>CM076582.1:784026050-784294754 GCA_034641835.2 Pinus albicaulis
CAGATCCGGGTATACACGCGCTTTTACCGAAACGAACCAGCGTGTACTTCTTTAGACATTTCAACACAATTCTTCAGAACAGATGCATAGCTCAGATATTACCCTTTACTTCAGAAACATGTTCGCCTCATCTCAGATCAGAACATTCAATAAACATATATAGAAGATACAAATACATTTCAGATCTAGATTCACTTCTTCATCATTTTCTTCATAGGTGCATCACAGATTCAGATCATCAAACTGTTACCCTTTCCATACATATATACTTCATAATGAAGTACTCATTCAAACCCAGACTCATGCACCCACTTTGCACAATGGATTTCTTCTCCTTATATAGGTTTACCCTTTTTCAATACCATGAGCCAAAAACCACATTATTTCCAATGGTATTCCTAGACGGGATCAAATAGATAATCTAGCGCTCAATACAATGGGTCAATACCATGGTAAAGCCCCTTGGTATCATACTTTTAGAGCGCAAAAGGGCATACATGACTTTTAGTGTTCGTTTCCGTGTGTATACACAACTTAGCCTCATAAAAGCTGTGTATATGCTAAACCTGAATGTATACGCGGGTTCCCTTCACAAAAGTAGAGTATATACGCGGTTTGCCTTCACAAAAGTAGCGTATACATTATGACATATTATATTTATCATTTTTCTGGCACTTACTGGAATTCTTTTCTCTGCCACATCTGAACTGATATGAAGATACATCATTCTTACATCTTTAGCACAGAGGTTGCTTATCATAGGCAACTCATCGAGTAGATTTCCATCAAGGACAACTTCATCAAGTAGGTTGCCATCATCTTCATCAAGTGGGTTGCCATCAAGGACAACACATTGCATCATATTGCCAACAATCTCCCCCTTTGGACTTGATGGCAACCACGATGGTGTTTGATCACTTACAGATATTAAGCATAATGATGTTCTCCCCCTATTCAAACACCATGCCACTCTCCCCCTTTGACATCAAGGGCAAAGGGCGGACCAAAACCAACACAAGTTTTTTTTCTCCTCTTGTAGAAGGAAGCGTTCTGCAGATCTGATGTACACTGAAGTGACCATGCCACACAGTTCATGCAGATCTTGACATATTTACAATGGATACCTTGAATCTACTGACTGACTATTGCTACAAGGATATGTAAATCAAAGATCAACGAGTGGATTTACATATGAGATAAATTTAACCAAGAGGGTTTACACATTTTTGAATCAATTACCCAACCAAGTGGGTTTACAAATTGAACAAGTCCTTACATGACTGAATATTACAATTTACATCATAGGTCTCAACATGACCTTTTCATCAAATTAAAAATATGACTTTTTGTAAAAAATACCAAAAAGACCTCAAGAAAGAGATCATATTTCAGAACCATCATAATGCCAACAATGCATTATACTCAACAAGACTAATGCTCCCCCTGAAAATTTGCATCCAAACATCCTTTTCATATGACCAAGGCTCCTCCTTAGCTTGTGCAACCTGAACACCTTCAACAACAAGCCATCAGCAACAATCCTGCATGATCTGTCCATATCTCTGAATCATAAGACTTCCATCTCATCCATGTGTGAAAGAAAAGAATACTTTTCAGCAAATATGCAATCCGGGCTCATCCATAATCTCATCATAAGAAACCATGTATCATGTCATCATCATTTAGAACTGAGAAATAGCCAGATACAGTGCCAATAATACAATCATTAACAGTCAGACTGATGCTCCCCCTGAACCTCTACTCCTGATCTTCAGCTGTCATATCAATTCTCTTATCATCAATGCATATGCTACTGTGTCTGCTGGAACTCGCGTGTATACGCGACTTTGTTTCATCGAACCCGCGTATGGAAAGTGAAATATAGAAAATTTCACCCCTTCATCTCCCCCTGAATTTGAACCTTCTGTTCCTGTCTTTTCTTCACACCAGATGCACTGTCAGAAATAAATATAGCCAGAATAACCAAAACAACCATGATCATCACCACATTAACTCCCCACAATGACGATAAATTACTAATCCTTATAATGTACATCTCACATCCCTTCTTACGATCATTCGAGAAATAAACTTTTAGAAATTAGATACATTTATTTGGCAAATTACATTATTCCCTACGTTTCTGACCGGTCTTCCTTCCTTTTCCAACTTTTCTTGAAGTTTCTTATTGTGTGCTGGAAATTGTTCAATTTCTCAGATCTGTTCATCCTGCATTATTTTTCTACATTTCCATACTTGTTACAGACATAACATCTTGCATGACTAGAAAAGTAAGCATAGATATCACGTGTTCTTATCTTCTATCCTCTATTGCAATCAGCTGCTTTATGACCAAACCTGCTGCATGAAAAACAATATCCCTTAAAGAAACCAGAGTACCTATCTGTGTAGAATCTGCTTGTTTGTGACTGAAACAATCTGCTTCTGCAATTTGCTGCAACATGCCCATATTTACGACAATTAAAGCATTCAAAATTATTGATGCTTCTATAGTTAGGAGGGAATGGTTTCTTTTGAGAGTTCATGATTGTCGGTTGACCCTTTGCTTCTTTCAACACTTCAGATTTTGTATTGACATCTTTTGAATCTTTAGCACTTCCTTGTGAACTAGATTCTCCTTTAACAGTTTCATGAAAACCAAGACCAAGTTTAATAGCAGGAGATCTTTGATTACTAAGAATATTGTCTAGAATCTTAGTACTATCTTGAAATCTCAAGAGTTTATCTTTTTCTTCTAATTTACCTGTGAGAATGTTTACCTCAACTTCCAATTTTTTGGCATTGCTTCTTCATACTTTCTTCAACCCTTTTTCCTTCTTCAATTTGATCATTCAATTTTAAAATTTCTTCCTTCAACCAATTTTCGTTTTCTTCACATGTTTGTAGCAGCTCTTCATTCTTCTTATTTGATTTTTCCAGATCTTCTTTGAGAGAGATGATTTCTGCTTCAAGTCCTTCCTTTTCAACTGATAGGGGTTCTTCATTCTTCTTATTTGATTTTTCCAGATCTTCTTTGAGAGAGATGATTTCTGCTTCAAGTCTTTCACTTCGATTGGTTGCAACAACATACAACTTTTGATACTTGTCTATCTGTCCATTCAGTATTTCTTTTTGTTCATTCATTCTAGAGATCATATCTTTGTAGACAGATTCTCTCTTATGAAATTGATTCCAATCATTGCTTTCATCATTGATCTTGAGATTTGCTTCTAGACTTATACTGTTACGTTCACTATCTTCACCATTGCTTGCACAAGAAAGTGAATCACAAGAACAACAATCAGTACCTGTTTTATCTTCTTCATATTTTTCCGTACATGTCTTCTGAAATGTCTCCTTTTGAGTAGCCTTCTTCTTTTGCTTCTTTGCCATGAGCACTAGTAGATCTTTGTCAGAATCTTCTTCATCCTCATTAGATACTTCATTTGTATAATAACTCTTTCCTTTTTCAATTTGTTTCCCTTTATCATGATTTTCTCTATAAGGACATTTAGCAGCATAATGACCAACTCTTCCACAATCAAAACACTTGAAGGGGAGCTTACCTTTGAATCTTCCAGTTCCTAGTTGGAGTTTTCTCACAAAATTTGCTTCTTCTTCTTCTGATATATAATCTGATTCCTTGACATCTCCTTTTTCTTTTCCTTTTGTACACGCCTTAAAAGCAGCTTCTTTGATTTGAGAGGGACCTCCTTGTCTCATTTCATAAGCAGTCAAAATACCATGTAGTTGAACAACGGTAAGAGTTTGCAGATCTTGCCTTTCTTCAATAGCAGATACTTTCGACTCAAATTTTGAAGTCAAAGATCTTAAGACTTTTTCCACCAAAGTAGTATCGGTTATGGTTTCACCCAAACTTCTCATACGATTTACAATATCATCTAGACATAAAAAGAAACTGGCAATACTCTCATCACTATGCATCTTTAAATTTTCATATTCAATTCTGAGAGTTTGGAGTTTTGCACTTTTTACCTTTGTATCTCCTTCATAGCTCAGAATGATTTTGTCCCATATTTCCTTTGTTGAATTTAGCTGCATCACTTTAGCAAATTCTGGTTCAGACATGCTTCCTAATAAGACATTCACTGCTTTGGCATTGATTTCATATTTCTTCCTTTCTGCTGCATCAGTAGGAATACTTGCCGGATAGTGATAACCTTCTTCCACGATTGCCCATACTTCTGCACCAAGAATTTTCAGATATGCTTTTGTTCGTATCTTCCAGAATAGCAGATTATCTCCATTGAATAGAGGTGGCCTTATAGACATAACTCCTTCATGACTTCCCATTGCGACGGATCTCCTTCAAGTGATCAGGCTTCTGCAGAAGGACCTGCTCTGATAACAATTGTTGGGAAAAATACTGAGAGGGGGGGTGAATCAGTATTTAGGGCATACTCAAAACTTTTTACTTTTCATGCTCTAAAACCCATACGCTACTTTCCTGTCACAGACTCGCGTATATATGCGGATACCCTTCATAAAACTCGCGTATACACAGAGATCTAATTATGCCATTAATTCTTCACTTATATAATTCCATCATTTATTCATCAGATGTTCAATAAATAGTAAACATGTGCAGTAAGAACAGAATAAATCATCACACATAAGAAACACACATGAACACCAAGATTTTAGGTGGAAACCCAAGTCGGGAGAAAACCACCGCTGCCGTTGTCTCAGCCTTCAATATTTTATTATAGATAAAACATCTTACAACAATGTGCTGGTGCAGACTCATACTAGCACGCAGGCACCCACCTGCGCTCGTTTACCAGTCTCTCCTGGAAGGAGGCCTCTGACCCACACTCTCGTTGCAGTACCTCACACGGAAGGAGCTACGACCCCCTGCTCTCGTTTACCATCCTCACCTGGAAGAGAGCTACAACCCCACATTGAAGGCTACAACCCTCAACACCTCATGGACCACGTTTCATCAATTTTCACCTTTGAATCCAGCCCACACAATTAAGGTGCTACACATTCATCGATTCAACCTTTCTCTATATGACATAATCAATATTTGAACTACCGGATCAACATTGACGGATAACGTACACATCATAAACAGAGATATCGACAAGGCAGCGAGCAGATCATACATCTCACAGCAACAAGCCTAGTTTATCATACGCGCTTTCCTTTCACTGATCCTGCGTATATATGCGCCTTCATGCATATAAACCCGCGTATACCTTTGCACATATTTCAGAAAACCCTAACTGGACATACGCGCTTTTCCTTCATCAAATCCGCGTATACACGTGCTTTTACTGAAATGAACCAGCATATACTTCTTCAGACATTTCAGTGCAATTCTTCAGAACAGATGCATAGCTCAGATATTACCCTTTACTTCAGAAACATGTTCGCCTAATCTCAGATCAGAACATTCCATAAACAGATCTAGAAGATACAAATACATTTCAGATCTAGATTCACTTCTTCATCATTTTCTTCATAGGTGCATCACAGATTCAGATCATCAAACTGTTACCCTTTCCATACAGATATACTTCATAATGAAGTACTCATTCAAACCCAGACTCTTGCACACACATTGCACAATGATTTTCTTCTCCTTATATAGGTTTACCCTTTTTCAATACCATGAGCCAAAACCACATTATTTCCAATGGTATTCCTAGACGGGATCAAATAGATAATCCAGTGCTCAATACAATGGGTCAATACCATGGTAAAGCCCCTTGGTATCATACTTTTAGAGCGCAAAAGGGCATACGCGACTTTTAGCGTTCGTTTCCGCGTGTATACGCAACTTAGCCTCATAAAAGCTGCGTATATGCTAACCCTGAATGTATACGCGGGTTCCCTTCACAAAATTAGAGTATATACGCGGGTTGCCTTCACAAAAGTAGCGTATACATTGTGACATATTATATTTATCATTTTTCTGGCACTTACTGGAATTCTTTTCTCTGCCACATCTGAACTGATCTAAAGATACATCATTCTTACATCTTTAGCACATAGGTTTCTTATCATGTGGGTTGCCATCAAGGACAACACTTCTGCATCATATTTCCGACAATCTTCCTCTTCCCGGGTGCAACAGTCATTGTTTATCAATCAGAATTGTGCACGTAGGTGCATACCTACTCAGATATTGGGATAGACTTGTCAATGTTGCTCAGCGGTAAGCTGCACGCAATCCAAACTTTTATTACCGATGAAATGCAGTGCAAAGAGGCATGCATGCATCAGCAACTAAGCGAAGCAGAGCAGAAGGTCCCCGAAAAAACTAAAGAATCCCTCTGAGCTGAGACAACACAACAAGCCATAGTAGCACAACAAGAAAAATTGGAACACTTAATCGATAGACTGTGTGGTGACCTGCCAGAGATCGTCATCCCTGCTTTAGCCATGCCGCAAGTTAAAATTGAAATTCTAGTCGTAGTGCTAAAATCCTCTCAATCATAAGTATAGACAGTGAAGGCGGAGTTTGAGCAATAGATCGCAACGTTGCAAGCTAAGCTGCAGCCAAAAACTCCCTCAAAAGTGCGTGTACAGTGGGTGGCCTTGGTTAAGGAAGCTTCAGAGATTATCACCACTGCATTTGACAAAGGCACCACACTACTAGAAACATCTATGGGACAGTGGACCTTTGTGTATACATATCCACTGGTCAAGAATATCTTGCAGGAATTGCACGCTAAGGTGCAGGCGTTCAATGACCTTCAGGATGCCCTACCTACTTTCGTACCTACTCAGCGCATGGCCCGCTTACAGACAAGCTAGATCTTGTGTGACGAAGTAGAGGAGATACCAAGAAAGAATCATATTGTGACAAAGTGCATGAAGCCATGGGCCAATGAGGTGATGAATATGTCGCAGGATCCGAATGCTGCTGTAAAGAATTTGAACCAGACTTATCAAAGCATAAATCTTGACACAAAGGGTTATCATCGTAGAAATGGGTGGACACAGTGAAAAGTGCAGCTGATCAGAGCACAGACATCTTGGCACCCTTCATTGTTGCCATCGAGGACCTGCAGAACAAGAAGAAGACCTGAGCACCGTTGTGACTTAAGACGAGTCACAATACTGTGTTGGGGTCCTGTTGGAGCAGGGTCCCTTAGGGCCACAATTTTCGATAAAATTATAGTATTTATGTAATTTAATTCATGCGCACTAAACTAAGAACAGGTCAAGGGGCTTTGGGGTAGGTCAAAGCCCCTCATGAGTTGTAATGGGGAAAAGGGTAGAAATACGGGTCACAAACCACAGTTTCTGGACCTTAGATGAGTGCATGCTAAAGCTATAAATAGAAGTGTAGATCGAGTTAGATAGGATAGTAGTTAAGTTGGAAGTAAGTTTTGGTATGATGTTATGAGTAGTAAAGTGAATTTGTCTGGCTTTAGAAGGCTCTTGGTGGTTGTGTGCGCAAAGACCTTAGTCTTGTTGTGTGTGGACCCCGCTGGCTGTGTGCGCAGGTAAAGTTGAAGTATTGTAAGGATGTTATGAACTATAAATGAATAAAGAAATGTTTTGGGATAATTTTGAGTATCAAATGCATCTTTGTTTTGCTTTATGATCTGTTTCTATGTATTATTTTCATTTACAACATTATCTATGTTTGGATCAGTTGCATAACTATATTCTACCTTATATGAATGTTGAATGAATAGATCTATTACTGCCAAACCTAAATGTTATGTATTAATATATTTGAAGGGATTGTGGAGTCTTATCTGTGTGCGCACAAGAGGACCTGCATAAACTGACCCAGATTTACCTGGTTATGGTTTTTGGTTAGGCTTTCTATTGTGAAGTTCAGTCCACTGTTACTATAGATCTGAAGACACCCACATCATTTAATTCTCTCTCAAGTTGTGGAAACCTGGTTCCACCACCCCCCCATAATGCTTTGGGTGAGACTTTGATCTTCGCAAGTAGGTCACTACGAAAAGGGATAGTAGTAAGAGGGTTTTTCTGGTTAAACTTAACTTTGAACCTCAGTCAGGACCCCTCAAGCTAACAACCGTTCCTTCACCTACTCTCCTCACTGCATTTGATGGTCATTCTCACAGGCCATATAGCATTGTTCTGGTTTTTCCCATCTATGTTGGGGGTAAATTTGTTAATATCGAAGTAGAGATAGTTGATGCCAATTCAGACTACAACCTTCTATTGGGGCGGAATTGGATTTATGAGATGGATTCCATTGCTTCATCATTATTTTGCATCCTATGTTTTCCCCATGAAGGGAGGATTTTCACTATTGATTAGATGGAATATTCTCTGATATATCCTAATGCATCTTCTGAATGTATTGTTCCTTTGGTGAATTATGCCATGAAACCTATGGAGAATATAGGAGTTAGAATGTATACCTCATTGATGGGTACCTTTGATCTTCTGCATCCTTTTTTTCATATCAATGTTATTTCATCCTCCAGGTCTCCTACTCGAAGAGAGTTCTTCCGAATGCATTATTTTGCAAACCCTTGGACCTTACCTTCTCCTACCACCACATTATAAGAAGGTCAAGTGGGTGGAATGGCATAGACTCTATCTACAGTTTCTCAATGAGCATCTCACAGCTCAATGAGAGACTTCTACCTGTAGCAGATCCAGAACCTCATTGGTTTTGGAAGGCCATGGATGATAATAAGGCCTCGTTAAGAGATCTCATTGGAGGTGCACTTCAAAATTTTATGGAGTGAAAATTTCTTCAACAGTTTGATGAGGTTGGTGTCCTACAATGGGAGGATACCAAGTATTTGCATAATGAGATCCATCATCCACATTGGGATGAATGGTTGATAGTATGGAGCAAGGGGTTTCCAAATCACTTGCAGAACTATGACACAGGCCAACAAGAAGCATGGCTGCGCTACTTGCTTTTGGGTGAGAATGGTTACCACTCAAAAAGTCATATTTTTCTGATTCATGCCTTACACATCACTGGAAGAATGCATAAGAAAAAGGCATGGTTGCTTTGGTTGTTGATGAGAGAGTTTGGACTTCACATGATATATATTACGTCCTTCTATTTACTATTGTTTGGGATATATCTCATGTTTTTACATGTATTTCTATTTGGGATGTATCTCATGTTCATGTATGTACCTGGGTTTGGGAGAAAGAATAACTCTCACATAATGTGGTATAAGGGAGCTTGCTTGTATTCTGTTGATGAGACATCTCACATGTCCATTACTATGTTGTTACTCCATGAATTGCATCATGATAATGCAAGGAGGCAGCAAAAAAATTTATTGCTATGGTTACTATTGAGAGAGTATGGGCTGATTTCTCCCCATACATTGCATGATATTGTTGGAGGATGGCAAAAGGAGGCCTTACAGCGTTGTCTTCTATTGGGTGATTATGGTCATTGTACATGGTATGATGATGATGTGATGGGGCAGCAAGATGCCTTATTAAGGTGGTTTCTCTTGAGAGAATATGGCCACTACACTTGGTACAATGATGATGTGGTATGGCAGCAAGAGGCATTGTCGAGATGGCTTCTTTTGAGAGAGTATGGCTTTCGTATTCTCATTGACGTTGATTTGGCATGGCAATAAGAAGCATTGTTGCGGTGGCTTATTTTGAGAGAGTATGGCTCTCTTACTTGTTTTCATGATGATCTAGCATGGCAGCAAAAGGCTTTGTTGCATTGGTTGTTATTAGGAGAATATGGTTTGACATTGTTTATGTTTTCCCATATGTCTCTACTTCTTTTTTTTCACTATAATGATGTGATGTTTTATTCCTATATGGCCAACATGGATAATGATGAGGGCAATGATATATTTAATCTACTCTATGTATCATGGGTTGGAGAAGTAGTTCATAAGTTGGTAATTTCCACTTTGAGAATGAACCACTTCATATTATGTATCTCATGTCTAGAGGACACATTTGGTCATCATATGGTTACTACTTGGAGATTCATGGATAAGGATGGATATCTAACTTTTTAGTTGGAGGCCATTCTAAACATTCTAGAGAGGCAGCTTTGGAGCTAGACATGCATGACACATTGTGACAGATGGGAAGGCCTTCCACATGAGATGCCATTTGGAGGGAGGATGTTTGTTGTAGCATCCACTTGTTGCAGTTGCTTCAGGACAAGCAACATGTTTCTGGGGAGGACTATAATATTCCCAAATTTTCACATGATATTTGGAATATTAGAGTTCTTAATAAACCTACATAATTCATTAAATAAAAGGATGGAGGGATCCATAATCCTCAAGATGAATTAATATCCAGTTTTTATGTGTGAATGTGGATTAATTAAGCCTAGATCTACATAATGAGGTAGTGGATCCACTACTACTATGAATGGAATTAGAGATCATGTCTCATTAATGAGATAGATCATGGAGGCTGATACAATCAATTAAGATCTTTGAAGATATGAAACTGAAGATCATGGAGAATTCATGATAAAATGATGGAGGATGTTGTGCAATTAATCCACAGATGATGGAGAGGGTGTACATTGTACGTAGACATGATGGATGACTTGGAGAGACAGCACAGTAAAACATGGAGGATCTTTTCCACAAGCACATCATAGTTTAGATGAGGGCCAAGGCATGGGAAGGCTCCAAAACTATATAAAGGAGATGAATGCAACAATGAAGGGAGGCTATTGATTATATATTTTGAGGTTTGTTTAGATCTGGATTTTTCATTTGGCATTCCATTGCTTTCTTGGGTTGTTTAGAGAAGAATGCAAGTGTTTTTTAGCACAGGGTGTTTCTGGTTAATAATCCCTCCTCTTTCATTGAGTGATATCTTGGAAGAGGGTTGTACTTCATTCTGCATTAGGCAGTGGTGCCACTTATTATTTCCATCATCTGTAGAACATCTAGCTTGAAGAATTACGAAATTTCTGAAGATCAGTTTGGAAGGTGGAGGTTGTCTTCAGTATTTCAGCTGGAGAACCAATGAAGGTTTATTCCTATCACCTTGGGCTTGAAGCTCAGCATTCCTAGGGATTTATTTTAGATCTGAAATTTGGAAAAAATTTATTGACCTCCTAGCAGTATTAATTCCATCTAGAATTACGTTGTCCATTATTACAGATCCAAAGGAGGAAGGAAGTTGCTAGAATTTCAGCTAGTAATCCTGTGAGGGATCATCCCTTCACCTTACCATCAGTATTTTCATCAGCCTGGAGTCTATTGCACATATTTCAATAGGCATAAAGCCTCTCTCTCTTGTACAGTGCAGTTTCTATAGCA
Source organism: Pinus albicaulis (assembly GCA_034641835.2). Taxonomy (NCBI): domain Eukaryota; kingdom Viridiplantae; phylum Streptophyta; class Pinopsida; order Pinales; family Pinaceae; genus Pinus; species Pinus albicaulis. The sequence goes on from CM076582.1 coordinate 784,037,303, forward strand.
GCTGCATTTTCAGTTGCTGCAATCTGAAAGAGGAGGAAGAGAAGGCTAGCTCTCAAGCTCCTAGCTTTTAGATCTGAAGGAGGGATCAACCCTCAAAGCATAGATCTCTTTATACATCATATTTCAGCCATATTTAGATCAGATCTAGCTTCAGATCTATAAACCCAACAGATAAAGGATAAAACCCTAGGAGGGTGATTTTCCAAAGTTGTAGATCTGGAAAATCCTTTCTAGGTTATCTTTGGTTCTCATCACATTGGCTACATCTTGAATCGTGGCATCATCAGAGCTCATAAGCTCCCTAGATCTGCATTTCCTTTTGCAATAACTCATGCATATCAGCAGCAGAAGGGATAGTGAATTATTGCTTCTATAAGCTCACCAGTTACGTAATGCTTGTTGCAGCACCATTGTAGGGTGATTCTAGACCATCTCTTGGGCTATATCTACTCATATTTTGTACATTTTGTAACTGATTCATCTCCATATAATAAAATGGCTCAGCTTCTCTAGAAATTCTAATGTTTTCTTAAGATTTACTGTTTACTTAGTTTCAATTATTATATTGTGTTTAAGTATTACTGAATTTTCCCTTTTGGGATATTACAGTGGTATCAGAGCATGATCTTTGGCTCAGCTTGTGGAAACTTCATCTTTTTCATCAAAAGAAGAAGCAGATAGATGAGATCTATCATGAAGGAGGATTTTTCCATTCCTCTCTTTAGATCCATGCAATATCTCTCCAAGGAGGTCTATCAAATGAAGAAGGAAAGGCAAAGGAAGGATCCAAGAAGAAGATTTGAAGAGGAAGGTCCAAGCACCTCCTATCAGCAGAAAAGAAAACCGGAAAATCATAGATCTCCTCATAGGTCTACTATGCCCACTTCCTCTGAAGAAGGTGAGAGGTATAGAAATGAATAAAGAAGAGAACTTGAGACTCATGAGACTCTCATTCTATATCTTGAAGAGTACAAGGCACAATCTAAAGCCTTCAAAGACAGTCTAAATCTCCAAGAATTCTTTGAACTCAAAGAAGAAAGAATATCCTATAGTAGCAATAGAAGGAAGAGGCACAATAGATTCAATTTTCTTACATTTGATGGATCTTCCTCAAGCACTGTTAAGGCTTGGAGGAAAGAGTTAGATACATTTTTCATGCTACATCCTGTGGCTGAAAAAGAGGCTACCCAAATTGTAGCACTTAATCTTTTAGGTGAAGCCAATGATTGGTGGTTTAGTCACATGGAGCATGCAAAAGTGAATAAATATTCAGATTTCTTTCACAAGTTAAGGAAGAATTTTGATGTGAAAAAGATAGAGATGGGCCACAAAGAGACATTTTCTAAGGAAACAAAGCAGGATGTCATTCTTGTCACTCTGGTTAAGAAGTCACTACATTCACCACCAGCTGTAGAAGTACTTACGTCTGGAGAAGAGACAATTGCAACTTTGCAAGATAGTGTTGAGCTCTTAACACATAGATTCCCATTCATGATTCAAGAGATGCATGAGGAAGAGGAGGAAGATTCCAGCACTGGTACATTGGTAGAAGAGCAACCATTTCTCTTACCAGCAGTTGGAGACACCATTGTCCCGGTTGGAGGAACTCTTGTGTTCTGTCAAGAGGTTCCCAGACATCATTTGATCCAAGGTATGCATACACATTCATAACCTATTGTTTTAGTAGATCTTATTGAAACTTATGGGGACATGCCATCAAGGCCAATGCATAACCAAGGGTTAAGGGTTAGAACAAAATGTTGATTTGAAGCAGCAACATATCACAACATAGAGGACCCTTGATTTGATCAAGGAGGAGATTTAAAGCTATCCGAGTTTGTCATGGATGGACTACATTCAACCTTTTGAGTTGAAGTGTGGATTTTTAGAAAAAGGGATGAGCATGATCCTATGTACAATTATTGGTCATGAGATTAGTATTGTACCTTTCTTTGAGACAACATATGTATTACCCTGCAGATCTACAATGTTGTCACTTAATAGAAGTGATAATGAAGAGGCCCCATTATTCTTGGAGAATTCTGAAGGTAGCTTCACTCATGAAGCGATAAAGGTTAAGATGATGAATGGTAGACATCTTGAGATGAGAAATATTTTGTCCTTTCTTGATGACACTTTCTCAATGAGCATCTCACAGCTCAAAGAGAGACTTCTACTTGCAGCAGATCCAGAACCTCATTGGTTTTGGAAGGCCATGGATGAGAGGAATGTCTCATTAAGAGATCTCATTGGAGGTGCACTTCAACATTTCATGGAGTGCAAAGTTCTTCAACAGTTTGAGGAGGTTGGTGTCCTACAATGGGAGGATACCAAGTATTTGCAAAATGAGATCTATCATCCACATTAGGATTAATGGTTGATAGTATGGAGCAAGGGGTTGCAAAATCACTTACAGATCTATGACACAGGCCAACAAGACGCATGGTTGTGCTGGTTGCTCTTGGGTGAGTATGGTTACCACTTAAAGAGTCATATTTTTCTGATTCATTCCATACACATCACTGGAAGAATGCATAAGGAAAAGGCATGGTTGCTTTGGTTGTTCATGAGAGAGTTTGGACTTCACATGATATATATTATGTCCTTCTATTTACTCTTGTTTGGGATATGTCTCATTTCTTTACATGTATTTCTGTTTGGGATGTATCTCATGTTCATGTATGTACTTGGGTTTGGGAGAAAGCATAACTCTCACATGATGTGGCATAAGGGAGCTTGCTTGTATTCTGTTGATGAGACATCTCACATGTCCATTACTATGTTTTTGCTCCATGACTTGCATCATGATAATGCAAGGGGCCAGAAAGAATCTTTGTTTTTATGGTCACTATTGAGAGAGTATGGGTTAATTTCTTCCCATACATTGCACGATATTGTTGGAGGATGGCACCAAGAGGCCTTACAGCATTGGCTTCTGTTGGGTGATTATGGTCATTGTACATGGTACGATGATGATGTGATGGGAAAACAAGATGCCTTATTAAGGTGGCTTCTCTTGAGAGAATATGGCCACTACACTTGGTACAATGATGATGTGGTATGGCAGCAAGAGGCATTGCTGAGATGGCTTCTTTTGAGAGAGTATGGCTCTCATATTCTCATTGACATTGTTTTGGCATGGCAACAAGAAGCATTGTTGCAGTGGCTTATTTTGATAGAGTATGGCCTCTTACTTGTTTTGATGATGATCTAGCATGGTAGCAGAAGGCTTTGTTATGTTGGTTGTTATTAGGAGAATATGGTTTGACATTGTTTATGTTTTTCCATATGTCTCTACTTCTTGTTTTTCACTATAATGATGTGATGTTTGATTCTTATGAGGACATTGATATATGTAATCTAATCTATGTATCATGGGTTGGAGAGATATTTCATAACTTGGGACTTTCCACTTTGGGAATGAACCACTTCATATTATGTATCTCATGTGTAGAGGAGACATTTGGTCATCATATGGTTGCTACTTGGAGATTCATGGATAAGGATGGGTATCTAACTTTTCAGTTGGAGGCCATTATATACATTCTAGAGAGGTAGCTTTGGAGCTAGACATGCATGACATTGTGACAGATGGGAAGGCCTTCCACATGAGGATGCCATTTGGAGGGAGGATGTTTTCTGTAGCATCCACTTGTTGTAGTTTCTTGAGGACAAGCAACATTTTTTCAGGGAGGACTGTAATATTCCCAAATTTTCACATGATATTTGGAATATTTAGGAAGTTCTTAATAAACATACCCCAATTAAGTAAATAAAAGGGTGGAAGACCTCAATCCTCAAATATGAATAAAATACACTTTTAATGTGTATGAATATCTCGGATATAGATCTACATAATGGAGTAGTAGAGAAACCACTTAATGTAAGTAAGTGGAGATCATGTCTCGTGTAGGATAGATAATAAATTGATAAAGTCAAATAATATCCTTTAAGGGATCAAACATAATATCATATATAATTTGTGATGAGATGATGGAGGAGTGATGTATTAATGCACACATGATGGATAGGGTGATTATTACATCCACGCATGATGGAAGTCATGAAATTGTATTGCCAATCCAACATGGAGACTCACATGCCAACGTAGTTATGAGGAGGGCCAGAAACATAGAGACTCATAATATATATAAAGAAGATGAAGGCACAATAGAGAGCATGTGAAGATTATTATTGATGCATGATCTGTTTAGATATGGAATTGTCATGTGACTATTCCATACTTTCTTTGGTTATTTAGCTAAGATTGCAAGTGTTACATTTGCTGCCAGGTATTCTGACCAGGAATCCACCTCTTTCATTGAGTAGCTCTTGAAAAGTATTGTACTTCATTCTTAGAACATTGAATTGCCATATTGTTCCTACACTGCACCCAAAACATCCATACTTAGAAATTCGATTTCGAAGATCATTTTGAGAGGAGGGGTTGTTCTTCAACCAATTTCGGTTGAGGAATCGAGTGAAGGATTCATCCTATCACCTTGAATTGAATGTTGACCTTCAGTGCTTCATATCTATATCGGTGTGGAAGTAACTATTTGTTCTCTCTAAGTAGCGGCAATCCTTGGGGTATGCGATCCCGATCTTTTGTTGATCTGAGGGAGAAGGGAAGTTAGCATTTGAAGCTAGTAATCCGTGGAGGACCATTGCTTCACATTGTATACATTATTTCCATCAGTATTAAGCTTCATAGCCACATGGCGGGATAAGAGCCTCCTTCCTTTCTGATGCGGATTTTCATGACAAATTGTGTAAGCGGCCCATTTGCAACCTTCTTTGGATGATTGAGGAGCTATATCTTGAGCTTCTAGCATGGATCTAGAAGGGTCTATTGCCTGAGATTAGATCTGATATTATGACATATTTCAGCCATATATTTTTATATCTAGCTTTAGATCACATAACCAATGATAAAAGAGATTAAACTCTAAGAGAATTGATTTTCCAAGTTTTATATCTGGAAAATCTTTCTAGATATCTTAGGTAACATCACATCCTTAGAGCCAGTCTATTGAATCTTGGCATGGATTAGAGCTCACATATTTTCATAGATCTACATTTTCCTTTTTCAGCATGCGTCATATATTCATATTACTGTGGAAGGGACTTCTTATGATATTTGCTTCTAAACGTATCACGGTCCATTACCTACTTTGGCATATTTCGAAGTGATTCTAGGCCATCTCTTTGGATAGATCTACTCATATTTTGTACATTGTATGAAGTGGATACTCTGTATATAATAAAATGGCACAACTATTAATATCTATATACATGTTGATCATGCTTACATGTACATTTTACGTATTGCAAATATTGTGTTTGTGCATCAATGCATTATTTTAGGATATTCTGATGGTATCGGAGGGGGAACACAATTTTGATCCCATATATGTTGATGCATATTATATTTCTCAATATATATAGTCTATTTAGGTATATATATTTCTCTTTTTACTGTTTTATATGAGATATAGTGTTGTTTTAGCATAGGTGTTCCTACTCTCGGGAATCCCTCTTCCATTGGGAAACTCTTTGAGGAGTCTTGCACTACATTTTCAGGTATACGGCAAGTCGAGCTTCTTCTTTCAGCTACGGTGTAAGATCCTATTGAGGGTTGCAGTTGTTTTTGTAGGTTGTAGCAAGCGGTGATTTTTGGGAATATGCACTCCAAGACATTAGAAGCTAGTGGAATATATTAAAATCTAATTTTTTTCTTTCTTGTTTGTTGAATAAGTGGGCGGGGAGACCCATAAAATCTCTTTATTGAGGATAAAATAACTACTCATGTGAAGTGGATCATATTTTCATATTAATAAAGCACCTAAGGTGTAGGCAGGGCTAAGATCATGTGGACTAGGTCAGCTGACGTAGGTAGCGGCGTTGACATGGGAGTAGACATTTATGGAGAGACAAACGTAGTTTTAGATGGAGAGCATGTTGCATGGAGGTAGTGTCATTAATGTATGTATGGGAAGCAGGGTTTGGAAGATAATTTCTTATAAGATGAAGAGGAAGTATTCTATTCATTAGATCTTAGTATATTTATATGTTGATATAAGATCTATTTAGACATATAGCTTTCTTTAGTTGTTTAGCTAAGATTGCATGTAGTGTTTAGCATAGGAGTGTTCCTAATTCGGAATCCCACCTCTTCCATTGAGGAGCTCTTAGGAGGATTTTGCCTTTGTCAGACATTTGGCAACATACGATCCTTGTACAGCAGTTCTATTTAGAGTAGGTTGTATTTGCATGGAATATAGCCGTGGAGGAGAAATCTCATTTCTGAAATAGTTTTCCATTGGAGGGATCATCCGCTTTCATCTGAAGGCTTGTGAGGAAGACTGGGGCTTCATCTACATTTGGCACCGGGCCAAGTAGCATTCATCGGCCTACAGTGATTTCCTACATAATTGCGTTATTTTGGAAACGGAGATGCAATAGTAGATTTATTTCCCTATTTGGAATGTTTGGAGTTTCCTGTGTAGGGAATCAACCCTTAATTTAGGAGATCTGTTGGAGGAGGATCAACCATCTCCCTTGATCGTTTATTGAGACCATTAAGCCCTGAGGCCAAATCTGCTATATTTCGTATATTATGTATTTCTGGAAACCTTTTTATCTGAAATCTTGTTTTGGAAGAGCATGGATCTCTGTACTTGTCATTTTTAAGGCATTATATTAGCATCAATGTATTTTTATATCTTTGGCTACTATTCTCTTAGACATGGAGTTTTGCAGGTTCATGTATTAACAACATTCTAGATCAAGATCTTAATACCTTCATACGAAGGAGATTTATTTGTAAATTGTATGATATTTTCCTCAAGATATTGTACCTATTTTATTTATATTCATAATGGAATGAATCTATTGTTGTCTCATGCTTTTTGATATAATATATATTTTCATATTTCCAATTTTACCTGCACTCTATTCCTACTTTTCCCCATTTAGAATGTCTGATGTATCGAGCATAATCAAATTCGAACTGTGAAGACATTGCATCTATGTTATCAAAGGAAAGAAGAAGCTTCTCACGAAAGGAGAAAGCTATAGAAGAGACAAAGGCAAGTCTCATTATTTAGATAAATTGAGAAGAAATCTTGAGCCTTCTCAAAACTATGCATGAGATTAAAAGATAAATCAAGGGAATGAGGAAAGACATGAAGATCCCTCAAGAATATTTTTACATGAAAGAAAATACGATTCTTCATATTGTAGATTGTAATTTAGCCCACTGTCAATATCTACAACGTGGTACACACACATTCTTGGCAGAGAAGAAGAAGAAGAAGAAGACTGCAAGGAGAGACTCTTAGTGACTACCTCTGAGAATATGAATGCTCAGTCTAGAAGATTCAGAGCATATAAAGCCTTTAAAGTTTTGTCAAATCAAATAAGATAGATGACGATAGCCACAGAAGAGGATGGTACATGCAACACACTTTAGGTAGATTTTTCTACCTACTTTTGTCGTCTGAAGCATAACTAGAGACTTGGGCAAAGAAGTGGAAAGACACATATCTTAGAACAACGTTAAGTTTGGAGAAGAGGAGGCCATTAGAGTAGCGATTACTACATATTTAAGATAAGGCTTATGCCCCTGCGGTTATTTGAATCTTCTTCATTAGATAAATACAGAAATATATCTACTTATACAAATTTCACTGTAGGAGTTAGTGAAAAGATTTGATTTAAAACAATCTAAAGACATTCCTTGGGAAGCCAATCAGGAGAACCTTTGCATGAGTTATGAGATCCATAAAACCAACTCATTTCAAGAACATTGTTGAGAGGTTAAATATTTGCAGCATACTTTTCCTAGCCCCTTGACAATAATTTCTTCTGAAAGAAGACATAGGATTCCACCTTGAGAGGATCAAGCCAAAGGATCTAGCTGATATGAGGTATTCTCCATGATGAGGAAGAATATGAAGAGTTAGAAAGGAGCCTCCAACGTTGTGGCTTGAGTAGGAGGAGATTTACACTCTGTCTTGGAGATGGAGATGAAGCAGATTGCTTCAACTAGAGGAGCTCTTGTATCTGCTGATAAGTTCCAAAGGATGTACATATATGAAGATCACTGGTAGCATATGCTGTCTATGTTGATAGAAATGAGACAAAAGAATGGATAGGTGTGTTCCAATTGGAATATAATCTTAGGGACACATACTGCCGTAGATATCCACTTTGTGATCAAGAATTTTGACACTGTGGGATCTTGGGTGAATATGGAGTTGATTACATCTAAAGAGAACAACTTAGGCGCTGAGAACTTAGGAAGGTAGTAGAAGATGAGAAGGAGGGCCAAATCCGGTGATTATAAACATACACCCCCATCACTTCCGGGGGAGTTTATGTACATGATAGGATGATTATTTGCCACCCAGTCAGCGGTAATCAGTCCACTCACATATACAACCTACATTCTAGCCTTGATGTTTCATTACATGGAGGCATTCCATGAGAGCCCCCGATTGGAAGATGACCCTGAGTTCTCTCAACATATTTACCACTTATATATCAAGAGGAGTAGGAAAAATTTGAATTCATTGTATTGCTTGAGTAATGGATGGAGATCAAGGAGAAGAGCTCTACATAATCATACCTATCATCCTGGTCTTCTGCTAAGAAAAGGCTTGTGAGAAAAGATGCAGCATCACAGTGTATAACTGGCATGATATCAGAAACGCTCAACATGACGAGCTTCACATGATAGATTAAATGCTGTATCATTATTAATTAACTCCAGCCCTTGGCCAAGTCTGACTATTAGTAGGGCTCTCCAAGGATCTCTTTTCATGTAAATTAACGATGACCAGCTATCGATGGGAGATATGTAGTGGTATATGGGTCATCTATTTTTGTAAGTAGAGTCTTCTTGGCCTAAGCTCAGAGAGAAGCTACTAGATACATGGAATTCTCAAGAATATCACGGGAACGGGAGTAATATTCCGAGATATGGGAATATTAAGGCGTAAATATGATCCTTTCATGAAGTAGTTTATTCACTCAAAGAAGACCCCATGGAGTCTCCCTACCCATGTATTCATCTGTCTAAATGAAAAAACAAAAATTTAATATTCCAGTGGGCCTTAAGCTGAATTTGAGAATATTACAGTCCTCCCTCTGGAAAATTTGCTTGTCCTTAAGCAACTACGGGGTCCTGCAAAATCTCAATGGATATATCTCTCCCCGAAGTACAAGTTAGCCTTTGGTGGATAAACCAAATAGATCTCATCATGAAAAGTGGGAGATATATTGGAAAGAGTTGTAGCAATCCATTGGTCTACATAAGGCATGAGAGATGATAAATTTTGCCTCAGCCCTTGTCAAACTCAATCTCCATGTTATCATCCAAACAAATTAGGCCATCCTTGGTAGCTCATGAAAATAATCACCAATCCTTGCTTGCCAAAATGTATAGGGGCTAAATGGCTGAAGTAGAGATACCAATATTGTTCAACTCGTTATCTCTCTCCATTTACATGATAAATTTAGGCATTTGCATTGATATTTGGGCTTGCCTTAGCCTGTAGTCCTCATGAAACCAAAAGATACTTGGAATCTCGCAATCCCACTCATTGGTTCTAGGAAGCCTTCTCCCCCATCCTTCATGCATATAGTGAATAGAGTATCATCACCATATAGGCTACAAAATAAATATGGACTATGTGGCTATATGACATACTAGATGGTAATGATCCCTCAGTGGGAACCAGGTAATTGCAACACCAACTGCATCTCAAAACGCCGTATGGCAAACAGACCGTCCAACTTCTTCTTGTATGCATAAGCTTCTCAAAAGCTTTTAAAATATTCAGAGAATATTGAAGTGTTGGCTAAATACTGATCAAGAAAAATATCTTGCCCAGAAAGCACTCCTAAAGTGTAAGTCTGTCCCCATCGAAAGTATTCCCAAAAGGACCATGAAATCCACAAATAGGTTTGCTCTCTTGTAGAGCAATGCAACAATTGCATGATAAAGGGATTCACATATATTTTTAGTTGATAAATAAGCATCAAAACACAATCTTTACCATATATTGTAGACAAGTTGGTAGGAATCCATGGAAGATAGGCAACTTCCCATATCTCCATGAAAAGTAGGCAGAAACAGCAACACAGAGTGGTTCTTTCCTCCTCATACATCAAACTGGCTACATATCTCTTGATATGTTGGTGCATATGGCAGTAACCTCCCAATAGAGATCCCTCCATGATGGTGTGATAAGACTCACTGAATTCTACATGCTCTTGAAGAGAGTACACACTCATATCTTTGCTGCATATTGAATCATGCCAGGCTTAGGATGTTGTAGTGATAGATCTGATCATGGAAATAAAATGACTCATAAACCACCCTATACTTCCCATCTATCACTTGCCCATCAAGAATACCCACATCTGAAGGAGTCCGCTTGGAATATTATACCTGTCTTGGGGCCAATATGGATCTAGGCTTCCCAACAATGACTGTCCCTTTGATCAAAATATGAAATGGCCTGTCATATTAGTTCCACTTTTGACATGCCTAATGCAAAAAGCTTTATGTTAGGTATATTGCTACCCCACCTGCAGCCTCCTTACAAATGATCTTGCAAGACAAGACTTGAAACATATGGAGGTCATCTCCTCTTGGAAGGTGTTGCCCATCCCAAACTTCCCTAGTTGGGCCAATGCATGCAAGAGTATCCAGCCAACTCTTTTCATAATTAAAGAAATATTCCTCATGTGTGAAAGTTTCATTTTGCTTCCAAGGCTATGGAGTAGCCCTTTGTTTCCATGCTCATGTCATTATAGATTTACCAGATCATCATCTTTACAAGTATATGGCTCTAGGTTGGGCAGAATACAATATCCATATCGGAAAATTACTCCACCTCTCCCTTTGAACCCATCACAAGGTTCTACTGTGTTGTACTAAATCCTCCCAGGGCTCCAGCCCTTGGCCAAATATATCAAATGTTTTCATGTTGAGAGGAGAACTCTTTATTCATCTTCCAAATCAAGGGGTCTCACCGTGGAATGCCTCCATGTAATGAAACATCAGGCCTCGGCCAGAATTTGTATATGTGAGAGGACTGATTTGTCCCTGTTCTCACTGCACAAATCCTCCTTCCTCTTCTGTGCATCAATATTCTGAAATGGAGAAGGTTGTGTGCTCCTCATAATATAATGCGTGTCCTCCCTTTATCTCCTTTTATCTTGAGATATCATAATCATCAATGTTGGCACACATCTTTTGCACATAGACATGCTGATTTTTTCATATGTGAGATTCATGAGACTCCTTGCGAGAGTCTGAAGGTTTCTCTCTTTAGAGAAAATGCTCACATCTTCCTCTTGTGAGGTACTAGATCCTGACTAACAGCGAGGTGTTATTACTTCCTTTCACACCTTCCCCTTTATGCAAATGGAGGTTGCCTCATCATCGTTAAGAGGTTCCTTGTTTTAGTTCCTCCATGTTTTTCTCTTTTAGAAGGCTCTTTCCTGAAATAGGATCACCTCTAGCAAAAGATTATTATGTAAATTTTAATCACTTGATAGTTTTCTGAAATGAGTTGGATTTACTGAATCTTCAACTCCTTTTAAGATTTTGTTGTGTATGATTGGCTAGCTCAACCAAAGGAAGTTTGATAATATTTTGATAAATATCCTTACTAACCTCCTAGTAGACCTTTCATAAGTATACATATTTTCATATTTTAATGAAGAAGATTCATAAAATCCACCAGGGAATAAGCCTTACCTTCAAGGTGCATCGCTGCTACTCTAATGGCTTCATCTTAGAACTTTAGTATTCTTGCAAATAGATGTATCTAGCTCACCCAAGCCTAACTAGACATTTAGGTGACCCATAAAGTGCTTTCTCAGAAATAATACCCCACATCATCAACAGTTGCCCCAGTAGCCTAATAATGGTTACTGGGTCTTCTATCCTCCTTGATCTTTCAAAACCCTTGGAAATTTAGATGATCTCAAATATGCGGAGTTTGAGATTCATACTCTTGAGATAGTCACAGAGTCTCCTCTTTTGACACATCTCCTTCCTCCATATCTCTTGCTATGACACTAAGGCATAGTACCACGTTGTAAGTCAGGTAGTGTACCTGAATTCTCACCCCATGTCTTGAAAATCAGAGCTTTCTTCACGTACATGCCCTCTTGGAGAATCTCTCCATCTCTCTCTCTTCTCTGTCTCTTTGATGTCTACGCAATACCTTTTGCATGGTTTGAAGAAAGAAGTTTTGAAATTCTTTCTCTTGAAAATGAGGGTTTTCCTTCATCTCTTACACGGATATTCTCCTTCCTATGAGGAAGCCTCCTTAGATGACTATAATGGGTGAAGTACATAGGTTGAGCCAAGACCTGCTCGATACCAACATGTATTCCCAAATGGAAAGTAGGAATAAAGTGCATAAGAGTGGAAATATGCAAAATATAATAGATCAAAGCGAGACAATAGTATATCCATTCCATTGAGTATAATAGAAAATAGGTACAATATCTTGAGGAAAAGATCACTCAATTTGACCAAACAAGTCTCCCATGAAAGCATACATCTTGATCTAGAATATTGTTAACACACCAAATATAGACAGAAAAACTCTGTCTAGAGAAATATGTTCAGAAAGATATAAAGAAATATATTGCTGCTGATATAATGTTCCAAAATTACAAGTCTAAGTCCATGCTCCAAACAGGATTTCAGGACGAAAAAAGGTTTCCGAAATACACAATATACAAAATATAGCGATTTGGCCCTAGGGCTGAATAATCTCAGAAAATAAATCACTGATGAAATGGCTGATCTGATACTTGTATGAGTTGATCCTCCTCAATAGATCCCACTAGAAGTGGGGTTGATCCCCACAGTGAAACCTCCAAATAGGGCAATAAACCTTGCTGCAGTTGCTCTCCAAAACAAACGCGATTTCTGCAAAAAAATGCATTCTAATTTGAGAATGCTACTTGGCACAGTGCAAATGCATATGAAACACTGAGTCTTCCTACAAGCCTCCGGATGAAGGGATAATCCCTCCAATGGAAAAAATAGTTGAGAAAATGCAAATTCTCCCTCACTACTACACAGTCACATTACAACTCTAAAGAGGATTGCATTAGCCTACAGGCAGAAGCTTGTCTCCAAATGCACGATTTTGGAAGTATGGTACAAACTCTTTCAAGCTCCTCAATGTAAGAGGTGGGATTCACGATCGAGAACACCATGCTAAAACATCACATGAAATATTAGCTAAATAGCTGAAAGCTATATGTCTATTCATATATCAAAATATAAAATATACCAAGATGAATAATATGGCTGCCATACTCTTCCTTTTTTATAAGAATACTGATCTTCCAAACCCTAAGCCCCATTCGTTAATTCCACTACTTCCTTGCAGTAATATCTTCATCTAAAGCTGGGTGATCCTTCATTAACGTCACTCCTCCATGGCTGTTGTTGGTTTAGTCAAGTTGACCCAGTCCACTTGCTTTAGCCTTTTCACACGTTAAGTGCTATTAAGCTAAAAGAATGATCAATTTCTGATGGTTTATTCACAATAAAGAGATTTATGAGTCTCCTACCCATATTCACCTATCTAAGTGATAAAACAAAGCTTTAATATTCCAATTATTTGTAGGATAATTTAGGAATATTATAGTGAATCTGAGATCCCATGAGGGAATTGAATATTCCTAGGAATGAATAATTCCTAGGATACATATTTTCATCTAGGAATTAGTACCTATATTATAGTGGTAGCTCGAAGTTGACCTATTCAACATGTTTCATCCCTTTCACACTCAAAGGTACTTTATTTAGATGCTTAGAGGTCTCCTTTCACACCCAGAAGTGATTTTATTATTTCTAAGGGTCCATAGGCCCCCTACTGCCATTTATTCACCTACTAGTGACAAAAAAATCTATAATATTATGAGAAAAACCAAGGAAAAACAACACATCAATCTCAATTAAATAGTTGAAGAATGCAAGAAGTCTAAACAGACCATATACAAAAAATAATCCAAAACATAAAACCCTTATGGCTACCATCTTCTTTACCTTATAAGTTGTAGTAGTACTCCAGTAGGCTTCTGTGCATAGTTTTATAGAAGCTATTCGAGGATCTAGGAATATTCTGACCTACATTCCAAGGTTAAGATATCTATTCCAAGACAATATCTGCATATATCATTGTATCATCTCCAAAGGTGTAGTGCACTTATAGTTCACTATAATATTCCAAAATGGGAAAGCAAAAATATAGTACATAATATTAAACCGGCCAACAAATATTTAACACATGAAACCATAGGGCATATGTACGGACTCATAACGTGCCTAGAGCATTAAATCAATACAAAATAGTGAGCATAAATCATATACAATGAGAAAGAAGCCTCCCATAGAAATCACTCCCAAATATAGTTGTTGTTACAATACAAAATTCTGAGAGAAACTACAACGTAGTCATATTAAGAATAAATACAGCTGGAGATGATACAATGATATAAAAATAATAATTAGGCCCCAATAGAGTCTAGACATATGAGATCTTGGCACTAGATCAACTTTCCCGAACAAAGGTTTCACACAGAAATACTTACACGATTGTGCCAATATAGTATGACCTAAGGTCTAAAGATATGATGCAACAATAGAAATGAGAATATATGGCTAAAGCATGTGAAACCTACAACTCTTCTCCAATAGATCCTCGGATGAAAGAATGGCTCCTCCATTGAATAAATCACCTCCCAAAACAACCCTTTATACCCACAACTCCTCCCTAAAATAACACGGATCTGAAATGAAACTACACTTTGGGGATAAATACTCCTTGGCCTGATGCAAAATGTATCGGAGAACCCCAAGAGCTTATTTTACAACCCTTCTGATGGATAAAACCTTACTCCTCTTGCAAAACTAGCTCTGAAGACACCCAATATAATTCTCTCCTCTTTGCACCTGCAACACAACACAATGTGCAACGAAGCCCCAACGTTGATGAAGATGCTGTGAGGACTTGAGGCATGAGTTTGGAAATTAAGTGCAATTCTCCGAGGAGCCTCTCAGGGAAATATATGGGATTCCCTCTCGGGAAAACCCGTGCTAAACAACACAACAATCTCAACTAAACGGTGAAGAATGCAAGAAGTTTAAAATAGAATACAGCAATATAATAATAAAAAACATAAAGCCCTTATGGCTACCATCCTCTTCCTTATATAAGTTATAGACACCATATGGCCTCCAATTAGGTCACTTCCTCCATGCAATCAATCTCTCTGAAACTTCATTATTCATCATTAAATGCTTCACTCCTCCATAAGCATCAGCATTGGTTGGTCCAAAGTTGTCCCTACTAACATGTTTCATCCCCTATTCACACTCAAAGGTACTTTATTTAGGTAGCAAAGGGTTCCTTTCACACATGAAGTGATTTTATTGTTTTCTAGAGAGATTGCTGGGCTTCCCCTACCCATTTTATTCACCTACCTGGTGACAAAACGTCTATAATATTCCATTTTAGTAAAGATAATTTTAGGAATATCTAGATCTCCCCTCAAATGTTGTGTGTCCTTAAGCAGCGTAAACGTGTATCAAAAATCCTCCCTCCTCCTCTTGGCCTCCTCATCAATAGTCCCCATTTCTTCTGTTCTACAGCCATTCTGTCTCCCAATGGTTCTCCCAAATGTGCAAGTCGGCCTTAGGTGGATAATGGCCCTCTCTGTAGAAGGTGGGAAGGTTTATATGAAACCTTCTTGCCATTCATCGCCTCTTTAAGGTAAGTAGATTAAAATCATAAGTTATCTCATTCCCAATAAATTCCATCTCCATGCTATCATCAAATGAATTCAATCACCTTCCAACATGGTAATTCATAGAATGTTCACTCCAAATGTTCATAGAGGCATATCCCAGCAGAATCACTCCAAACAATATAAGGAACCACCTCATAAAGAAACAAGTTTTCTACTGTAGTGGCCATAGCATCTCTCATACTCCCCTTGAAGCATGAAGCATAAAGAATGTAGAAATTTCTTTCCCCATGGACACATCCAACCAATCGCTTCCTCCAATCATGTTGCTAAAGATAAGCACATCATCGGCATATGGAATCCATGACCAAAATCATGCTAGCTACCATGTGTAGTAAAGAGAGGACAATGGTCCACATGTAGCCAACGTATTTTTTCTCCTAGCGCCATAGAATATGATAGACAAGTGTTTCCCCACCACTTTTTCTTTACTGACCTAACTAACTACATGCTTGGAGAAGGTGTATGATGGGTGGCAGTATTGGTGAAGCACACCATGAAGAATACATAATCTCCCAAAAATATTCTGGGGATGGCCAACATCATCGTTTATCATGACCCCCAAGTAGCCCATGAAACCAATAAGAAAGAGTACCCCATCTTGGAGCAATACACACATGGATGGTAAAATAAAATATATATAGTAAATATATCATGATGCTCATAGAAAACACAATCCTTATAGAAAATATATAGTAAATATATCATGATACTCATGGATGAATCCCTCTTCCACCCAATGAGTAAGTGGTAGTAATGCTCTTCTAAGAGTTATATGTTTCTCCTCACCCTCACTTCCTCATATGATAGTGTATCTCTTTGAAATCTTCCCATGAATCCCTCCAAGATAGTATGGTATGCTTTAATGAAACCAGTGGGATTGGAAAGCAATATCTCATAGGTTGCATGTAATAGCTTATCCTTGAGCTTTGAGAACTTTAGCTAAGAATATCTTATCACGATAAAAGATAGCCCCATCTCTCACTATATATCCTCCCATCATAAAATTGGTCGCCAAGTATCACATAATATAAATAGATCAGCAGGTATTCCACTGAAATGGCTAGGATCTCAAATAAGGATTCCAAACTCTCTAGCCAACTGCCAACACTATTGTCTGTGTGGCCCACATCATGGTTTCTTCTTCATGACATCTCCTATACCAAATTCAAGCACGTATCTTTGCCTAGCATGTTCTGTTTGCACCTCCTTTATGGCTGCTGCCGAAACTCAAGTAGTGAAGGCTTTGGAGTTCATCTTCCATAGGAATTTATCACCTCTCCCAGTATCTAAGTCACAATAATGAATGCATGAGTGGACACCCTCCTCACAAATGGGAAGATTCCCTTCCTATGTGGAAGTATCCTCTGTTCTCCAGTTCCCATCGGTAGTCTCCTTGCACCACGTGGAACATCCCTCCATCCCGAAACATATTCTCCCAAAACATAATGTGTTGATGAGAGTGGTAATGATGATGTGGGAGAATGTATTCCTCCTCCTTAAGCCTACCCCAGGGCTCTGCACGTACATGCCCAGATCCCTCCCCAAGGTACTCACCCCTCTGGATCAATGAGTGCTGGTGTATCTTTCATCTCTCTTGTCAGGTAGTCCCTCGAGTGGGGGAATGCCTCCATCTAATGAGACATCAAGGTCTAGAAGTAGATTGTATAGGTAATTGAATGATTTTCCTCTCTTGCATGCAAATGATCTCCTTCTTTTGTATATAAATACCTTAAGAATAAACAAAGATTGCGCTCCCCATCATTTGATATTGATCCTCCTTTTCTTCTCCTCCTTCCATCAGAGTCTTACTGCCCATCACTAATAATGTCACATGCTGCTATAAAAACAACTGATACCAATACCAGAGTAGAGTCTAGACATCTGAATGTAAGGCACTAGATGTCCATTTCTAAGGCAACTATGAAAGTTTCCACAGAAAATGCACACAATGTGCCAATGTAAGTGCAGCCCTAGGGATGAAGATATGCTGCAATAACATAAATAAGAAGATATGGCTGAAGTTGATAGAAACCTATATCTCTTCTCAATAGATCCTACGGATAGAAAGAATCGCTCCTCAGAAAATCACCTCTGAGAAACAACCACGCTGTCTACCCAGCTCCTACTCCCTAAAATAATGCGAATGTAATTTGAAACTTCCTTGTAGAGGATAAATACTCCTTGGAATGATGCCAAATGTATCAAATAAGCCCAGGGAGCTTCTTCTGAAGCCTGCTACTCAATGAATGGAAACCTTCCTCAGCTGCAAAACTAGCTCACCGAAGACACCCAATATAATTCCTCCCTCACACTTTTACACAACACAATATTCTGCAGAAACTACGGCGATGAAGAAAGTTGTAACTTGGCCCTTGAGTGAGTATGGAAATGAAGTAATTATCCCTCAAGTAGCCTCTCGATAAAAGATATAGGATTCACTAGGGAACACATGAAGTGTTAAAACAACACAACGATCTCAAGTAAATGGCGAAAGATCACAAAGAATCTAAACAAACAACATACAAAATAATAATCCAAAAAATAAAACCCTTATGGCTGCCATCCTATTCCTTATATAAGTTATGAGCTTTATACCCTTGGCCCCACTAAATTAGGTCACTTCCTCATGCAATCAATCTCCCTACAAACACGTTATTCACCTCATTAAATATCACTCCTCATAACAACGTTGTTTATTTGGTGAAGTTGACCTATTCAAGATGTTTCATCACTTGTGCTGCTCAAAGATACTATATTTAGCTGCTTAGAGGGTTCTCCTTTCACACTTTAAGTGATTTTATTGTTTCTAAGAAGATCCATGGGCCTCCTACCCATTTATCCACTAGACGGACTTGCACATTTAGGAGGAACCATTGGGAGACAAAATTATTGTAGATATACGGAAACAACGGTGGGGACTATTGATGAGAGCCCTTGAGGAGGAAGATTTTGATCCACATTTACCTTTGCTTGAGTCTGAAATAAGATTTTGGAGGAGGAATGTAATAATCTAAAATTTAGCTTTAGCTAAATGGAACTGTCTATTTGGATTATTGTAGTATACATGGCTATGTTTAGGCTTCTTGCATTCTTGTAAGTTTAGTTGATTATTTGTGTTATTGCTTAGGTGTTCTCGGGGAGAGATCCATCTCTCTTTCCTTGAGATGCCTCTTGAAGGAGAATTCCACTTCATTTCCACACTCGAAGCTCAAGGCCAAGCTACATCTTTCTTCATAAGAGCAGTTTTGCAAAATACTGTCTTTGTGTTGTAGAGATAAAATGATAGAGTCTATTGCATCTAGTTTTGCCGGTAAGGAAGGGTTTCCATCCATTGGAAGGCATGTAAAGTATCCTTGGGCTTGACACATTTGGAATTAGGACAGAATTATTTATCTATAGTCACAGTTTAGATTCTAGATACGTATTGTACATGGGAGGAGTTAGGTAGTTGTTTTAGGGTAGTTGTCAGTGGAGAACCATTATTTCATCTAAGAGGATCTGTGGAGAAGATTTAGCAGAGTTTCTACATCAGCTTGACCCATATCTTCTCATTTTGTTACATATCTTCAGCCCTAGGGCTACAACTTACATTGGTACATTGTGCATTTTGAAACCCTGTGGGTTGTCTTGGAAAGCTGATCTAGTGCCTAGATCTGTATACAGAATCTATTGGACCTATATCAGTATTTTTATATCATTGTATGTCATATCTAGCTGTATTTATACTTAATATATTTGCGATGTAATTCTATTGACATTTTGTATGTATTGTAAGAACAACTCATATTTAGGAGTGATTATTGCTTATGGAAGCATTTCTCATTGTATATGATTTATGCCTCACTTTCTTTGTATTTATTTGCTGCTCTAGTGCACTTAATGTATATTTTGCACTATTAGTCTCTCATAGTTTCATGTTAAATATTTTTTTTCTTTTCATTTTATTAACTATATTTATGCTTTTCCCATTTAGAATATCTTATAACATTCCCAAATAGGAAATGAGATTATACATAGACACAATAATGGAAAGAACAGTGAATAAATCAACACACCATGATATTATACAGATATTATATACAGCCAAACATATCGAAAATAATAGGCTTACGATATCTTGAGATCAAGTCACTCAAGCGATACAAAGCAAACCTCTCTGAAAAATATGCCATCACATGAGAAATAGTTTCCATACAAATTCCATAACCTAAGGCGTGCATATTTAGGACGCAAACTCTTGCATAAAGATATATCAATGTAGATCTACGATTATATAGCTCAGATAATGCTAGGATTGAATATAGCCTCCTAGACACCTTTCGAGAGAACACAGGAAGGGATTTGAAATACACCCAAATACAAATGGTGATCTACGTACAAGGCTTGAAAGTCTTGTAGCTCATGAAATAGAATGCTAAAATAATATATATCTGATGTATATCCTCAAGGATCCCCTCCGTGAAAGGTTGAACCCTTCACTGAGAAAACACTCTAAAATAACCCGATAGATCCTCCCTCTGAAGCGCCCTCAAAATGTAAAATTCCTACCGTGAAACTACCTTGAATAGCGGAGATAGGACAGCTTTGTGCCAAGATTTGAAATGTGCTCAAGAACCCTCCTTTTTGATCTCGAAGATAGGTACTTCCTCTATGGAAAACTAGCTCGAAAGTAGATTTCTCAACCCTCCATTGCAACACCTTGCAACACAACAAAATTTGAACAAAATTGCATTGTAGTTAGTAAAACTTGATGAATGCAGTGTAAATTATAGATTAATACTCTCCCAAGCTCTCAGAAGAGGTGGGATTCTCGATTAGAACTACTGTATGCTACACATCACCGAAGCAATCTTAGCTAAACAACTAAAGAAAAAAATTCTAAATAGACACATCAAAATAATAATCATATGCCCTAACCTCATATAGGTACCATCCTCTTCCTTATAAAAATGTAAGACCTTCTCACCTTAGGTCCCACTCATTAGGCTTCCATCATCATGCAATCAATCTCCTCCAAGCGTATTTGTCCCTTCATTAATGCTGCTCATATATTTCTATGATATTTGATTTGGTCAAAATTGACCAAGTATTCATGTCTAGTTCCTTTTCACACCTAAGAAGTCTTCAATCTGACTTTGGATGACCTCCATTCACATTAGGAGTCTCTCTTTTATTCCTACTAAGGAGATTTATGGGTCTCCTACCCTGTATTCCTGTATCCTAGAGAAAATCAAGGTAATATTCCAATTAGGCGTATTGCTAATTTAGGAATATTATAGTTCCTCGAATGTTGCTTGTCCTCCGGCAAATATAAGGATAGAACTAAAGAACCCTCCCTCCTCTTCCTCCTATAGTATCTCCATGTGATAAGATCCTCAGTAAACGAATGTTGTCTCGTAATGTCGTCTTGGTGCTCTCAAAATACATAAGTATACCTTTGGTGAAACATACAAATAAACACTATAATATCTAGTAGGAAAAGTAGAAGCGCCAGTGCATAAATGAAGCATCAGAAAATATTTAACACATGAAACCATAGATCCAATATTGAGATCAAAATTATGTATTAGAGCACCAAATCAATACGAAAATTGTAAGGCATAAATCATATACAATGAAAACAACCTCCACATAAGCAATCACTCCCAAATATGAGTTATTGTTACAATAAAATATCGGAGAGAAAACTATAGTGCAATCATATGCAAACATAATGATAGCTGGAGATGATACAATGATATAAAGAAGAAATACTGATATAGGCCCCAATGGAATCTAGACATGTCTGGTTAGACGCTAGATCATCTTTCCAAGACAACCCTGAGGTTTCTAAAATGCACACCTTGTGCCAATGTAAACTGCAGCTAGGGCTAAGTATATTTGCAATAACATAAATGAGAAGATATATAGTTGAATCTGATATAAACCTACATCTCTTCTCTCAATATATCCTCCGGATGAAAGAATGAAGCTCCTCAGAAGAAATCACCTCCCAAACAACCCTTTACCTTCCCCTGCAAATCCTCCTAAAATAATGCGGATATGGAATGAAACTACATTGTAGGGAAAAAATACTCCTTGGCTTGATTCAAAATATGTCAAATAGTCCCAGGGAGCTTCTTTACAGGCCTTCCAATGGATGGAAACCTTCCTCCTTTGCAAAATAGCTCTGAAGACATGACTATAATTCTCACTATTGCACCTTGTATAGAAAAATATTAGAAATTGCTGACTGAAATATAGCTTGTCCTTGAGCAGGTTTGGAAATGAAGTGCAATGCTCTCGAAGAGGCCTCTCCAAGTAAAGAGATGGGATTCTCTCTCGGGAAAACTTGGTGCTAAACAACACAACAATCTCAACTAAGCAGTGAAAGAATATGAGAGAACAAATAAGACCACATACAAAATAATAATCCAAAACATAAAAACCATATGGATGCCATCTCTTCCTTATATAATTTATGAGCTTCCTTACCCCTTTTGCCCACTCAATTAGGTCACTTCCCTCCATGCCGTCAATCTTCCTCCAAAACCGTTATTCTCATTAAATATCCACTCCATAACAACGTTGTTGATTTAGTCCAAAAGTTATCCTATTCAACATGTTTCATCCTATTCACACTCAAAGTACCTTATTTAACTTCTTAGATGGTCCCCTTTCACACTTGAAGTGATTTTATTGTTTCTAAGGATATTTATGGGCATCCCTACCCATTTATTCACCTACCTAGTGACAAAACAATCTATAATATCCCATTTAGCTAAAAAGCTAAATTTTAGTAATATTACACTCCTCCCCTCCAAATGTTGCTTGTACTCGAAAATGTAAGGCGGAGAAAAATCCTCCCCTCCTCCTCTTGTAGCCTCCTCATCAATAGTCCCACCATTTCTTGATTATTCTACAATAATTCTTTCTCGCAATGGTTCCTCCCAAATGTGCAAGTCGGACTTAGGTGGATAAACCAAATGGCCCTCCTCATGAAAGTGGAAGGTCTATATGGAAACCTTCTTGTTGTTGATAGGATATTGAGTATAAGTGATGAAAAGCATAGGGGATATCATTCGGCAATGAGATATTCCCATCTTAAGATGCTATCATCCAAATGAAATGGGTACTTTCTAGCATGGTAATTCATAGAAAAGTTCCTCCCCAAATTTTCATGAGAGGCATATCCCAAGTGCTCCAAAAATCATGGTCACACTCCTTAAAGAAACAATTGATCTACGTAGTGGCCATAACATCTCTCCATGCTCCCCTTGAAGCATGAAGCATAAGGTGTAGGAAATTTCTTTCCCCGTGTACACATCCAACAATGTAATGCTTTCCTCCAATCATGTTTCCAGCAAATATTAGCATCATCAGCATATAGGAGAATAACAATCAAATTCATAGTAACACCATGGCCAACATTAAAGGAAATAAAATAGTCCCTCGTATTGCAACCGGTAGAATTTTTCTCTAAGCGCCATAGAGCCTATGATAGGAAAGATATTTCCCCCACAACTACATTTTACATTTTTATTCTTCTTGCTATGCTTGGAGAAGATTAATATGATGGTTAGTATTTATTTAAAACACACCATAGAAAACCATCATCTCCCCAAAATCTTAAGAGGGTAGCCAACATCATCATTACTCGTGGCAAAGTAGCCCATAAAACCCATTAAGAAAGAGTGCCCCCATCTTGAAGCAATGACACACTTTTTACATCGATGGTAACAAAATATAAATATATAATAAATATATATCATGATGCTCATAAATACAATCCCATACCATACACTTGATTCAGATACATTTAGGTAGCTCATGGATGACCTCCCTCCTCTTACACCCAATGAGTAAGGAGGTAGTGATGTCTCAACTCTTCCCAAGAATTGCTATTTCTCCTCACCCTCTGGCACAATCTATGCAATTCCTCATATGATAGTGCATCTCCTCTTTGGAGAATATTCCCATGAGATCCCTCCAAGATAGTACATAGTACATGCTCCTAGTGAAACTAGTGGGATTGTAAAACAAGATCTCATAGGCTACATGCCAATAGATTCTCTTTGAGCTTTGAGGCTCTCTAGCCAAGAAGATATTATCACTGATAAAGATGACCCCATCTCTCACTATATATACTCCATCAGAGAGTAGTCATCAAGTATCCTGCATGTAAAGAGATCCTTGGAGTATTTCACCAATAGCGGATCTTCAATAAGGATCAAACTCTCTAATGGCAGTGCTACTGATCTATACTATGTAGCCCCGTCATGTAGTTTACCCTTCTCCTATGACATCTCTCTATATGCCAAATTCAAGCACGTGCGCACGCTCATTCTCGCTGCACCTCCATGTATGCCATGCTGATGAAGGGTTAGGCTTTGGAGGCCCAGTCCTCCATGAGAGTTATCACCTCTCCAAAATCTCTAAGTACAACTGACTGGCCATGATGCCACCTACTCTACAAATCGAGTCTTCACTCCCTATGTGGGAAGTAATATCCTCACATTCTCCAATACATGGGTGGTCTCACACGCGATGATGGTGCCATCATGCATCGAAACATCCTCTCCCAACCTGAGAATAGCTAGTAAGTGGGTAATGATGATATTGGAAAATTTTCTCCCTCCCTCTCCTTGAGCCTACCCAGGAACTCTGCACACCATGCCAAATATTCCCAAGGGAGTACTCTCACCCATCTTTGGATCAATGAGTGAGTGAGTGTCTTTCATGCGATACACGGTCTCCCTGGGTGGAATGCACTCCATGTATTGAGACATCAAGTCTGAAGTAGGTTGTATAGGTAGTGGACTTACTTTTATCTTATGTCATTGTGAAAACTTGATCTCCTTCTTTTTTATATAAATCCCTTGAAGTAAACAAGGGTGCATGTTCCCCATCCTTTGATGTTGATCCTCCTTTCCTTCTCCTCCTTCCATCAACGTCTTATTGCCCCATCCTACTGTCACATGCTGCTCCTTGGGAAGCTCTTGCAAAGTGAGGCTCTCCTAATTGAAACATGCTTCACCCCATCCCCATGTGGTGATGGTTCAGTTCTCATCATGAAGTAACAGCCGGCACTGCTTGTGCTTCCTCTCTGCTCTTCCTCCTCATTAATATTTGAGAATACCTCATCAAAATTGAGAACCTATATCTTAGTCTTTCCTTGAAGGAGGAATCTTCATGTCTTCCCTTTGAGAACAAACTCTTCTGCAATGATATTTCCCTTGTAAGGTATTACCACTGAGATTTTATCCCCCTTTCAATGTAGAAATCTGAAGTGGAATGGGTATAATAGATATTTCCCAAATCATGCGAAGGTTTTGGAAATGTTTTAGTTTGGCTAACTGATAAAATATGTTTCAAATTGTTTTCCTTCAGAATATCTTCACTAATCTCTTAGTAGATCACATAAAAATAGCTATATTTGCATGATTAAAAGAATATTAATATACAAAACCACCAAGTATAAGCCTTACCTTTAAGATGTGAATGCTTTGCTATCTAAAGGGCTACTTTTTGAAACTTGATGTAGGCTACAGTATTGAATTACCATTTACTCTTATCAATCCTTGGTTGTGCATGGATGACCCATCAAAATTTAGTAGAAATAATCTACCTCTTCTACATCTGTATTGTGATTTCTAAGTCTTTCCTCCTTGAGTTGGCAAAACTCTTGGAATTTCAAGTTGCTCCTTGAATCTCCAATATTGGGAATTCATACTCCTGAATAATCACTCAAAGTCTCTCCTCCTTTGTGTTGCATATTCTTCCTCCATCTCTCTTCTTGTGAATCTGGGCATAAAAATGTGTAGTGGATCATATTGTGTGGCTACATCACCCATCATGTAAAAATCTAGGGCTTACTTCATATTCAAACCCCTAGGAGATTCTCTACACATCTCCTTTCTCATCTTCTTGATATCTCTGTGTATGTCCGACCAACGATGAGATCCCGTTAGAAAGTCGATTAGACCTTAAGCCTTGGATTTGAGTAGGGATCCGTCAGGGGCCAGGTCCGGCTACCACTTAAGATGACTTCCCTTCGGTCTCGAAGAACTTTACATTTTGAACACTGCGGACATACACTTATTCACATGATATAGAATAATGGAGTAATGTATGTTAAACATGAATCATTAATCATAGGATAATACAGCTGTACAAAGAATCTCACATAAGTATTCTATCTGACAAAACACATCATAACCATAGGGTATTTTAACAAGACTCTATATTCATATGCTCAGAGTGTAAGTCTTTAATTACAATTTTGCATGTAAATACTTGAGTTTCCCCAAAAGAAAAGCCTTTTACAAGTTCCGGAGGAAATATTTATAGACAAAACACACCCTCAGGGTTCTGACACTGACTCACGACGGTGGAGCTTTCTTGCGACCAAGACAATATGCTTGACTGCGACCTCAGTGAATGTAAGCCAACCTGCGACCTCATTGGATTTCGACTGCGACCTCATGCAGGATGTGCGACACACGGCCTGGGCGGTTATGCGACCTCCGACCTAGGCGGGTCCCGACTGCGACCTCTACGTGGATTTGCGACACTCGACCTCGGCGGATGTTGCGACCAGCGATATAGGCAGTTGTGCGGGCTTCCGCGACCTTGGGGATGTCGACCTTGCGGCCTCCTTGAATTTGCGACACCGACCTTGGCGGTTAATGCGACCTCGCGGCCTGCGACCTTGCGACCTCCTTAGTTCTAGACCTCGCGACCAGAGCCGGTTAATGCGACTGCCCTCGCGGCCTGCTGACCTTGCAACCTCCTTGGATTTGCGACCTCGCGACCTAAGCGGATATCATTGCGACCGCGACCTTGGGCGGTTGTCGACCTGCGGCCTGCTGACCTTGCGACCTCCTTGGATTTGCGACCTCGCGCGACTGGTGTTCATTTCGACCTCATTGGATTTGCGACTGCGACCTGTGGATATTGCTGACGCCTGGGCAAACGGTTAATGCGCGACCTACCAGCGACAGCAGGATGCGCGACCTGCGACCTCCTTGAATTTGCGACGCGCTGCTGACCTTAGAATGTGCGACTGCGACCTTAGGCGGTGCGACCTCGCGACTGCGACCTGCGACCTCCTGGATTTACCGCCAGGCACTGCTGACCTCCAGCCCGGATTCCGACGCTACTGACCTTAGGCAGTCGGTGGAGTTCCTTGGAGTTTCTCCGGCATCTACTTATTTTAAATGCGTCTCGCCGACAGCGGGGAAAACCTTGAAATGCCAATATTGCAAGCCAGGAGGTTCTTCCCTGCAGGGTTCGACTTTTCGCTTAGGCGGTGCAGGACTTCCTTGCGACCAGTATTTTTTTGCTGACTGCGACTGGCGAATACGTTATTTGCGACTGCGACCTAATTGACAAGATTAACCAGACAACCGTCGGAGCGGTACCTGTCAAGTGGAAAAGCCGACGACCAGGGCAATGTCGACCTTGCCGACCTCCTGGGATTTGCAACTTCGACCTCGGCGGATGTTAGAACTGCGGCCCTCCCATTAGATGTGTGACTGCGACCTTGGGCGGTTATGCCGACCTCGTGACAGCAGCCCGGTGACATGGAAAGCCTACGAGCTTGACAAATTTGCGACTGCGACTGCGCGACCTCGGCGATTGGCGACTGCCGACCTAAGCGATTTGCGACTGCGACACCAGCGGTGCGACTGCTGACCTCTCGGCGAATTTGCTGACTGCGACCTCAGCCGTTTGCGACTGCCGACCTCGGCCCGTTACCTGCGACACAAGCGTGTGATTTGCGACCTGCGACCTCAACGGTGCGACTGCGCGACCTCTCAGCGGGTGGAAGGCTGCGACCTTGGGTAGATCCGATGGGATTCCTTGAGTGTTTAGCGTATCTACTTTATTTTGAAAATGGTCCTCATATTTCTTTGGGGAAAACCTTGGCTGCTATGTGCAAACTGATTCTTCTGCCGATAAAATAACCAGGTTACATATCTTCATGATTTGAATAATAACAATAGTAGGGCAACATTAATTAATTGCATAAACAAAGCGATGACTTTAGACCCGCATGTAGAATATTACAACATCATAATTACTCTTCAATAATAATGACCATAGATGAAACACGTAAATTAACAGAGCTTAAGAGAAGTGTTCAAGCAACATGTGACTCTGGCCGGGGCTGGCTTTTACTCGTCAATACACGAAAGGTTTCTATTTAACATATGCATGGGCTGAAAAACACACTTGAATGCGGCTAGCGGCAACGAAATGTTGAGCATACCTGACTGGATGATCCCTTCCCATATGGTGTAGTTACCGCTGATGACATTGGATCATGATGGCGAGGAAACTCATATGAGGGTAGGGATAGGTCCGTGGGATGTAGATGATGCAGGAGTCGGGTGGAATACTTTAACGCCTAAGCGGCGGAGAACCCAAAATTTTAAATATACCCAAAATTTTGGGTATTGTAACGCTCTGACACTCTCATAACCTCTGCATACTTTGGAAAAGAAGCTTTGAATCTCTTCTTCCTCTCTTCCTCCAATCTTGGAGTCTTGTATTTTTTTCATACTATTACATCTTCTCTCCTTGTGAAAGCTTCTCATATGGTGACATATTAGGCAGATGCACGGGCTAAGCCAAGATTATGCTCTGCAGTCTTGGCCTTGATATTCCCAAATGGGAAAAGTAGAAATATAGTGCATAAAATGAAAGAGGCAGAAAATATTTAACACATGAAGCCATGAGACCAATATGGAGTTATAAAATTATGTATCGAGCATTAAATCAACACAAAATAGTGAGGCATAAATCATATACAATATAGAAACAAACATATATATTCTCTAAATATGAGCTATTGTTGCAATACAAAATGCAGAGAGAAACTACAACGTAGTCATATTAAGAATAACTACGAATTTGGAGATGATGCAATGATATAAAGAAATACTGATATAGGCCCCAATGGTCTGAAATGTAGATAAGACTTAGATCATCTTTCCAAGACAACTTTAAGAGTTTTTCTGAAAATGCACACAATGTGCTGCCAATGTAAGTTTCAGCCCTAGGGCTGAAGATATGTCACAACAACGAGAGGAAATGCGAAGATATGTTTGAAGCTGATGTAGAAACCTATAGCTCTTCTCACAAATATGTCTTCTAGGATAGAATGGCTTCTCCACTAAAGAAATCACCTCAAAAACAACCACTTGCAATATATAAAGGCCAGCTTTTTTAAGTCTACAGGTTGAAGCAGTGTGGGGATAAATATATTAACAAATTGCCAAATATATTAAATATGGCCAAGGGTATTCTTTACGGGCAACTTCAATGGATGAAGCCTTCCTCCACTACAAAACTGTCGAGGGCACTAATATAATTACTCATTCTTTTTATAACACTTGACACAATATTCTGAGCTGGCTGATGAAGAAGTTGTAGCTTGGCCTAGAACACGAGTGTGGAAATGGTGTAATGCTGCTCTCTGAGGGCCTCTCAAGGAAAGATATGGTATTCACAGCAAGGTACAAAAAGTGCTAAAAGCACAACAATCTCAGCAACTTGTTGGAGAATGCAAGAAGTATAAACGAGACCACATACAAAATAATAATCCAAAAAATAAAACCCATATGGCTACATCTCTTCCTTATATAAGTTATTATATTCCTTACCCTTGGCCCTGTTTGAATTAGGTGCTTTATCCATTGATCAGTACCTCCAAAAGCTGTGTTATTCCTCATTAAATGTCCACTCCTCCATTATAGCGTTGTTGATTGGTCAGGATTTACCTATTCAACATGTTTGATCTTTCATTACACTCAAGGTACTTTGTTGCATTTGCTTAGAGGTCTCCTTTCACACTTGAAGTGATTTTATTGTTTCTAAATGAGATTGTGTTTTCTACCCATTTGTTCACTACCTGACAAACAATTATAATATTCCATTTAGCTAAAAGCTAATTTTAGGAATATTATAGTAATTATCGAGCTTAGGTGGGGAAAGGCTTTCCATACTATGAGCTAGACCATGTTGTAGATCTGATTTTGTGGCTGAATTCTCACACCCATAATACTGGCGGAGCTTTCTTGAGGCACAAATATTCTTGAGGACTTATCATATCTTTCCCTCCTCATTCCCTTGATTCCTCTTTTAATCATATATAGTTTGGAAAATTTGAAAAGATTATTTCCTCCACATACAAATAATGGGGAGCTTGCCTTTGTATCTTCGCTTAGCTTTCTCTTTTCTTTGAAGCTTATTCTTCCTCGATAACATAGATGCAACAATATGAAAGCTTCCTTGCAGTACAAACCAAAGACCATGCTCGATACAGCATACAATATTCCCAAATGAGGAAAGCAAGAATAGAGTGCATAAAAATTTGGAAATATGCGAAATATAATAGATCAAATCATGAGACAACAATTTATCCATTCCATTGTAGATATAACAGCAAAATGATACACACTATCTGGAGAAAATATCCACTCAAGTTAGCCAAACAAGCCTCCCATAAGCTTATACATCTAGATCTAAATTTTGTGCTTACATGAAATACATGAACCGAAATACGTTGTCTAAGAGGGAATAGTAGCAAATATATAAAAATATATTTTTGCTGAAATATAATTCTTCAAAAATAATAGGCTAAGTCCATGCTCCAAAATAGGATTTCAAGACAACCCGAGAAAAGTTTTGAATACACAATATACAAAATGCTCGAGATTTGGCCTAGGAGCTAAAAATCTCTGCAAATAAAATCACTGATAGGAGATGGCTGATTTATTATAAAATATTTTTGATCTCCTCCCAGCAGTCTCTAAATTAAGGGAGTTTATTCCCACACGAAACCCAGGCTCTTCCGAGAATGAAATAAAACCATTTTTGTAGCTGCTCTCCAAAATAACGCACGATTCTTGCGGAAAGCGCACCATAGTTGATAGATACTACTTGGTCTGGTGCTAAAATGTGTAATGAAGCCCCAAGTCTCTTCCTCTGGTACTCCGGATGAAAGGATTATCCCTCAATGGAAAACCATTTACAGAAAATGGAGATTTATCCCTCCTTTACACCTGCTGACACAACCCAACAACTCTAAATGAAATATATTGCTTACATAGGAATGACTTAATGACCACGATTGTAAGTACTCAGTGCAAAATCCTCCAAGATCTCCTCAATGGAAAGTGGCATTCTTGATTAGGAACAACACATGCTAAATAACACATGAAATCTTATCCTTGGTAGAAGAAATCTATATGTCTAAACAAACCATCTATCAAAATATAAAATATAACAAGATCTAATGAATATAGTTGCCATCTCTTCCTGTTATAAGAAATGAGCTTCCAAACCTAATCCCCATCCATTAATGACACTACTTCCATGCGATATGTCTCCATCTAAGCTGCTTGTCTCTCCATATATGTCACTCCTCAGCAACGTTGTACGATTTAGTCAAAGTTGACCTAGTCCACATGATCTAGCCCTGTTCACACCTTAAGGTTCTTAATTAAGCTTAAAATATGATCCACTTTCACATGATGGTTTTAGTCCAATAAAGAGATCTGGTCCCCTACCCACTTATTCATCAAGCAAGAGAAAGCGAACTTAGATTTTAATATTCTAGTAGGTCGCTGCATGCTAATTTAGGAATATTAGCAATGGAGAACTATTATTGGTTCTCACGATTACATAAAATATATGGGGTTATTTCCTGTAGCTGTCAATGGGATATAAATTTTACCACATTTATATAAAAATACATTCACATTCTTTGGGAATATGTCCAGTTTCATATAATACATACACTTTAATATTCCCAAATGGAAAAGCGAATATAGTAGAAAATGTTGGAGACAATATTGCAGTCATCATTAAAAAGAATAGAGCCAATATGAGGACCTTTCATATTTTAATGCAGTAGAAAAATGTACATAGAAATGGGCCATAAGATGCATAAGAGGAAATACGAAGCCTCCAACGAACAAAATCCCTCGATAAGAGTCTTTGCAATCATGTAGAAAATTTAGGAAAGCCCTTATCATTATTTTGTAAGCTTTGCTATAGAAAATGATTATACATCAGATCTAGAGCTATTATATTGCCTCAAAATATAGATCTATATCAAATCAGGCACTATACAAGCTCCTCTAAAGAACCTCAAGGAACACTGACAAACACCAAGAATACAAGTTGTAAGATCTGAGATCTAAGACTTCACTCTCTTGAAAAATATAGATCTGAAAGTATAACTGATCTATTCATGATCAATATAATAGCCTCCTCCAATAGATCCTCAAAGTGAAAGGTAGATCCCCTTCACTTGAGAAATCAGCCTCTCAAATGAATTGTGGCAAACCACTACACAACTCCTCCTACGAAATAACACATATCTAGAAGTAAAAGAAGCGCATTTTAAGGCCTAAATATGCCGGTGGCGATGCAAGCTGAAAAGCAAATGCTCAATGGCCTTCAATACCGTCCTCCCAATGGAAAGGAAGCCTCCTCCACCGAAAATAAGCAATGAGATGGCCTAGATCTAGAGATCTAATCACCACTTGCCGCAACCCGCAAAAAACACCAAACCTCAATAGGATCTATGTCAGAAGTTGAAAGAAGAAGCTTGGCCTTAAACCAAATAGTGTAAAATGTAGTACAAGACTCCTCCAAGAGATTAATGGAGGGATTTTGTAGAACACATTCGTGAAAACACTTATCTCGCCTAAACATCAAGAGAAAGATATATGTCTAAATAGACCATATATTCAGAAATATAATATACATCAACATAATGAATATGGCTTCCATCCTCTTCCTTAAATAGAATATGAGGTTTTAAAATCTCTAAGCCCCATCCAAAAAAAAATCACTACATTCACACAAAGCATCTCCATCTAAAATTGTTTTGTCCCTCATCGATGACCACTCCTCCATGACAACGTTGTTGATTTCGTCAAGGTTGACCCATTCAAAGTGATCCAACCCCTTCACACCAAGGGTGCTTTAATTAAGCTTCCAATATTTGTCACTTTCACATTTGGCATTGATTTATCTTTATTATTAGGAGGATTATGGACCTCCTTTTGCCTCTGCCCTTTAAACAAAGCAATGAGACAAAATTGAATATTCCAACTAGCTCATGGCTAATTTGGGAAATATGACCGAGAACACTATCTGGGAGATTGTGATACCACCGTAATATTCCTAAATTAGCTCGCAACTAATGGGGATATTAAAGTTTTGTTTTGTCACTTAGATAGGTAAACAAATGGGTAGGGAGACCCATAAATATCTTTATGAATAAAAATTCACTTCTCATGTGAAAGTGATCATATTTTTAGCTTAATAAATCACCCTAAGGTGTGAAATACGGGGCTAAAACATGTGGACTCGGGTCAACTTTGACCAAATGAACAACGCCGTCATGGAGGAGTGACATTAATGGAGGGACATCGCAGTTTTATATGGAGACACATTGCAAGGAAGTAGTGTGATTAATGGATGGGCTAGGGTTTGGAAGTCTACACTTTTATAAAAGGAAGAGGATGGAAGCCATATTATTGATCTTTATGTATTTGATATTTTGATATATGTGGTATGTTTAGACATATAGCTTTCTTCAACCGTTTAGCTAAGATTGCATGTGTTGTTTAGCACAGGGTGTTCCCCGATCGGGAATCCCACCTCTTCCATTGAGAAGCTCTTGAGGATTTTGCACCGTACTTCCATAATCGTAGCATTTGGACAAGCTTCTGGCCTCATGTACAATGCAACCGTTTAGATTTGGGTTGTATACAGGTGTAGTATGGGAGGAGAGAAATCTCCAATGTAGCTTTTTTCCGCAAAGGAGGGTCCATCCCTTCACCTATTGAGTTGATTAGGGTGTTTTTGCAACCGATAGATCATTCCTTCCACCCCCTATCGTTGGGGTCATTCCCAAGGAGTGTCGTAGCAGAAATGCATTGGGTAACTAAAAGTGGCCGAAACTAAACTTAAAAATCCGGCCAAACCATTTCGGGTTTTTTCTCGGGTTGTTTTTTAGCAGGTGAATATGTGGTTAAAAGAACAGATCATTCCGAGCACTCTAACAAACCTTCCACACATGGTTATTCTCCTCAATAGTAGCAGTTTCCGCAAAGAAGAGTATAAAGACAACATTTCTAGTGCTTGGTTTCTTTAGTGTATTTCACCTATCTTGTGGCTTGAGTGCATTCCTTTTGGAGCACCGTTTAATTTCATTTGTTGTTATATATAATGATATGGATCCACCGTTTCCGATAATAGATTATGATGTCTTAATGTAATTTCCAAACTTGCAAGATATTTCCGGCATTTTCCGCATTTTAGTGCTATGTTCTTGTTTTTATTTATTTGAAATGTCGTATATGTTTTATATTCCCGTATTTTCCATTTTGGAATATTACAATGGTATCGCAGCATAATCTTGGCTCACCGTGTACTTCAGCCATTATGTCTTCTAAGGAGGCTTTCATAGGAAGTAGAATATTTGCATAAGAGATAAAGGCAAAACCTCATTTTCTGTGGAGGGAAGGAGTTCTCAAAACTTCTTCTTCAAACTATGCAAAGAATTAAAGAGGCATCAAAGAGATGATAATGGAGAGATGTAGAGATTTCCCAAGAGGGCTTGTACATGAATAAAGCTCTAGATTTTCACATTATGGGTGTGAGCATTCAAACCTACACCATCAGATCTACAACGTGGTAACATGCCTAGGTCATACAACAAGAGAGATGGAGGAAGGAGATGTACCAAAGGAAGAGACTCTTAGTGATTATCTTCATGAGTATGAATCTAAACTCAAAGATTTAGAGATCATCTAAACTTCCTAGGTTTTGTAAGATCAAGGAGGAGGAAGACCTAGCAACCATGATAGAAGCACAAGGTGCAAGCAAGATGATTTGGGTAGATTATTCCTATCTAATTTTCATGGGTCACCTAAATTTTTAGCTATGGCTTGGGTGGAGGAGAGCTAGACTTATTTTAGAAAAAGAACACCCAAGTTTCCGAAGATGAAGCCATTATAGTAGAAACACTCAGACTTTGAAGTAAGGTTTATGCTCGGTGGTTTTATGAATCTTATTCATTAAAAGATGCAAATATGTATACTTATGCATAGTTCACCAGAAGTTATTACGTATATTTAATGAAAAAACATTCTAAAACTTCCTCGCTGAGCTAACCATGCATACACAAACAAAACCTTTGCATGAGTTGGAAGGATATTTAAATCCAACTCCATTTCGTAAAACTATTGAGGGGATTCAAAACTTTCATAATAAATTGCTAGAGGAAATATCCCCATTTCCCGTAAAGAGCTCTTCTCAAAGGCATATTGTGAGAGGCCAAAACAAAGAACCTCTTAATGATGATGAGGCAAGATCCATTAATAATGAAGGGGGAAGGAAGAGAAGAGGTAGCAGCGCTATCATATGCAAGAAAGGCATCTAGTAACCTCATGAAGAGGAAGATGGGACATTTGCTCCAAAGGGAAAAACTCTTGCACTCTTGCAAGTTCCAAATAATCTCACATATGCAAGATCGTGGCAGCCACCATGTGCAACATGTGCCATCATTGACAAATTGTGAGATCTTGAAGATAGAATGAGCTAGCGGGGAGGAAAATCATCATATGATGAGGAGAACACACACCCCTCTATTTCGCAAGACGATGGTAAGAGCAGGAGGATTTGTGCAAGGAGGACAAGGACAAATCAGCCCACCTCACATATATAGCCCTCGCTTCTAGGCCTGGCCTTGATGTTTCATTACATGGAGGCATTCCACGTCGTGAGACCCCTAGATTGGAAGATGAATAAAGAGTTTCTCAACATGGTGCAACATTGACATATTTGGCTAAGGAAGGAGCCTTGGGAGGAGCTAATAACACAAAGAACCTTTGATGGGTTCAAAGGAGAGGTGAATCAGTTTTATGATATGGACATTTCCATCTCCCACTCAGCTATCGCGCTTAAAAAATGGTGATTCATAAATCTATGATGACATGAGAATGTCACAAAGGGTTACTCCATAGCCTTGGAGCAACAAATGTTACTTCCACACGAGTAATATTTTCGAACATGACAAGAGCTTATTAACACTTCCTCAGATGCATTGGCAAAAATATGGAAGTGTTGGATGGGAAATGCCTTCCAAGAGGAGGTTGACCTCCATGTACTTCAATCTTGTCTTGGGAAAGATCAACTGCATGAGGCAAGGTGTTAAGTGGGGTAATAATACTCCAACATGTGGTTTTGGCATTGATCATGTCAAAGAGGAGAATTGTGATGTGACAGTGCTTCATTTCGCATTTCAAAGAACATTGGTATTGTTGGGAAGCCTAGATCCATATTGGGACTCCCAAATATTGGTAGAATATTCCAAGAACCTCTTTGCATGTAAGGTTTCGATGGGAAAGTGATATATGGGAAGTATAAAGTGGTTGATGGGAGTCATTTATTTCCATGATTAGATGTATTTGATCAGAGGCTCCAAGCTCAAAAGGGAGATTCTACATGCAAGATATGAGACACTCTCCGTTCAAGACATGTAGACTTCATTGAGTCTTATCACACCGTCATGGAGGGATTCTATTGGGAGGATCTCAAATAATATGTGCACCAACATATCGTGAGACATTCAGCTTGTATAATGTATGAGGAGGGAGAGCAACCACCTTGCAAGGTTGTTTCAATCACTTCCACTTTGATGGAGAGATGGGAAGATTCATCTATGGATCTCTTCACCAACTTGTCTACAATATATGGTAAAGATTGTGTTTTTGATGCTTATTTATCAATCAACAATGTATGCATTCCTTTTACCATGAAATTGCAGCACATTGCTACACAAGAGAGCAAACCTCTCTTTGATTTCATGGTCCTATTGAGGCTACATTCAAAGAATGGGAATGACCACTTCATGGAGGAATTTGGGTAAAACATGTTTTGTTTGGCTCCTATTCAATCAACACCTAATTTCCTTCACCATTTTCAAGATTTTGAGAAGCTTATGGCAAGAAGCAAGTGGTTGGGTGGCCACTTATCATATCATATTTTGAGACAAATAGGAGGAAGAACAATGCTGGTCTCACTGAGGGACTATTTTCACCATCCAATATTTCATATGACACTTATTCCATGTTTCTTTTGGGGCCCATATGGTGATGACACTCTATTCACTATATGTATGAAGGATTGGGCAAGAAGTCCACCTAGAACCAATGAGTGGGATCATGAGATTCCAAGTATATTTTGGCTTCATGAGGACTATAATATTGCAGCCCAAGATCAACAACTCCAAATTTATCATAAATGGAGAGAGAAAACATAAGTTGAAAAATCTTATCTCTCACTTTCATCCATGTAGCCCCTACACATTTCATAAGTAGGGGATTGGTGATCGCTTTCTATGAGCTACCAAGGATGGCTCACTTTGTTTGGATGATAGCATGGAGATTGGAGTTTCTCATTGGGGTTGAGACACCCAAATTTATCATCTCTCATGCCTTGAGGAGGCCAATGGACAAATATATAACTCTTTCCATATATCTCCCACTTTTTCATGATGAGGGCTATTTGTTTATCCACTAAAGGCAAACTCGTATTCTTGGGAGGAGACATATCCATTGGAGATTTTGCGTATCCTTGCAATTGTTTGAGGACAAGCAACATCTTGGAGAGGAGGGACCGTAATATTCCTAAATTATCTTGCAGCTAATGGGAATATTAAATCATTTAGATAGGTGAATAAATGGCAGGGAGACCCATAAATGTATTTATAAATAATAAAACCAAATCTCATGTGTGAAATTGGATCATCTTTTCAGCTCTTTAATAAAGCACCCTTGTTGTGTGAACAGGGGCTAAAACATGTGGACTAGGTCAACTTTGACCAAATCAACAACGTTGTCATGGAGGAGTGGACATTAATGGAGAGACAATGCGCTTTAGATGGAGACACATTGCAAGGAATTAGTGTCATTAATGGAAGCTTAGGGTTCGAAGCTCATATCTTATAAAAGGAACAGGATGGCAGCCATATTATTCATCTTGATGTATTTGATATTTTGATATATGGTCTCGTTTAGACATATATATTTCTTTCATTGCTTAGCAAAGATTGCATGTGTCAGTTAGCAAAGGGTGTTCCCGATCGGGAATCCCACCTCTTCCATTGAGAAGATCTTGAGGAGTTTGCACTATACTTCCAAAATCGTGACGAACAAGCTTCAAACTTTGTTGAGTCAAATCCCCTCTCCAGGATAGAGGCGATCCCACCAGCTCCGCATCAAAGTCTAGCAACAATCAAATCAATGAATGAAATTGGTTCCTGCTATGTATGAAAGACAAAGATCAGAATAAGTGACCTACCTCAAATCCCACGTTGTTTTTGTCGAAGAAGAAGTGGTGCTCTTCGTCCCTTGCCCGATAGGTCACAAAGATTTCCGATTTTCTTCATCCGGACACATGTACATATGCAGAAATTATGACATACAATGTAATACTTAGAGCACGTAACTATATATCGCTCGTAGAGGATATAATTCATTGCATTTCATAAAGAGTAAACACATGAATGGAAAACCAAGATCGTAGTTTCTTATATTAATGATGAAACAAAGGGAGATTACAACCAAATGCTCGATGCTATGATCTTCCTTCGGGTTTGTAGCTGAGCATTTAAATGAAGCCTGCCGGAATTTGGACAAAGCTCTCTATCATAGGTTCTTCTCGACTGCCTTTCAATGGTTGCCCAACTATAGTTTTCCCTCCCATGTCTGCCCTTATAGCTGCTAATGGAAGGGCAAGCTTTTATAGATGAGGAAGGGAAGTTGGGATCCCTATGTAATCATGGGATAGGCCCTATCTCATAGGAAGGTTCCATGAGAGGTGGAAAACCACTTCCTATACATGGAGATCTCGGGAAAATCAAACCACTCAACTTCTTTTGATGATTCATTCTAGAGTTTGCAGCAACCAAACTTCCGCCATTTATTTTTAAAAAACATTCCTTAATGGGCTTGGTGCAAGTGAAACATAGGGATGGGTATACCAATTGGCGCACCCTCTAGTGTGGATTTCCCCATTGGCGTGAGGGATGAACCGACTAGACGCGCCAAGGCTAAAACACTCGTATTTAGGTTTAAGAGAAATGTTCTTCAGAGAATGTTTATCCTTAGGTAGAGACAGCAAGGAAGGTGTTTTCAGACATGTTACCGCTCACAAGCCACGGGAATAGTCCTCCAATGTGTGGGACGAGGATTTTAGGGACGGTGACAAAATACCGTGTACGTATGCCCCATAAAGCATGAGGTCCGAGAGAGAGGAGGGGGTGAAATGCTTTATGAGAACGCGCTCAACCGAAACACTCATGTCAAAAACCCGTGAAGACAACAAAACCGATATCTCGTATACATGATATGGTATGGGCGCAGCCATCCATAATAAAGTGTACAAAAACTAGGATCCAAGGTATGGACGCAAAGTATCCAAAGAAATAAGGATCAAAGCATAGACTCAAGTATGGTCGCAAAATTTCCATCCAATTGAATGAGTCATGTAATACATGATAATAATCCACAAACAACTGCGTGTACTGATGTATATCGTACAAAACCCAGGTCTTGCACTCCATCTCAACCCAAACAGTATAAGTTCAAGCATGCGAATATGTGAGCTGAAGTTGAACATAAGAACATCGGCTCGATTACTAGCCAATAATGAAAGATGTTACCGTACGCGAGAGAAACCACCAATAATGATGATGGCCCTCAAGGTACATGAGGTACAATCCACGAAATGTGAACAAGGAGCTGGCGTCGAACACCCACAATCATCCGATCGAAGGTCAATAATGAAAACCTTGCGTCGAATGCGAAGAACCCGCCATTGAGGCATGCAGCTCCAAACGTACCCGCGAGTCTGATCAACTTCCCGGATAATGAGTTGAAGTTTCCATTAGGAAGTGACCTCGATCAAAGGTGGGCCATAATGTTTCCCACATCATCGACACAAGACAAGCGTAGGACATACTGCTCGTGAGTCAAGATCGACAGAGAATCAAACAGGGAGGTTGAAAACCGCAGAGGCCAACTTCTCTTGAACATATCGGCGACACGACATTGGATTTGGTAGTATTTCCGACATCAAAGGATTCGAGGTCATGGTGACGTGGTAAAGAGTATATGAGTAGTCAAAAGAGATTACCCAAACCCAGCAGGCAAATAGATAACGAGGTGAGATTTCAACCCGACATGAATGCAAACAAGTGCCATGTTCAAGAGCGACACCGCCGACACGACTATAATACCGGTTCCATTTTTCCCCCTACCATTTTCGGTGAGTACCCCAATTATTTTTGAAAAACAAGATTGAAGGGGATAAGATATTCTGTGATATAAGTTTGTCCTTCGACAAATCCATCCTAGTACATTTAACGAGCACTAGGAAGGAGGAACTCTAAGCACGTCATTACGACGAGTCCGATGTCATCAATTTCAACGAGTCTAACAAAGGAATAAATCGGGCGTATTTTCATGTTTAGAGAGTTTGAAAAGACAACGGAAACAAAACTTCCGTGCCAGCTCTCCCTTTTCGTAGATAGTCCCACAGATTCGAAAAGGTAGAAAAATATGTCCGAGAGAACCTCCTAGTCGCAATAGGCTAGGTATTCCTTTTTCGTAAATAATCTATCCCAACTCAAAAAAAGGGGTAAACGTATATTGGGTAGAGGTCATTTCACAGCTACTTAATGAGTTCAAAACGACAAAGAGTCTCAACAATCTTTTCAATTTTTAAGAGTCAAAAGAGCCGAAAGTTGACTCCTCCTTGAGGAACGAGTGGTATCAAGGGTAGCAACTCGGTTCCAATAATGGTGGAACTCGCTAGGAACATGAGACAAAAGTCAAGAGGCTAGCTAACAAGACCACTCATTACAAAAGTTGTTTCCTCAAGA
Source organism: Pinus albicaulis (assembly GCA_034641835.2). Classification (NCBI taxonomy): domain Eukaryota; kingdom Viridiplantae; phylum Streptophyta; class Pinopsida; order Pinales; family Pinaceae; genus Pinus; species Pinus albicaulis. The sequence continues at coordinate 784,078,116 of CM076582.1, forward strand.
ATGGGCAAAACAAACAAGTGAAGGCATATGATCGGCCGAGCAAATAAGGACGATGGAATGAGAGAACCAAGGCTTATCCCTCGGGGCAAAAAACAAAGCACAAATGGCAATCACAGGAGATAAAATGGGAATGGTTTCATTTTTACAATAAGCTTGAAATCAAGAAACTCTACTTGAAGTTGGTTTCATTTTTACACAAGCTGGAAACAAAGATAAACTATGCTTGAAATCGATTTCATTTTTACACAAGCTTGAAATGGAAACAACCATGCTTGAAAAAAATTTCATGCCTCTCAAAGATGGTGACTCAATTCGAGGTAAATCCCTAGCAACGTAGTCCCCAAATTTTTTGAGTCGGTAAATCGCGTGACAGAGGCGATCCCACTAGCCTAGATCGAGTCTAGCACCAATCAACCACGCAATGATGTTGGTTCCTAGTTACAAGAAAGACAACATCGTGATAAGTGACCTTACCTCAAATCCCAGTTGTTGTTTTCGAAGAAGAAGCGGTGATCTTCGTCCCTTGCCCTATTGCATCACAACGTTTGCTTCGCTCCCGTACACCTATACACATGCTAAGAAACAACGACATACAACTTAATACTTAAAGCACGTAACTATATATAAGTCGAGAGGATATAATTCATTGCATTTCATAAAAGAGTAAACACATGAATGGAACCTCGTTAGACTCACCCCGCGATTCCTTCGAATCAAATTCACCAAGATTCATCTCTCGTCATTTGCAGTTATTAAATGCCATTTGGCCAAAAAGAGTCATTTTAACTTGCACGGGTATTTTGTGCTTATCTAAGAGCATCTCAAGACTACATTAAATGTGTTGGGTCCCGTTGTGGGAACTAATTTATTAGTCAAGTAAATGGACTCGAACCGTAAAGTATTTTTGGTGCTTGTTTGTGGTACAATTTTTTGTCTTTCTAGCTGATGCCACTAGAGAGAATAAACGATGGTTGGAAGCACACGGCGTAGCTCGGGAAATGATAGCAAGGACGCGTTTCGACATTGGAATGATACATCGAGAGATTCTATGTCAAGTTGCACTTATTGAGGACTCAAAGCAAAGATAAAGAAAGAAGATGGTGAATAAGTCCACTTCCACAAGAAGAAGTCACTACCGATTTGGATGTGCATGCAAGTGACATTGATGATCGCTTGTCAACTTCGTTGGGCATTATGTGGATCTTATTTTGAATCAACATAGTATAAAATATCCTGTTTGGAATGCCGATCCTCAAATTTTTGATCCGATACATTTATTCCATGATATTGGTCACGGCACGGCTTCAAAGAAGGTTAAATGATTGATTCCTCTCGCCCGAGGATGACAAGCCTAGTGCCTGCCAAGCACAATCTTCTAATTCTGATGAAGGCTCTTCCGTAATCAAATTGAAGGCAATAAAACAAAAGTCACTAAGGATTTTTGCCATGAGCATATTAAGGTCATTGTCATTTCACATAAACCATTTGTTTTCGTAACTAGGAAAGGTAATGCATCTACCCTCTCGCCGTTGGGATGATTCTCCCCGTCATTACCCTGCTTCCAAATTGGTTGCATCTACATTTGCAACCATCTTTTCTGGATGATCTGAAATTTGATGGACATACAAGTATATCAACAGAGGGAGTTTCCATTCTCAATCAAATGTCGTTATTTGGGTAAGGTTGTTTATTTTATTCAAAGCCGTCATTATGGATAGACAAGAATCATGTAACCTCGTACTATTAAATGGTTTCTATACACATGGTGTGATCAAGTTGATACTAACTACATTCGAAGCTACAAGTCAATTGCCTCTGAAGGTACTACGCTCCCACGTCTTGAAGGTAGTTCGTCCCGTGTGGAACCATCCCTTGTTTCCCGTTGGCAAAAGGTGGGAATTCATCACTACTTGTTCCATAATAAAGCATGTCTATTCGGAGTTGATGACAAAGTGGTGAAAGCTATAGGAGGCGTAATATTTCAACTCAAGTCGTTGGACCACTCGATGATTCAGAAATTGCAATGATTGTTGAAATGGGATTCTCGAGGGCAAGAGCAGAAGAAGCCTTAGAAATGTTCGCTCAAATCGTGTTGAGTCGGCTATGGAGTGGCTTCGTTACTCTGCGTGCAGGAGCCCTTGAAGGAAGATGATGAACTTGCTCGAGCATTAGCTTTGTCGCCGGGAAGTATTGAATCTTCACTTAAGGAAGAGATGGCTACAAGCCAAAAGGATATTGATCGTGAAGAGTAGCACCAATATGCCACCGGAGTCAGCCGAAAAGCAGCCGCACGTGCAAACGTTAATACAAGCGCATTGTAGAAAAGTTCAGAGTAAACTCATCCTACATAAATATTGAACGTAAAGAGTGAACCGATTAAATGGGAAGGTCCACCGAAGTTTCAAGCCATGGAGGGATCGGCCTTAGCATTCCACCAAAGGAGAAGAAATCGTGAACATCCCTCATTTTCTTCTCGCACTCCTTGAAGAGATTTCGAGGTCGACAGACAACCGCACCGTGAAAAATGAGAAAATCAATCGCTCAGGCGGGAGACGGTAACGCAGGACTCTGTTGATGAAGCTCCCACCGCAAATCGCCACATTCACGAGAGAAGGGGCCAGGATAGAGATTGGTGCATTTTAAAATACTTTCACGGCTATGTTGATCACACTAATCGGGCCGAGGCCACGAAGGCAACGGTACTAGTGGATATGAAGAAGGGAAAATAGAGAAAGGGTGGAGCGTACTCTCGTGCGAGTAAAGTGAAGGAAACTTGCCAGCCCAATGTCTCTGGTAAGGTCAGTAAACTTTCACCTCGTTCACGGCCAAGAGAAATCAAAGCGTGTCACCGCTGATCATGACCATGGTCTGCTCCGTGAAATGTCAAAAGCGAATATAAATTTGGGGAAAAGGAGAAAGGTGAGTTGGGAAATATAGCACTCGGGCAATTTAATCTCAAGCTACTCTCATCATGTCATCCATGACTAGTAACTACACATCGACAAATTTTCTTCATTATTCATAACTTCCCGCCCATCAGGCCACGTACTGGCATTACCAAAGTCTCGCTAGCTCAAATCTCGGGAATGTCGCAAAATTGGGCATACCGCAAGAGGCATGATGAACTTGCCATGCACTATGCTTTTCATGTCATGATCCTAAGCAGCTTTCTACTTTCTTTTTGAATCCAAAGAATGATAAGCGTTGGTGCATGTCAAATTTTATCCAATCCCAGACATTATTGAGCAAGATGCTCGACCCCGTGCATAGAAGACTTGAAATGTAGTAGAGAATTATAACAAACATAACTTACCATTTCTCCTAAAGAACGAGGCGAGTTCAGTTTTCAGAAAAGGGCATAATTGAGTTGTACAACTATTGCACAAGGTTACAGGTGTTGGTGATGCTCGATCAAAGATTGATAGCTATGCTGCACCGAATCAGTGCCAAACATGGTGCTGATATTGTATCCGGCACTAGGGTTTGCACATGTACTGCTGCTCTAATTGGAGAAACGTCTTCAAGAGTATTGCTCTCTACACAAAGACTTCAAAGAGTGGGGGTTTTCATCGTGGTCCCGTCGCTCTTATTGATGATTTGAGGCAGCTTTCATTGATTACGTAAAACTTCCACCGCATTTAGGAAAACTTCGATGCCCAAGCGTTGAAATTGTTTCAGGTGTTATTAACTTATTTGTGCATTCACGTTATCAACACCCTTTGAGGCAGGGAATCGAAGAGTCTATCCCTTACTTGCCTAGAAGTTATAGCCATCGTCTCAAGAGAAAAACGAGTCTCTTTGACGTCAGCTTGTTTTCAGGAGTATTAGAACATACTCAGAGCCATACAACAAATGAGGAAGATGAATTACTGCAAAAGTAATCAACAAAGCCTCTATTGCCAATGGGAATCAAACTCAACTTTGACAGACGGGAAATAGTAAACGCATATTGTTGGACGCTTTTCCCAAATGGTCCAGATTGCTCAAAAAAGGCGAAATTTAGTTTAAAGCTAATTTTATCAAAAATTGGTTTTTATTCAAATGATGATGGAAAAATGGCAAATAAAAACTGAAAACCAAAATTAGAACTTAGATATCGACTATGCTTAAAAATAGGATTTGAGGCCTATTTTATTTTCAGCTTGCAAGCCCAAAGTCAAGCTACAAAGTTTTGCCAATTCATTTAAAAGACGACAAAAATTGTAACGTCGCTCCTTTTTTGTATAATTTTTCCTATTTTCATGATTTAGGTGAAACTGCTCCTATTTTCATCGATTTGTTTTCCCCATCTCTAAGTTTATTTATACATTGTAAATCATTTGTAAAGGGGTTGGAGAGTTCTCAAAGATGGTGGAAGAGAAATACGTAGTTTTATCGTACAAGCTGAATGACAAGAGAAAATTAGTCAAAATGGCGACCATTTGTAAGATTCTTGTGGTGTGTGAAAGTTTAGCATATGTTTTTCTTCTCGTTTCATATGTCTTTGTAATGTTTCATAGTTTCATTCATTATCAATTCCAAATTCGAATGCTTTACAGTAAGGGAGGTGGTAGAACCCAATTTATTTGCTCGCCTCGAAAGAGTGTTTCAAAACATTTGTGTAATTTTCTTCTCGTCCGTAAAGGACTCATTGATTAATGCCCTTTTTCAAATTTTTTAGCCGTCTTTTTCATCCCATATTATTTCAAAATTCGATTGCTAAAACTCATACCTATCTCGCCTTATGGAATAATCATATTTCCTTTGATTAGATCTTTGCTCTTGCCGTCTTTGCCCCATGCACTCCTTAAAACTCCAATCATTTATTAAAAACCCCTTACCATATCTATTTATCAAATTTTTCTAAAATCGAATGCTCCTTATTATGTCATCTCACCCCCGTTGAAGATCCTTTCGTCGAGATAGACTCGGAGAGAGTCCTCTCCCCGTCCTCGTAGGGTTAGCCATGAGGCCGAGCGTGGTTTGATGTAGCCTTGAGTTTTACCTGTCAAATTTCAAGGCAGATCTTTTCGAGCGCTAACAACTAAGACGTAGTCATTTATATAAATGATGACAAAAAGGAGATTACAACCAAATGTCTTTACCATGATCTTCCCTCGGCGGGGCTTGTAGTGGAGCGTGTCTCACGTGAAGCTCAGAATTTGACAAAGCTCTCTCTCACAGGTTCTTCTCAGCTTCCGTTTCAATGGTTTCCCAAGCATATTTTTCCTCCTACAAGTTCACGCAGGCTGCTAATGGGAAGGGAAAGATTTTATAGATGGAGGAAGGGGGAAGTTGGATCCCTTTAATTATGGGATAGGCCCCATTCCCCTAGGAAGGTCCCATGAGAGGTGGAAAACCACTTCCTATACACCTGAGATCCGAGCCAAACCACTCAACTTACTTTAATGATTCATTCTTCGAGTTTGTTAGAACCAAACTTCGCCATTTATTTTTAAAAAACATTCCCTAATGGGCTTGGTGCGAGTGAAACACAAAATGGACAAAGGCACACCAATTGGCGTGCCCTCTAGTTTGGATTTCCCCCATTGGTGTGAGTGATGTGTTAGCACCTAATTTGAACCTCAAAGTTGAAGGAAGGAAAATCGTGGTAACCTCAAACCATGCTCGGCCTCGTAGCTAGCCCTACAAGGTCAGAGAGGGCTCCCTCCGTGAAAAATTTTCAATGAAATATAACTACAAATTGATTTTTAGGCTAGGTATAGTAGCTCGAAATATTTTATCGCTTCGGGTTGTATGGACCGTATGGGGTCGCGCCTTGAATCTCTGGGAATTAAATCATAGATACAGGGTATTCTATGGGGCAAGATGGGAGGGATTTTAAAAACTTTGTTTTAAATGATGATGGAGTGTTTAAGACTCGGTGAGAAGCTGAAAAGGGCATGAGATGGATCCTCTTCAAACAATAGAAAACATAAAATATTGAATGATTTTCCTAAGGCAGAGCATTATACAATGGATTCTACCTATCTATCTTGAAAACTTCCAAATAGAAATATGAATGAATGAATGGAAAACATAACAATACTAACAAATGATCACAAAGGAAAGAACAAAGGCTAAAATCCATACCACAGGGATCCCATAAATTAGTGCTACATTTCTTTATTAATTCCCTACCAAACTATTACAAAATGGAGCGCAGACGTCCTCAATGATTCCAACTTATTCGCCTTTTTCTCCCCCTTATAAATGATGAAAAACTACATTAAATAGATCAGCTTTAAAGGGTGGATCCACAGAAGGAGGAGCTATTTCACTTGCCCAGAAACTAAAATCTGAATATAGGAAAGAGACCAACCGTACGTCTCTAAAAAAAAGAAGAAACAATACATTTTTACCATCCGGAGGATTTGTTATTACAGTTACTCAAACGTAGGGAAGAAAGACAAATATAGAACCAATTCCCTCTCTTTATCGTTGTCGTTCCGCAGTAAACACTCTGTAATGATCTATGTGTTTCATAATAGCTCATGGCCCAAAACAGAATTCTTTTCCTTTAATCTTGAAGAAAAACCCTTTGCCGAAGAAAATGCCTTTGAAATTGACTAAAATCACATTGACCCCTTTAAATAAAAAAATACCTTTTTATATTGAAAAGGGCGGTAAAAGGAAGGATGGTGGGCCCAACTGCACTGAATGTATTGGAAGGAGGGAGGGTGTATTTCATAATGGAGCGATGCGACATAGTGTAAAATGGCGCAGTAGGAGAAGTGGAACGGCGGAAAGCTTTGGTGGACCGGGAGAAATTGCAATCGCAAATCGCAGCCAAGGGCGGGTATAACTTGAGTGGAGGAATCGCGATATGCGATGGCGATGGAGTATAGACCAAGGATAAGGGAGCTATAAAAGGAAGGTGGAAGAAATTCTTTCGAAACAAATATAAAATGAAATTTCCGCTTTTACACGAGAAAACCCTTTTGAAAAGGTGGAAGGGCTAGGTGGGACCCAGTGGAAAATCGCAATCGCAAATCGGGAAGGGAAGCGTTTAAAACATTGCGGGAATCGCCGATTGCACACAAGTATTCATCGCATCGGCGATGTCAGGAGTGCGGGAGCAAAGTGCTATGGGAAATGACGATTGCGTATGGGCGATATGCGATTAATCGCATCAAAGAAATCAGAAGAACGGGGTCAAATGCTTAAGAACTACAAAGTTTGCGATGCGATGGTGCGATGGATTTGTGATGCAATGAACGATGGTGAGGATCACATCGGGGGAAGGGGAGAAAGGCTGGGTGTTATGTGTCGCTGGCGCGCGGGTGCGATCGGAGGCATCGTGCAATCAATCTGTGACCGGAAGTGGCACATCCAGGTGAGCCATCAGAGCCCATGAAACCTTGCGATGCGGCATCGCATCAGAGGTGCTTACGATATGTTTTTGGTATCCTATTATATTGAATTGATTGTCCTTAATAGAAACTCTCTCACAAAAGGATGCAGACATCGACCGTATGAAGAACTCGAAATCCATTACAAGCCTTCCCATACAAGCAGAATATAAGACTAAATGTATATCTCGCTTTTCTTGAATAATTGAAATCATGGATAGCTAAGAAACCCCGTGTTGGGTTTGATGGTGCTCGTATACAATTAGAGGTACCAATGTTAATACGTCAACCTGTATCCAACCGGTAGACAATGAATCAATACGATAACCCTCTCCGTATTATTGAGTAAGGTGTTTATTCATATTCCGAATGGTGGATCGAATGCCCGAGAGAACCGAGTCGACATTCCGAAAGGATTTCATCGTAGCCGTATAACAAAGAATTAAAGGCATGAACTCGGGATAATGCAGAGAAACGAATTGGTGAAATTACGCCGACGAAACCCGGAGTAGAGGGGCGGAACCTTGCGAATGAACAATGAACGTGGTTTAAGGTTGGCGTGGTTTTTATCGCACCACCTTTGCGTGCCGAAAGCGATAATTGAGGAGGGGTGAGCGATTCCATAGGGATAGACCGACGCGTGTCCCCGAGCGACTTTTGAAAACCGCTTCATCGTGTGCCATCGCGCGTTAATGTCCGACCAAGGATGTCGCGCGATATTGTTGTGTGCAACAATCCGAAAGGGAGCCATTCCGATGGTGGTCATATGAGGAAGGTGCGATGGATAACCACTAAGATGGTGCGAGTATGTGATTGGGTCATTGATTATAGGGGCCCAGCTTTAAATTATATTAATTAATCTAAGGTTGTGAAGCATTAAAGGATATTGAATATGTGAAGTTAGCGAAATATGAAACATGTGATGAAATGTACATGGCTTAATATATGCGATTGATCTCACGAACACATAAACTGTGGGTCGTTATATATATGTTCTGGGAGTCTATAACTAAAGGAGGAATCATATTAATATCTCAATCCGAGATTGAGATATTAAAAAAGCCTTAGATTAATTATCTAATTTCAAAATCAAGAAAAATAGAACAATAAGAAATTGTTTGGGGCTTGGGTAGACCCTCACGGATTATCTAATCGATCCCGTCCAGAATACCATCAAAGGTGGTTTTGACTCATGGTTTTAATAAAGGAAAAAAACTATATAAGGAGAAGAGGATTATAGTACAAGGTGTATGCGGAGGGGTTGTTATCAACAAATATCTTTAAGAGATATCCGCATGATTGAACTCTCGTTTCTCTGGGGTGCTGAATCTATGATGCACCTATGGAGTCGATGAAGGTTCAAGATCTCTCAGATCTAGAAATGATACTCTAGGAAGATCTACAAAGAAATAATGAGTACCGATGTAAGTCCGATGAAGAAATTGAAGAAATTTGGTGGATCCGAGGGTTGAAGTGTTCCCGCATGAAAGTGGAAGCTTTCCGCGCATAAGAAGCCAAAATCAGTAGGGTTCCGCAGCTCCTCTATTAGTGATCGGAGAACGAGAGAAGGTTTTAGCCTTCTCGGCAGTGAGTGCCTGCGTGTCGGTATAAGTCTCGCCAACACAAGAATTGTAAGAAGTTTTCTTTATAATAAATATTGAAGACAGAGACGACAACAACGGTGGTTTTCTCCAAATTGGGTTTCCACCTTAAATACCGGTGTTCATGTGTGTTGCTTATGTGTGATGGCTTATTATGTTATTACCGTGTATGCTTAATGCTTTGCTAAACTCGATGAATGAATGATGCAATAATCTACGTAAAGAATTAAATGCATGATTTTCGCCGATCTAAATACCGATTCACTCTCGCATTTTTTCCTAACAAGTGTATCGAGCAGTCCTTCGAAAAGCTTAGCGTCGCTAGAAGGAAGACCAATCAAGATGAGCAATCAAGATGGAATAGCATCTATCGTGCCTCTACTCTTCAACGGAAACAGCTTAATCTTCCGGAAAACAAGGATGAGATCCTATCTTTAGTCTCCTCGGGGTGCGTATGTATGGGCTATTGTTGAAGTAGGATATCAATATCCAACACGCACTACCGCATCCAATGGAAAGAAAGAATTATAAAACAAATGAAAAGGTAGTTAATGCTCTATTGGGAAGTCTAATCGAATCCTAATTTGTCAAAGTCATGCAATGGAATACGCAAAGGAAATATGGGACAAATCATTCTAAGCTATGAAGGTGATGCAAAGGTAAAAAGGGCTACACTCCAAACTCTCGAATTCAATATGAGAACCTAAAAATGCACAATGAGAAGAGCATTTCTAATTTATTTTTATGACTTGATTATATTGTAAATCGTATGAGAAACTGGGAGAAACAATAACCGAATCTACTTTGGTTGAGAAAGCTTTAAGACTACTAACGACAAAATTTGAATCAAAGTTTCCTTTTCGCTCTGAAGAAAAGCAGGATCTTCAAAATCTTATTGTGGTGCAACTTCATGGCATACTAACCGCATATGAAATGAGAAGAGGAGGACCATCCGAAGTCAAAGAAGTCATCTTTAGAGCTTCTACAAAAAGGAAAGAATTGCGCAGATGTATGATCAGTGGTATATCTCTTAAGAAGATGAAGTAAATTTTTGTAAAGAAACTCCAACTTGGTACGGTGACGTTTCGTAGGTAAGCTTCCTTTCAAATGTTTTGCTTGTGGAAGAGTTGGTCATTATGCTGCTAAGTGTCCTCACAAAGAAACACATGAAAAAGGGAAAGGAATTAGCAAGAAGGAATAAGAATCGTTTAGCACTAGAAAAATTTACTATACTCATGAAGACAAAGGATGGGTTATCGACAAGAGGAAGAATGTGAACAAGATCTAGACTTGTCATGGCATTTGAAAAGGAGTCTAGAGAAGAAAAAGGATACTTTTATGGATGCTTTAGAGGACAACAATTTTTCTGATGAAATCAATCAACTCAAAATATGCTTAGAAGAAAGTAAAATAACCATAGAGACTCTAAAAAACTAGCTTCAAGAAAAGGAGAAACATAATGAGAAATTAGGAATGTGAAATAGTAAGTCTAAGAAAAGAAATTGAGAAAGTTAGACTTTGAATCTTATATTTGCTAATGGATCTAAACCTTAGATGAGATTATCAAGATACAACGTTCTCCTTCTAAAGAGGCCCGATATAACGAGAATCTTTCCTTAGGCTTCAAAGACCAAATTATCTAAAAAAGCAATGCTTAAAACAAAGACACACAACATTGCCCCTCAAAGACAAATAAAGAATATTTACATATAAGGCATGACTATCTCAATTCAAAGAACACTAACAGAGTACCTTCTAAAGAAACACCAATCAACAGGTAAATTCAAGTAGAAGATTTCAAGGATCACAAAAAATTTCTTCTTCAATGGACAATGTTTTTCATGTCACAATTTTGGTCATAAAGCTGTTCAATGTGTCAGACATATAAACCACTGCGATAAGAGAAGCAAGAAAGAAAGTGATTAATATTGGAACAAAGAAGAATACATATAACAAATTCTTCTCCTCTTCAAAATGAAGTTGAATGTGCTTATTGCAATAACTTTGGCCATGAAGAATTCGAATGGCAGGAGCAAAAGTCCAGCCTAAAAAGAGCATCTTTCTTCAAGCTCCAAAGTATGGAAAAAGAAGAAATTATAGGTTGAAAATTGTGGCATAGCTTTATTTCCGTTAAGGAGAAGAAAAGCAATGGTACATTGATAGTGGATGCTCAAAACACATGACACATAAACAAACTCTTTGCATATAGTGCTCTAGAAAAGGAAAAGAATGTTACATTTAGAAATGATACTCTCAACAATAATATGAAAAGGATTTGTTTTTCTAAAAGAAAAGGTGAAAGCTAATAATGTCATGTATGTGGATACTAAAGCATAACCTCATGTGTAAGCCAAATGTAAAAAAGATCAAGGAACTGAAGTTGTCTTTAGTTCAAAAGAATGTGTGGTACGTGATCTTGATACATGTGTAAAACAATTATAAAAGGAAACAGTAACTCCAAGCAATTCGTATGTATTAAAGAACCGCAAAGAACAATGTTACATGAGTAAATCTTTCGAAAAATAGCTATGGAATAGAAGGTTGGGGCATCTCGAGCTTCTTCAAATCAACAAATCAAGTAGACTTAAAGTTGTTCGTGATCTTTCCCAATATTACACCACCTCGAAAGTATAATATGCAAATCTTGCCAATTCGGTAAGCAAACCAGAGTGCAATTTAATGCCAAGGAAGGCTCATCAAGTGTTTCGAACTCATTCATATTAACATATGTGGACCTATGAAGAAAAATTCACCACATGGTGAACAATACTATATCTTATTTATTGATGATTTCTCTAGAATGTGTTGATTGGGTTGATTAAACACAAAGACGAAGCATTTGAGAAATTTCAAATCTTCAAAGCACTGCTGAAAATGAATTAGATCTAAAAAATCAAGTGTCTTAGATCCGATCGAGGAGGAGAATATACATTAGATGAATTCCTTGAATTTTGTGAGCAACATGGCATAAAAAGATAGTTTTATGTGAAATGGGCACTCCACAAAAAATGGCGTAGCAGTAAAGAATGAATAATTAGCCAACAAAATGGCTAGAGCTATGCTCGATGATTCCGGAACACCCGACACTTTTTTTGGGGAGAAGCAAGACATACAAACAAGAACATTTTAATAAGGCACATGTCTGTGTAAATAGTGATAAAACTCTATATGAACTATGGTATGGCAATCCTCCCACCGTGAATCACTTTAGAGTTTTTGGGAGCAAGTGCTTTATCAAAAATAATGATGAAAAACTTGGAAAAGTTTGAACCCTGCAGCGTATGAAGGAATATTTTCAAGTTACTCCTCTAGGAGTAGGGCATATAAATTTTACAAGAAAATACTTCTAAGATTGTTGAATGTATGGGGACAGTTAGCATGGATGAGTCTCCTACTCCAAAAGAAGAAACAAAAAATAGATGAATACGATGATGACATATATCCTTCTACATCAAATAGAATGATATAGACAATGAACCCAATGAAGAACTTGAAGATGATCTATCTCAAAAATCTCCATCCGTATATGTTCAAAAGAATCATCCGTAATCTCAAATTTTGGGAGAAAAGGGATCGGTGTGTACAAACAAGAAGGACTCTTGTGGGATATTCTAGATATCCGGGTATTTCTATCCACTATTGAACCACAAAATGTCAATCAAGCCAAAAAAGATGAATGTTGGATTCAAGCCATGAATGAAGAGCTCGATCAAATTGAAAAGAATCACACTTGGGAATTAGTACCAAGACCTCATGATGTCATTGGAACTAAAATGGATATTCAAAAATAAGTTAAATGAGAATGGGGATGTCATAAGAAATAAAGCTAGACTTGTTTGCAAGGGGTATGCTCAACAAGAAGGTATAGAATTTGAAGAAATGTTTTCCTCTCGTAGCTAGACTTGAAGCCATAAGAATGTTTCTTGCTTTTTTCAAGCCTCCACAAATCAAAGTTTATCAAATGGATGTTAAATCTTCTTTTCTCAATGGTGATCTAGAAGTAGAAGTTTATATAGAACAACCAGAAGGATTCATTTTGGGAAATGATGAAAAACTTGTTTGTAGACTTAAAAAGCTCTATATGGTCTCAAAAAAGCTCCAAGGGCATGGTACTTCATCGTCTCGATAAATATCTTCATCAACAAGGATTTTCAAAGGGGTTCATTTGGATAGCAACTTATACACAAAAACCGAAAAATGATAAACTATTGATTGTGGTTGTATATGTTGATGGCGTTATCATTTTTTGGAAGTAATGAAGAGTCTATGAGTTAGAAATTTGCTTTTGAAATGGCATGAATAATTTGAAATGTCTTTACTTGGGAACTAACATTCTTTCTGGCTTGCAAGTGTAACAAGCAACAGATATATATATTCTTATCACAAGAAAAATATCTTAAGAAAATCTTGAAGAAGTATGGCATGGACACAAACTCCGTAAGTACACCAATGATAACCGGATGTAATCTCAATTCTAATGATGATTCCCCCACGGTGAATCAACCAAAATACGTATCTATGATAGGAAGTCTACTTTATCCCCCACTCGGGACAAGACCCGTACATTATGCATGGAATTGGAATTGTGGGGAGATTCCAAGCTAATCCAAAAGAGTCTCACCTTCAAAGTTGTCAAAAGAATATTCCAATATCTAGAAGGGACTCAAGACTTTGACCATGTATCCAAAGAATGTTGATCTCACTCTTCATGCTTACACCGATGCATTGGGCCGGAAATGTTGATGATCTGGAAAAGCACTAGTGGTGGTATTCTGTATGGGCCCTGCCTAGTATCTTGGTTTAGCAAGAAGCAAAGCTCTATTGCCTTATCTACAAAGAAGTAGAATATGTATCGTTAAAGATAATGTTGCAATTTCAACTTCTTTCGATGATGAAAGACAGCAAGACATTCAAATCAAATTTTTCACCTCCTATCTCCATTATGTGTGATAACACAAGCAAGCACGTATCTCAAAGAATCCCGTTATGCATTCCAAGACCAAGCACATTCCCATCAAATACCACTTCTTACGTGACCAAGTGCTTTCAAATAAAAGGTGAAATTGGAGCATGTTCCTCCATAGGAAAAGTTGCCGATATATTTACCAAACCTCTACCCAGGGAAGCGTTCGAATATCTCGTATAGAAATCGGGGAGTAGTCTCGCCATGTAGAAGGTCGACCGCTTAAATTCAAGATTAAATTGGATACGCTCCTGTTGAAGGTATTCAGGATGTGCACAAGCTAAGGGGGAGCATTGGTCATGTGGCAAGGATGCAGGGCTTTGGTGGCATTCTAATTATTTGTTGTAATCCGATCTCATAAGTCATTTTCATATGCATTTACGGAATATTATGTTTGAAGATGCAACATGATCTCGTGGGGAGTATGGCATTGTCGCAGACAAAGGATTCTCGACCTATCCTTTGCCCTTGATGTCAAAGAGGGAGAATATTGCTGAATGTTTTTCTAGTCATGGTTGCCATCAAGTCCAAAGGGGAGATTGTTGGCGACATGTTTTTGGTATCCTATTATATTGAATTGATTGTCCTCGATGGCAACTCTCCGACAAGGATGCAGACATCGACCGTATGAAGAACTCGGTAATCCATCGAGTCTCCCATACAAGGCCACATAAGACCGAATGTATATCCGTTTCTTGAATAATTGAAATCCGTGATAGTTAAGAAACCCGGTGTTGGGTTTGATGGTGCTCGTATATAGTTAGAGGCACACGGTTAATACTGCCGATTGTGTATCCCAATCGGTAGACAATGAATCAACGCGTGATAACCTCGTATTATGGAGTAAGGTGTTTATTCATATTTCGAATGGTGTATCGAATGCACGCAGTAGAGAATCGAGTCGAACAACCGGGAAGATTTCATCGGAGTTGTACAATAGTAATCGTGGTTACATGAACCGATAAAGTGGAGAACGAATGGACAAAGTACGTCGACCGAACTCCGGAGTAGAGGGGCGGAACCTTGTGACTAATATAACGTGGTTTAAGGCCGGAAGTGGTTTTTATCGCACCACCTTGCAAAGGAAAGGTGACTGAGGAGGGGGATCGATTCCATAGATCGCACCGACGCGTGTCCCCGAGCGACTTTTGAAAACCGCCCACCCGCGTGCCAACGCGCGTTAATGTCCGAACAAGGATGCCGCACGATATTGTTGTGCTACCGTCGATCCGGAAGGGAAGAGCCACTTCGCATGGTGGCCGTATGAGGAAGGTGCACGATGGATACCCACAATACGAAAAGTAGCATGTGATTGGGTCATTGATTATATATGTGGGCCCAATTTAAACTATATTAATTAATCTAAGGTTTGCGGGGTTAATAAAGGATGTTGAATATGTATGAAGTTGGCGAAATATGAAACATGTGATGAAATGTATCGTGGGTTAATATATGTGATTGATCTCATGAACACATAAACTAGGGTCGTTATATATAAGGCCTTGGGGAGTTCATAACTAAAGGAGGAATGGGATTTAATATCTCAACTTCGCATTGAGATATTAAAAAGCCTTAGATTAATTATCTAATTGAAAATCAAGAAAATAGAACAATAAGAAATTGTTTGGGGGTTTAAAAGGACTCCCGCCGGATTATCTAATTGATCCCGTCCAGAATACCATCAGGTTGGGTGGTTTTGACTCATGGTTTTAATAAAGGCAAAAACTATATAAGGAGAAGAGGATTATAGTACAAGGTGTGCAAGCGAAGGGGTTGTTAATGAATAAATTCCTACAGATATCCGTATGATTGAACTCTATTTTCTGAAAAGCCGAATCTATGATGCACCTATGGAGTTGATGAAGGTTCAAGATCTCTAGATCTAGAAATTATGAATCTCTAGGAGGATCCGCAAAGAAATAATGAAGACCTAACGTAAGTCTAATGAATAAATTGAAGAAATTTGGTGGATCCGAGGGTTGAAGTCTTCCGCATGAAAGTGGAAGCTTCTCGCGCACAGCCGGGTGTCAAAATCACTGGGTCGGAGCTCCCTTCCAGTAGTGATTGGAGAACGAGAGAAGGTTGTAGCCCTTCGCAGGGAGGCTCGCGTGTCGGTATAAGTCTCCGCGCCATCACAAGAATTGTAAGAAGTTTTCTTTATAATAAATATTGGAATACGAGACAACAATGGTGGGTTTCTCCCAAATTGGGTTTCCACCTTAAATAATGGTGTTCATGTGTGTTGCTTATGTGTGATGGCTTATTCGTTATTACCGCATGCTTAATGCTTACTAAACTTTTGATGAATGAATGATGCAATAATCTAAGTAAAGAATTAAAATGCATGATTTTTTCACGTATCTAAATACCGATTCACTCTCTCTCGCATTTTTTCCTAAAAGAGGTGAGACATCACATTAGAGTTTGTAGGATGGAAATTACAAAGGAACAACAGAATTTTTTGGTAAAGGCCAAAAATTATATAAAAAGGAAAAATAATAAATTTAAAGGGCAAATAAAAAGAAGGGCGGGTTTAGGCTTTTGGGGGCTTTTTATTCACTTAGGCATATATTTTAATCCAGAAGTCGCCTTTTTTTGGGAGTATGATATACCGTTGGAAAGCTCTTTCCAGGCTCATTCTCGATGGATATACTTAAAATGTGATTTACACTAAAAATTCTGTGGATAAAACCTTTGAAATCCAGGTAGAGAAAAGCCCTTTAGCTTTATGGAGTTCAACTTATTACATATGGGACATAAAATTACATAAAAGATAATAATCAAAATAAGTACTCTATTTTTTCACCTTAAAACATGTTTTGAGGTGAAAATTACATTCAACTAAAAGGACAACTCTTTGACTTTTCAAGATACCATGCTTTTGAGTTTATTAGACATCCTCATGTCCTCGTCGCTTTTATCGACACTTTCCTCATTAATTTGACCATGATGAGACCCTAGAACCTAATGAGACCAACCCTATGACCTAATAACATGAATTGAGGAGTGAAAGTGAATCATGATTGATGACCATAGAGAGGAGAATCAACAATTTTTCACATGAGGGAAAACCGATAAAAGACCACTACCATCAATGAATCCATGACCTAATGGAATGATGAAAATTTATAGTATGGGACTCTACCGTGCAAATGAAAAAGAGTAAATTTTATCACCGATGGCGCATGAAAAAACGGACACTAACATTGGCTCTAATGTAGATGGTAGCTCTCTTGGAGAAAAAGCACAACACCGTAGAATAGGTAGCCTTATCCATTGGGCAAATACAAATAAAATACCGAAACTCGACACAATGCGTAATGAATCCGACTCAAACTACGACCAAAAACTAAATTAAACCATCAAACCTTATACATCATTCAAGTTTTATAGCCTTCACCTCGCCCCAAACTTAAATGACCTACATTTGAAATCTGACCAAACAATGGCATGGTATATACAATGACCGTGACATAATTTTTGATCCATTAACTCAAAAGTGGTAGTGCTTCAAAAAGCCTACCATTCACCGGCCCTCTAGGGCAATCTTGGCCGTCCATCTTTGTGAGCAAGAAAGCATTCTATCCCCCGTACGCTGAAATCTTGTAAAGTCCTTTTCCATAGGTTATCTAGCTTACCATTCTTCCCTTGTCCTCATTTCTCTGCATCCCATCTCAACACCACATCTTCCAACTTCAAATTTTGTCGCTTTGGTTTTACTACTACAGATTTTCTTTATCTTTTCCCCGCAACCGAATAGTGTTCTCCGAGAAACTTCCTCCCTTGTTCGATGAAGGTGGATCATTTGATTGATCCTTCGCCGATTATCATCCTTCACGCTAACCTCTTGCAATAGTCTCATGACCGGAACTCGTAAGTGATGTGGGAAAAATATAATCGTCCAAACTAATTCAAACGGTGACATACCTATGGATTTCTTGTTGCCGACTTATCTCATTTACAATGCGTTGATGAGATTTTGATGCCAATTCTCTTATTTTCTTCCAAAGATTTTCTTGATTATGTTTATCGTATATTTATTCGATGATTCTGCCAGGATGTTGCCTTGTGGGTAGTATGATGTCGAATGGCCCAACACAATACGTATTTGTCGCAAATTCCACCATATTCTTGGATCTAAATGCTATTGTGTTATAGTGTTAAGATTTTGTGAGGGAAATCAAAATGAGACAAGATATTTGATTCTAAAAATTGAATGATTACTATATCCGTGGCCTTCCTCGTTGGAATGGCCTCAATCCATTTGGTGAAATAATCGGTAATTCGTCAAGATCCATCGATGTTGTGTCGATGATGTGGGATGGATTTCCTAAGAAATCAAGTCCACCACGTGCTGGGTGCATTTACTTTAACCAAGCCTCAAAGGAAGAGGAAGCAGCTCTTTCCTTGAAAACCTTGTGACTCATGGCAAACCTCATCATTGTTTTATGCAAATCTAAAAATAAAGTGGGCCAATAATATCCGTTTTCTCAACACTTTGTTAGCTCGTCGTTTTCCAAAACAATGACCACCACAATCACCAGTGAAAAAAGGGGAAAGTCATGCATCACTCCGCCGAGCCCCCATCTTCAACCAAAAAATTAAGTAAAATACCTTCTGGATCTTTCAAATAAAGGGCAATCACAAATGACACTGAGCAAACTTGAGTTTTAGTGATATACCCTTGCTTCTAGACATCCCCGGAGGTGGTGAAAGATGTCAAGAACACAACTATGTCCGAATACCATGGTGATTGTAGAAAAAATTTAAATTAAATCAAGCGAACCATCATCCCCACATCTCGACATTGTCGCTATGAGGTTTATGTCCGCAGTGCACAGTGTTTGATTGTGCCATTAGTTTTTCCAAGACTTGTCCCTTGATTAACTTTGTGGGTTTAATCTCCAAATCGTATTCCAACATTGCCGCTATCCACTTACCTCTTCTTCCCTTCCGGATCAATTTGCATCGTGAAATCTTTTACTCGCCGCATTAGGAACATATGCTATGGTATGTGAATGCAGTGAATATATACTCTAAAATCCTTCAATGTTTTTATAAGATCCAATGCTTCGTTTCTCAATGATGTTATACCACAAGGCAGCATCTCGAATGGTCCTACTAAAAAAGGCAACGGATGTTCAATCGGTTTCTCTTTTGCATCAATACCGCAACCATGGTGGCGTTCCGATGCGAATGAAAATATAATGAAATATTGAGTGTAATCGTGACTAATCAAGACTGGGCATTGAACAAAGCAAACTTTACCGTATTAAAATGACTTCGATAGCATCTCGCTCCATTTGAAAGTGCTATCCTTTTTCAACATATTAATCATTTCTCATAAATTTTTCAGCTAAATTGGGTATAAATATGCTAAGAAGTTCATCTTACCATTGAATGCCCAAATCTCCTTTTTATTACATGGGAAGTCTATGTGCCGAATTGCCTCCACTTCGAAGCATCAATGCGGATACCATCTTTAGAAATTATATGACCTTAACAACTTGCCCTCATCCATACCAAACAAACTTTTCTTCTCGAATGAGAGAAATCCAAACTTTCTCGCATCGCTCGAATACAACCTCATGGTGGCAATGTTCATCATCGTAACGTATAACACTATCAGATCATCCAAATAAACAACTAGAAAAACATACTTTTCATTAGCAAAATCAATATCCATTGCTCGCCGGAAAGTGGCTCCGGCGTTCTTCAATCCAAATGGCATTTTAGCCTATCGGAAAGTTCCCCAAGGTGTTGTGAAAGAAGTTTTGTCTTGGTATTTTTCATGCACTAAGATCCGATTATAGCCTCTATAAATCATCGAGTAGTGACATCCTTTGATGCTCCAACTACTCTTTGCGCAATATGATCCATCTTCGAAGTGGATAGTTATCTTTTAAGGATACTTTATTCGGATTCCGAAAATCATAATAACCTTATTTCTCCTATATTTTTGCGACTGACCAATTAAATCCAATCAAATCTAATTGGGACAATGATACTAGCTTTATAACTGCTTTTACCTTTTTTCAATGGATGAAGCGTATTTGGGTTGATCCTTCTCAAACTCTTCGTCTAAATGGCTTCGATTCGGCTTGATTGGAATAGTATGTTGAATTATATTTTTGTCATACACCTTCAAATCTAAATAATCCCACGCAAACACATCAAAAAAATTCAAAGTAATTTAACATACTTTTCCTTTACCTCGTAGGAAGATGCTTTTAGATAACTTCACAAGCTTAGGCTTGTCGCCTGTCTCCAAGATTAACATCTTCAACTCCTTTAATGAGGGCACCAAGCTCGGTTTCTTTGCAACATCATCTTTATCAAAAATCTCCTCTAAAGTTATGAGACCTCTAGGAATTACATTGTCTTTCACCGCAATACGTCCATCCGATTTTCTTCATCTTCGATCACTGAGCATCATAATCACCCTCTATGGAAGTATTCTTGAATTTTTCCTTCACTTCCGAAAAAAAACATTGATTTCATTTTCATCCCAAAACACTTGCCAATACCTTAAATTATCCGAAACAACAGGCCGATGTTTGACATAAATTTCAAATTTGTCAGCCGGGACCATTGGAATCTTCAAATTGCTTGCGTAGTGTCAAGAGTAACTGCAATAAGGTTCTCGCATTCGGGGTACCGTTGTCAAAGTGTATTCCGGTAAAACATCCTCAAGATGTCTAGGACCACATTTCGTAGGTTTCCACGCGGATGCTTTGCTTGATACTCTCCCTACCTATTTTATTATCAACTCTAAATCTCCATAGCCGAAATCCTCTTTGCCTTTAGTTTCTTCAAAATTTTCGCACTGGCGATCAAAGCTTCATAATCATTTCATTACAAGCAAATAAAAGCCAATTTGTAATAACATACTCTAACATTACTAGGAACTTGCAAAATGGAAAAAGGGATTCGAATCCATATTCCTATACCAAGACCGTCCTTAGCAACAACTCCGTCAAAGTCCATGCTCCAAAGGCTCTTCTTCTTCTAGATGCTGAAATTTTTCTTTTCTTTCTCTACTTTATCTTGACTCGATTTCCTCGATTTTTCATCGTTCATTTTCCTTTGTCGTCAGTGTGAAGAAAGCTCGAGATGCTTGCTACTTTATTTCTTTCCCTATAAGGGCTTCCCTAAAATTTTCTGAAACTGTGCACTCATCTACTTCCACCAACCGAACATTTTCATCATTCAAACCACCATCCGAACATAATACGAATGACTCTAAATCAGGTGGACTGCATTAATCGATGATTAATCGGCTTCTTGCCAGTGATCAGTATTTCATTTTCTTCTCCCTATATAGTTTTCTCAAATCGACCGAACACGGAATAGTGGCATAAGAGAAATCAAGCCATATGGTTCCTTTCGCTCACACACCATGACCTCGGACAAAAGCATTCCATAAAACCGTGGTGGAACATCAAAAACAACCACATCCATCAAAATATCTTTACCGGGATTTGATCTAAAGATACTACCAAGTCTTTGATAAGACCAATACAACGACCCTACCGGAGTCAAAGGAATACAAATCATGGTATTTGCGAGTAATATCAAGAATTCAATTTCTCCATAATGGCTTTGGGCATCAAATTGTGCGAGGTTCGTGAGTCCAACATAGCATTATGTAAAATGAACTCATGCAATCTAAGACCGAGGTAGAAGGGAGGGACTTCACTTCCTTCGCACTAACCTTCTATGGCTGGACCAAAAATGAGTTCAGATAATCATATTCAAAATTTACCATATCCGATATAGAGTCTATTTGGCAAAAATTCCCAGACACCTGCAGGGGCATCCTAGTCAAGTGGCATGACACCTTCAAATGAAAGTTAATTTCATTTTTCAGTTCAAAAACCTGGAACTTTTTTCTACCTCTTTGATCAGAGGATCTTTTCTTCTCCACTTGCTCCTTTGTTGCGCTAAGTTGATTATTTTCATTTGCAATGTTAATCGCCGAGGATGCCTTGCTAGGGAGAGGGATCAACGGCTCTTTCCTTTCCTTTGCGTATTCGAGGAGTCATTTTTTGGTTGCAGCTCTTTCCTTTCCGAATGGGATTGATTGGCAATATTACCCTCGCTCCCTCAAATAATAATTATTGTTGCTCGAAAAGCGTTGATATATCCCTTTCTTTTCACAGACCCTATTTATTCTTCCCTTCAACACCACATCAGTTACCAACATAACCATCATCTCTTTGAGTGCCTGAATCACTACATATTCTTGATATTTGTCGAAAAATGGGCATTAATGATCGTATATGGAAAATTATTAGCTTCAAACTACCCCGTGACCATCATCATCATCCGTTTTTGTTCCCCATTACAATGGCAAAGGAGTTCTAGGCTACCCATTGCCAGGCCGTTTGGTCTTGCGTTTTATGTTTCTCATGACTCTGGGAATTGTAGGCTACCGCTGTCCTCTGAAATTTGGATTCCTGATTTGTGCTTCTGTGCCTCATTTGAAATAGTCAAATCCATCAACCATCTTCACCGTTGGATCAAAGTATCCATCTTGTAATCAAGGAGACGATTTTCTTACAATTACTCTCTTCTGGCTCTTGTCCGTCGTGGGCCAGAAAATTTGCTCTTTGCCACACAAACTATTTTCTCGTATATCTTCAAGTGGGGTAGATCTCGTTTCTAGGGCTGATATGCCATATCAAGATTGAAAGTTCATCCGGAAATTTGAGTAAAGTTAACCCCAAGGGGGCTTTAGGTTGGCTTTGATAGCATTATACACAACATTAAATCTCACACAACTACCTTGCACTTTCACCCACATTCCTTTTAATATTTACATTTTGGACAAGATTTGAGTGGTTTTCTTTACTCTAATCGGGTTCAAATAACTGTCTACAGGAAGCCCTGGCAGTGTGGATAGAGGTTGCTAGCAAGGCTCGAACCATTTTTGAACTTCACCCAAGTTTTGGGACAAACAATCCTGGTCACATTTTCACTCTACCTCTCTTGAAGGTCAAAGAAATCATTCATCTTATCAACATGTTGTTAGGTCAGGATGCTTTGAGTGGCATCAAAGAAAGGTATTTTACTTTGGTAACTAAAGTACATATCATTCAAACATTTGAGGTAAAAACCGTGGGTGTATACCAAAATGCTGACTTGAAACAGTTTACAACAAGATTTGGGCTACTAGGATTCAAGGAGTTGTTGATGGAGGAGTCGAAAGTTTTATGAATTGACTTCTAAATTGATGGAATGCTGATGAATTAAGGAGTGGCTTCCAGCAACTTTGAAGGCTCAGGTATTGGTTACATGAGCAGATGTCTGAGGGGACCAAATGTAGTCATCAATTGATCCTATTTCTCACTTTGAACTTCAAGATTCAAAAGAACCTCAGTGGTATAAAACTATGTCATCAAGTGTAGTTTCATATTTTTTTCTGAACAGAAAGCTCAAATGACTTCATCAAAAGAGAGGTCTTCTACAAAATGTCCACTTCACCTGCCCAGGTATGGGATCCAAAAATAGGTCTAGGGCTTACCTAACCTTCTTGTTTTCCGATTATTCGTGGAATGAGATTAGGATTTTCAAAAACAGGAGGAGGATTTGGATCGGGATTGGCCCTCTATGTATTTCCTCGAAGCCGTGTGGTTTATTTTTTCACTGCTAAATGTTTTATTTCAGCCTAGCAAAATCAAACCTCATCATCCGCAGTCCAAGAATTTATATGGAAGATATTACTAGGGTGATCAGTCTTTCATTTTAAATACTCCTCAAAGATGGTCGCTGCATCGTTATCTCCTAATTTGAACCTCAGCCAAGGAAGGCAAATCAACGTAACCTCAAACCGTTATGGCCACGGAGGCCAGCTCCTACAAGGTCGAGATAGGGCTCTTCGTGAAAAATGTTCAATAAATATAACTACAAATTGATTTTAGGCTAGGTATAGTAGCTCGAAATATTTTATCAATTTTCCGGGTTGTATGGATAATATGGGGTCACAATGGAATCCCAGAATTAAATCGTAGATACATGGTATTCTATGGGGCAAGGTAGAATAGGATTTTAACAACTTTGTTTTAAATGATGGAGTGTTTAAGATCGCAGAAGCTGAAAGCATGGGAGATGGATCCTCTTCAAACAATGAAAAACATAAAATATTGAATGATTTTCCCAAGGCAGAGAATTATACAATGGATTCTACCTATCTATCTTGAAAACATCCAAACAGAAATATGAATTAATGAATGGAAAACATAACAATTAGCAAACGATCACAAAGGAAATAATGTTGCTAAATCCATACCACAGATCCCATAAATCATACTATTCTATTAATTCCCCAACCATACAAAATGGATGAGCATCCTCAATGATTCCAACTTATTCCACCCTTTTTTTCTCCCTTACAAATGATGAAAAAATTACATTAAATAGATTAGTTTCAAGGGGGGTGGATCCATTGCATGAGGAGTTTTTTCACTCTGCCCATAAACTAAAATCTCACATAGGAAAGAGACCAATAGAATGCCTCTTAAAAAAAGGAAGAAACAATATATTTTAACTAACTGGAGTATTTTTGTTATAATTACTCAACAGAGGAGAGAAGATAAAATCTTATAACCAATTCCCCTCTTTATCATTGTTGTCATTCCATGGTAAATGCCGTAATGATCTCTCGTGTTTCATAATAGCTCACGGCCCAAAATAGAATGTATTTTCCTTTAATTTTGAAGAAAAACCCTTTTTCCGAAGAAAAATGCCTTTGAAACCGACTAAAATCACATTGACCCCTTTAACAAAAAAAATCCCTTTTTTATATTGAAAAGGGCGAAAGGAAGGATGGAGGGCCCAAATCGCAATCAAAAATTGGAAGGAGGAGGTACTTAGTGAATGGAGCGATGCGAAAGAGTAAAATGGCGCAGAGGAGAAGTGGAACGGGTGGAAGGGGCTAAAGATTTGTGGGACCAGGAGAAATCGTAATCACAAATCGCAGTCAAGGGCTGTGTATAACTTGAGCTTTAGAGGAATCACGATATGCGATGGTGATGGAGTATAGACCAAGGATAAGGGAGCTATAAAGGAAGGTGGAAGAAATTCTTTTGAAACAAATATATAAAATGAAATTTCCACTTTTACACGAAGAAAAACCCTTTTCTTTTGAAAAGGCTACAGCTTTAGGTGGGACCTGTGTGAAATCGCAATCACAACCTGGAAGTAAGAAAGGTATCAAATAGATCATGTAACCGCCCACTGCAATAATGCGATTCATCACATCGGAGATGTCGTAGTGTGAGAAAAATTTTGTGGGAAATTTCACGGAGATGGCGATATGCGATTAATCGCATCGGCACTGAAGAGCCGGGTCAAAAGCTTAGAATCGTTCAAGTTTGCGATGCGATGGTGCGATGGATTTGCGATGCGATGAACGATGGTGATGATCATTGTTGAAGTAGAAAGGTTAAGTGTTATGTCACGATGCTATGGTGTGATCGCTATCAGGAAGAATCAATCGTACCCAAGTGGCACATCGGAGGTGAGCTTCTGGCCGGGAGCCCATGAAATTTTGCAAATGTGATCACATCGTAGGTGCGACATCGCATCGGGAGTTTTTAGAGCGTGAAATTACAAGGAACACAATGCCAGAAGGCAAAAATTGATAAAACAACAAAACAATAAAGTTAAAGGGGCAAATAAAAAAAGAAGGGCGAGGTTTAGGCTTTTGGGGGCTTTTATGACCATTTAGGCATATCTTTCAATCCGTGTCAGTTTCAGAGGCAGACATGTACCGTTGGAAATATTTTTACGGGCTCATTCTAATGGACATACTCTAAAATGTGATTTACACCGGGAAAACTCGTGAGAACACCTCCCTTTGGAACGCAGAAAAAAGACCCTTGGCTTTACGGAGTTAAACTTATTACATATGGAGACATAAAATTACATAAAAGATAATAATCAAAATAAAGTACTCTATTTTTCACCTTAAAACATGTTTTGAGGTGAAAATTACATTCAAATCGAAAGAACAACCTCTTGACTTTTCCATACCATGCTTTTGCTTTATTAGAGCATCCCTGTCCTTTGGGTTTCTTTTATTTGGCACTCTTCTCATTAATTTAACCATGATGAGACCCTAGAACCTAATGAGACCAACCCCATGACCTAATAACATGAATTTCTCGTGAGTGAAAGTGAATCATGACCGACACCATAGAGAGGGAGAATCAAAAAATTTTCACATGACGGAAAACTCGATGAAAGACCACTACCATCAATGAATCCATGACCTAATGGAATGATGAAAATTTATAGTATGGGACTCCTACTATGCAAATGCAAAAGAGTAAATTTGATCACCGATGGTCGTATGACAAAATTACACTAACAGATGAACTAACTAGTCGTGCCAAGGCTAAAACAGTCTCATGTACGTGGGAAAGACAAATCTGTTTAGAATTGGGTTGTTTTCAGGGGTGTAGCAAGGAGGAGAGAAATCTCCACTTCTAGGCTTATTTTCCAGCTGAGGGGACCCCAGTCTCTTCACCTATTGGAGTCAATGTGTTGTTGCGGCTAATAGATCATTCCTTCAACCCCCTATCGTGGAGTCATTCCCAGGGATTGTGTAAGTCGTGCACAGTAAATGTAGTGGGTAAATCAAAAAAGGCCGAAAAATCCAAAATTAAAATATGGCCAAACCATTTCGGGGTTTTCTTGGTTTTTTTGAGTAGAACTGTGTTGCTACGTATCATTTTGGGCACTCTAAAAACCTTGCACACATGGTTCTTCTTCAATAGCAAGTATTTCCGTTGTACAGTATGCGTAGTAGCAAAACATTTCTAGTGCTTGGTTTGTTTAGTGTATTTCATCCATCTTGTGGCTTGAGTGCATTCCTTTTGGAGCACTATGTAATTTCATTTGCTGTTATATATAATGATATGGCTCCATTGTTTTCTGCTCATAGATTATGATGTATTAATGTAATTTCCAATTGCAACATATTTTAAGATTTTCCAGATTTTAGTGTTATGTTCCCGTTTTGATTTATTTGAAATGTTGCATATGTTCTATATTCTATATCTTTTCCATTTTGGAATATCCTATCTAAGAGATCGTGATACCACTGTAATATTCCCAAATGGAATGCATCAATACTTGAACACAATAATGGAAAGAACAAGAATAAATCAACACACCATGATATGATACAAATGTACAACCATCTTATTAAACATATCGCCAAATAATAGGCACAAGATATTGAGGAACAAGTCATCACAATACAAAACAAGCCTCTACAAGAAAAAATATGCCATCACATGAGAAATAGATGCCATACAAATTCCATGAGATAAGACATCATAGTTTTAGGGCATAAACTCGGCTGCATAAAGATAGATCTATCAATGTAGATTTGTCAGCAGTATAGCTCAAAATAATATTAGGAGTGAATATATAGCCTCCCTAGACACATTTCCAAGAGAACCGGGAATATTTCCTGAAATATACCCAAATACAAATGGTGATCTACTAAACTCCCTAGGACTAAAGAGTCACCGTAAACCGAAGAACATGAAATAGAAGGTGGAAATAATATAGATCGGAGTTATATCTCCTCAAGGATCCCCTTCAATGAAAGGCCGAACCCTTCACCTATAGAAAAACACTCTAAAAAGCCAAATGCATCCTCCTCCGAAACCGCTCCAAAATAATGCAAGTCCCAAACCTAAAACTCGCACCGTGAATGTCGGGGACAGTTGGCTCGCAAAGGCTGCACATCTGAAATGTGCTCAAGAAACCTCTCTTGCTGATCTCCCAAGAGAACGAGTCCTTCTTCCTATGGAAAACTAGTCAAAAGTGGGTTTCTCAACTCCTCCACTACAACACAACACAAACATGAACAGAAAAATGCAATCGTAGTTGGGGACCGAAGCCTACGAATGCCAAATATGTGGAAATGATAGATCAATACTCTCGCAAGAGGCCTCTCGTGGAAAGAGGTGGGGATTCCCCGACTGTGGAACACCCCGTGCTAAACAACACCAACAATCTTAGCTAAATAGTCATAAGGAGATGCAAAAATTATAAATTGCATATTATCCAATACAATCATAAACTAACCTCATATGGCTAACATCCTTCTCTTATAAACAATGTGGGAGCCTTGTCACCTTGGGTCCCACACATTATGGTTTCCATCATCACGCAATCAATCTCCCTCCAAACTGTGTTTTCCTATCATTAATGCTACTCCTCCATAAACAACATTGTTGATTTGGTCAAAGCTGACCAAGTATTCATGATCCAGCCTTTTCACACCTAAGGGTCTTCATTCCGCATTTTAGATGACTTCCATTCATACTAGGAGTGTCTTTTATTCCTACTAAGAATATTTATGGGTCTCCCTACCTTCTTTATTCCTCTATCTAAGAGAAAAATAAAAGTTTAATATTCTAATTAGCCGGTACTAATCTGAGAATATTATAGTCCTCCCAAATTTTCTTGTCCCTCAAGCAACTATATAGATGAACCCGAAGAGCCTCTCCTCTTCCTCCTGCATCTCCATGTGTTAATATCCTCCAATGAACAAGATGATGTCTCATCAATAAGCTCCAGCTTTCCTCCCAAATGCATAAGTCAATCATATGGTCTTCATATAAAACAAGTGATATAATGCAGTTGTACCACATAATGTCCCATGCTCCCCTCAAGCATGAAGAAATGTGGGAAGTTCCATTCCCAATGGAAAAATCCAACCAATGTGTCATCCCTCCAATCATGTCCCCAACAATAATAAGAACATAATAAACATATGGGATCATAATAATCAAAGTCATAATAGCTATGATATGTAGTAATATAAAGCAAATACCCTCATATGCAACCAACACATTTTTACCATAACCGCATCATAATATGGTATGATGAGTGGTTTCCCAACCACTTGTTTGTTGCCCCAATCTCCCTACAAGCTTGGAGAAGGTGTATGGTGTATGGTGCAAATTGAGTATACCCGCATAAGATATGATTTCCCCAAGATCTCCTAGGGAGTGGCCAATAACAACGTTGCTTATGGCCTCAAGAGACCACGGTCTAGAAGGAAAGTGCCACTTCTTGGAGAATGCCTCCAACACATGTTAAGGAAATGAAATACATAGTTAATGAAAACTGCAGATGTACAAAAATACAATCTTTACCATGTACTTGGTTCAAGCTAGTAAGGTGGCTCATAGATGGCCCTCCCTCTCACTCCCAATGAGAAAGGAAGTGGTTGTGATAACTCTACCAATATTCCGGTAAATTGGTGCCTATTTCTCGGGAATATTTCGGGTTTCATACCCATGGCTCCCGACAAGTGAAACAAATTTTTTTCTTCCTTAGATATCTTTGATCATTATCAAGAGATGTCCTCTCCGATACCACCGTAATATCTCCATTTAGGAAAATCAAAGAATATATGGCACCAAAAACATATTTTTTCTAAACTTACGCTATAATAACCAAGAAAAACTTAAAAGATCCATTATTTTATGTATTATATCACCAAAATATACAAGGGGATAAAAAAACGAATCATTATAGCTTAGTTAAACAAATCTCCCAAGCCCAATATAACACAAAAACACAAAAACCTCATGACTACCGCAACACAAAATTTCAAAGCATGTGACAAGCAATTTTAATAGAGGGTTTCTGCCATAAGAGAATATAGAAACAAATGGATCTACCGATATATTACTCAAAAGAGCCGAAAAAATGGAGTTCTAGTCTCTTTACACAATCTCAAGATAACTCGGCAAGGGTTTCTTGAAAGGCATGAGATACAAAAGTATAAACCAAGGCATCTAAGGTCTCGAATCACGCTATATGACTAAATCTCTCGCATATATATGGCTGAAAATACAAATAAATAGTTTAAACTTCTCCTTACTAGAGCCTTTTGAGTGAAAGGATGAAATTCACAATGAGAAACTAGCTTCATCACTGTGGTTTTGACCTTCCACCGCAACACCATGAAAATAAATAAGTTTCTGGGAAGATTGTGTCATGGCCATATGAATGCTTGGCCCAATTTTGGATGGTGGAAATGAATCCCATAATACTCCTCTCATATTTCTTCAACAAGTCCTCCAAGGAAGAGTGGGAATTCTTGCATGAGAACACCCTTGTACTAAATAGTACAAAGAACCCAAACCTAAAAATGCCTAAAGCATGCAATAAGTCATAGACTCAAACATAAACAATATTATGAATGCCTATGGCCGCCATCCCTTCCCTTGATTCTTGGTGAGATTCCTCACCCTTGGCCCCACTCATTTATGAGGTTACTTCCATGCAAAGACCTCTCCCCCAAAAATCGCGTTGTTCCCACTAGCTCCACTTTTTGGCAACGCGATTGATTTGGTCAACTTTGATCATACATGTACTGTTCCCTTTCACACTTAAGGTGAATTTATTTTGTCTATCTAAACTGATCCACATTCACACCGGAACTGCTTTCTATTCCTACTAAAAGAGATCAAGGATCTCTCATTCCATTTATTCTCTAGACTCCAAAAATAGAGCAACATATAATATTCCAACTCAGCAAAAAGATAATTGGGAATAGCATTACCCTCCCTCCCAAAATTTTCTTGTCCTCAAGTAGCAGAGCCAAGGATGCTACAAAATATTCTCTCCTTCCCACGTGCATCCCCATCAGAAGATTCCTCTATCGAATCAGATATCTTTCATCACTCTACTCTAATGTGGTCTCCCAAGTATCCAAGATAGCCTCAAGTTGCAAAACTAGATGGACCTCATCATCAATAGGTGGGATATCCATAGTGGAAACCACATGTTTTCCAATGGCTTTCTTGAGTGCAGCAGACATGAAAAATGTTATGGATCTGGCTTCCCTAACAGGCTCTAGCTCATATGCTACTTCTCCAACACGATGGATCAACCGTATGGTCCATATAATTGAGGTTTGAGCTTTTATAATCCTTTATCCTGAGTGTAGACCGTTCTATATATTGAAGAAAAAGATATACCAAGTCATCTACCTCAACCGCTCTCTATCCGACCATGGTCTCCATATATTTTCTGTTGGTTTTGTGTTGTAGCAATGATGTCTTTGAGGGCCCGTAGTATATCCTAACTCTCTTGAATCCAACTTTGCTCTTGAGCTTTTCTTGCCCCAAACATCACATCAGAAAAATGAAAGTGCATCATACCCATAAAGGGCTCAAAATGGGGTCATGCCAATGGACATATGAAAAGTTGTGTTGTAACAATACTCCCCAAATGAAGCCAATACAACCATGCTCTACGTCCTAAAACATAGTGTATCAAGTAGCCTTCCAATCATTTGTTCACTTACTTAAATTTTTTCCACTGTTTCAGGGTGATAGCTTGTACTTGGTGTCAACTTAGTACCCACCAATCGAAAAATCTCTTCAAAATCCATCCATGAAGTGGCTATCTCGATCACTAACTACGGTCTTTGGGAGACCATGGAGTCAGCACATCCTAAAGAAAATCTCAGGCCACCTGTGAAGCATTATACCTATGCATAAATAGTAATAAATGTAACATTTTGTTACTTCAATCAACAACTACAAAGATACAACTTTACCCCGGAATCGAGGTAGACCCCCTGATGAAGTCCATGGAAATACTCTCCCATTTCCCATCCGTAATAGGGAGTGGCTAAATAATCCTACAGGATGGTTGTATTCTCCTTTGTTCTATTGGAAAACTAGGTACACCTCTTGATGTGTTGAGTACATCCTCCTTGGAGACCCTTCCATGAGAATATCTCCCGAATAGCCCGATAAGTCTTCGTGAATCCTTGATGCCCGCAAGTGTAACCGTGATGCCTACAAAACTTCTCCTTGGAGATTAGAATCTCTAGCCAAGAAGACCTGATCTCGCAATAGATGACCTCATCCATCACTCTATACCCCCATCAGTCACCACTCCATCTAGATCTCAAATGCAAAATGGTATTTGGGAGGTTCTATCAACAACCGAGCCTCCAATCCGCATCTATGCTCATCAAGGACAACACCGGCTGCCTCTGGATAGAGCATTTTCCACTACATTATTCTTCCCTTTGACATATTCTATGTCAAATTCATATGCTTGGATCTTACTCACCCATTTATGTTGCCTCCATGAAATTTCTCCTCGCTCAAGGAAGAATCAGAGGCTATTATGACTCGCCTTCTCACTCGTAATCTATTTCCCACCAAATATTTCTAACTTGGCTAAAGCATGCATAATATCCCAAATCTACTTATCATATATGGGGTATAGTCTCTCATGTGGCAACCACTTCCAACTTTCAAAAGCTATGGGGTGTCACCCTTGCATCAATATTGCCCCAATGCCTTCCCCCGAAGCATCACATTCCAACACACAAAGGGTTAGTAAAATGAGGTAGGACCACATCGGGTAGCTACTCATCACCTCCTTGAGCTTGTCAAAATATCTTTACGCTATGGGTTTCCAAATTCAAAAGCTCCCTTCTTGGTTAGATCCGTAAGTGGTGCTTCTAGTTGAGAGAAGCCTTTTTACAAACTTCGGTAATAGGCACATATGCCTACAAACCCCCGAAGTCTCCGTGACATTCTTTGGTTCAAGCCAATCTCTAATAGCATAGATATTTCTTTCATGGACTCTCACCCCATCCACTCCAATGATTTGGCCCAATTAATGCATCCTCTCGTAAGCCCAAAATCACACTTGAGAGCGTAGCATAGAATTGTTGCTCCTTAAGAATGCGTAATACTACCTCAATATATTATAAATGCTCCTCCCATGTGCGGCTATAAATAAGAATGTCACAAATAATACCAATACAAACTTCCTCAAGTGACTAAGGTACATGGTTCATACAAAGATTGAATGTTGCCGCAGCTTTGGTTAGCCCAAAAGACAT
The DNA here is from genome assembly GCA_034641835.2 of Pinus albicaulis. Taxonomy (NCBI): domain Eukaryota; kingdom Viridiplantae; phylum Streptophyta; class Pinopsida; order Pinales; family Pinaceae; genus Pinus; species Pinus albicaulis. The sequence goes on from CM076582.1 coordinate 784,110,921, forward strand.
TACCAAAAACTCAAAATGCCCATAGTGACATCGAATGTTGTCTTGGGGATATCTTGATCCCTCACCTTGATTTGATGATATCTCGATATTAAATCAATCTTGAGAAATACTTGGACCCTCTTAGTTCATCCATCAATTCATCGATCCTGGAATTGATATCCGTTCTTCATGGTGTTTTTGTTCAATTCTATAATCAATGCACATTCTCAATGTGCCATCTTTCTTCTTCACTAAGACCATTGAAGAGGCAAAATGATTGGGCTAGTGCTAGGTCGATATGTCCTAAGGCAAAAAGCTCCCCGAATGGCCTTTTCAATCTCATCTATAGGCTTTGGGATGCCTACTTCTGGCATGGTGATCACCGTTTTGGATCCCTTGTTCTAACTCACAGTGTGCTCAAAACCTACCAAGAGGTTCCCTAGGTGGAATATCTCCAAATAATGTAAAATATTGGTCCAAAATAGATTGTACATCCGGATGCAATCGATGAATCAATGCTTTTAGCTTCGAAAATGCGCTCTATTGCCCATTCTATGTCCCCTTCCGTGCAAATATTCTTCCATCCCGTGGCCCTCGAGACAACTGGGGTGGATAGGTGTATATGCCTTTGATTTTCTCGATGTTTACCACTCTTTTTCTGTCCACTCCATATCTAAGGTTTCCCAATCAAGTGGTAACCTTCCCTAAGGTGAATAACCACCGGACACCCAATATCACATTGGTGTCTAGAATATCAACCACAAAGGAGTGGTCTCACAATGTGTAGGTTCTCAGTGATGGTTAGTGCCGGAACATATTTGGCACACCGCATACCGTTCCTAGAACCAAAACTCGAGAACCCTTCAAAGTCTTCTATGAATGCTCTCACCAATTGTGTATCAATAAAGTTATGGGTAGCTCCATTGTCTACCAATATTGATACTCTTTCTCCCAGCAATAGTGTTCCCTAATCCTTAAGGTTAGATACTTGGGAACTCCTTCCTTGCCGCAAGAGTCCCTCCCATTGGAGCAAATGCCTTTACTACATCTTCTATGGGGGTGCACCTCCTTCCGTCGCTACAAGACTGCATTCTCCTCCTCATCAAAAAATATCTCAATTCAATGTGATTTCCCCGCAACACATTGGTGTTTTGGTACCCATGGCACTCCGGACAAGTGAGAATGCTTTCTTTCCGTAGATCTCTCCAACCATTATCAAGAGATGTCCTCTCCTAATTCGTTCTAAGGCTAGAAATTATTACCCTTGTTATAGCTTGTGCTCCCGCATCATCATTAAAAAAGAAAGAGGCCAATATGTACACCTTAAGGAGAATCTTCTCACAAGAAGAGGAGATGTATAGAAGAAACAAAGACAAGACTCCATTATTTGGAGGAAGGGAGGAATATGTCACAAAGCTTCTTCAAACCATGCGTAGCATTCATGAAGATATCAAGAAGATGAGAAGGGAGATGTGTAGAGAATTCCAAAGGGGTTTGAACATGAAGAAAGCCCTAGATTTTTACATGATGGGTGTGAGAATTTAGCCACACAATCCGATCTACAATATTATGCCCATATTTACTCTAAGAGAGATGGAGAAAGAAGATGCACCAAAGGAGAAACTTTGAATGACTATGTTTAGAGTATGAATCTCAATCTTGGAGATTTAAGGAGCACTTGAAATTCTAAGTATTTTTCCACCTCAAGGAGGAAAGAAGACTCAACAACCACAATAGAAGCAAGTATGAGCTAGATCTTTTCTTCGCCAAATTTCGATGGGTCATCCACATGCACAAACAAGGATTGGATATAGCAACTAGACTCATACTTGTAGCTACATCAAGTTTCGTGTGCTAGCCCTTAGGATAGTGCTTCATCTTGAAGGTAAGGCTAGTACTTGGTGGTTTTATGAATCTTCTTCATTTAATCATGCAAATATAGTCGTTTATGCAAGATTCACTAAGAGGTTAGGTGAAGAGATTTTGATTTAAAAAAATCTGAAAACATATTTGATTGAGCTAGCAAAAATTCTTAAACATTCAAAATCTTTGCATGAGTTGGAAATATCCATTACACCAACTCCACTTCAAATTTCTATTAAAAGGGATAGAAAATTGTATGATACCTTGCCAAGGGCAAGATCCCCCATTGCAGGAAGAGCTTTTCCTCAAAAGGAGGACGTGGAGATTCCTCCTTCAAGGGAAGACCAAGATCTGTGGTCTCTCATTGTTGATGAGTTATTCTAAAATATTAATGAGGAGGAAGAATAGAAAGGAAGTACGCGTTGCCACTTCAAGAGGAGAACCATCACCACATGGAGATGGGCATGAAGTTATTGCTTCAAGTGGAGGAGCTTTTGCATCTTTCAAAAGGTTCACAAGGAGCATCATGTGACAATAGTGATGGGCAGTAACACCTTGATCAAAGGAGTGGAAGAAAGGTGGATCAAGATTGAAGGATGAGGAGCATGCACCCTTTTTATTTCAAGGCGTATATACGTAAGAAGGAGACTACTTGCGTAGTGAAAGGAGGGACAAAATAGTCCACTCACCCATATAGTCTACTTCAATCTTTGATATATCATTACATGGAGGAATTCTGACCCTGGAGACTCCATTTGTGTCAAGAGATGAGAGAAGGATTCCACATCAAGTTGCATCACTCATAAATTTAGGAGGGGTGAGAACCTTGAGTGATTTGGAAAGGAACGCAGAGTCTGGTAGCTAAGGAGGAGAGACACTTCTTCCAATATCATCATTACCCATTCTCACCAACTATTTTAGCTTGAGAGTGAGATGTTTCTAGGGATGGAGGACGGTATCATCATGGTGCAAGGAGACCACTCCATGGCACTAGAGAATGTGAGGATACTTCCACATAGGGAGGAATCTTCCCCATTTAGTAGAAGAGGGTGGCCACTCATGTATGCATTGGTTAGAATTAGGAGATTTTGGAGAGGTGATAGCTTCCAGAAGACTAACCCAAAATTCACCCTCACTTGAGCATGACTGGCTACAAGAGGTAGTGTAATGATGTTAGCAAGATACTGGTGTTTGATATTGACATAGGAGATGTCAAGGAAGAGGGCAATGCACATGATAGGGCCACATATTATATATCAACAACGTCAGCTATTAGAGAGTTTAGATCCTTATTGGAGATCCAAACTATTGGTATACTCCAATGATCTCTTTACATACAAGATAATTGATGACCTGGGCTTTGACAGACATAGGATATAGTAAGAGACATGGCCATATCTTTTTATCGATAAGATCTTCTTGGCTAGAGCTTCAAGGCTCAGGACAAGCTATTACATACACTTATGAGATCTTGCTTTCTGTAAACTTCAATGGTTTCATTAGAGCATTCCATACTTATTTGAGGGATTCATGGGAAAATTTGCAAGAGGAGATGTACCGTTATCATATGAGGAAGGCATGGATTGTTTGAGTGGTGAGGAAAAAAATATAGCTCTTTGGGAATAGTTGTCATCACCACCTCCTTACTCATCGTGAGAGGGAGCTCATCCATGAGCGCCACTTGTTTGAACCAAGTGTATGGTAAGGATTATATTTCTGAGCATCATGATATATTTAATATACTACATTTTCCAACACTTATGTGCTGGGCATTGCTCCAAGAGGGGGCACCCTTTCTTGCCAGCTTCATGGGATACTTAGGGTACAAGAAGAAGATAATGTCAATTACCTAGAATATTTTTGGGGAGAAGATGTATTCTTCATGGTGTTCTTCATTAACACCAACCATCATACACCTTCTCCAAGCATGCAAAAGAAGAACGAGGCAGCAAATAAGTGGTGGGGGAAACACTTGTCCTATCATTATATGGAAGGTAGGAGAAAAACTATGTCAAGGCATGAGTGACCATTTTCCTTCTCCTTTACTACACATGATGCCTAGCATGACTTTGATTGTGATTCCATACAGTCATGATGTGCTTATCTTTGTTGGGAACATGATTGGAGGAAATGCACATTGGTTGGATGTGTCCATGGGGAAATAAATTTCCCACACTTTTTATGCTTCATGCTTCAATGGGATCTTCTGTGGGAGATGTTATGGCCACTACAATAAATCACTTGTTTCTTTATGAGGTGGGCCATATAATTGTTTGGAGAACTTTTTGGATATGCCTCTTCCCGAACATTTGGGAGGAACTTTTCATGGCAATGAATTACCATGCTATAAGGTGATTCATTTCATTTGGATGATAGCATGGAGATGGGAATCTGTCATTGGGAATGAGATCCCCTATGCTTGTCATCACTTCTACCTTGAATAGCAATTGAACAGAAGGTTTCCATATAGACCTTCCACTTTCTCATGAGGAGGGCCACTTGGTTTATCCACTCTAAGGCCGAATTGCACATTTGGAAACCTCGTATATGTACAATATATATATACAAAAAACAAGATGCTAGGCCAAATCCTAGGCATAATACCTTTTCAAATAGAGCCCATTTCGGGCTTCGATAACTTATTTCGTCGAATCCACCAAGGCATAAGCTCCTTTCTTGAGGACCTTTTTAATGATGAAGGGGCCATACCACATAGATTTAAACTTGCCTTCTCCTAGGGCAGCATCCTCCTTCTCGGTATAAACCAAGACAAGGTCTCATTCGAAGAAAACCCTAGTTTTCATCGCTTTATCGTACCGAACCTTTATCCATTTCTTATGTGCCTCATTCATCGTAGCGTATTCCGTACGCTACCATCGAGATGTTCCGTATGAAGGAGACGCTCTGGGAGACCGAAAGTGTTAGGAAGAAGTTCTACAACTAAATTAAGAGGATGAATTTCACACTCGATGGGAAATATAGATTCCAACCCATAAGCTAGCTTGAAACGAGTAAAACCCGCTCAGCTTTGATCGACATCCAAGATGCCCAAAGTGCAAGGTACAACATAATGTGCCACTGATCGAGTTTATCAATTGTCCTTTGAAGAATTTTCTTCAAGGATTTTTTTACGGCTTCCACGTGCTCATTGGCTCGAGGATAGTATGAAGATGAGAGTGCTCCCGCTAGAAACCTTATTTCCGTAGCCAATTTAGCCATCATGTTGTTATGAAAGCACGCTATGATCATGAAAATCTCTTTGGGAATACCAAAGTGAGAAACGACTTGGATTGAAGAGAAAAATAGGTGTTGTCTCACCATCATTCCTGTATCAGTAATACTTGACCCACTTCATGAAGTAGTCGACGAAGTTACAATAATGTACTTGTGACCTTTAGCCAACAAGTGTTACAGTATAATCAATACCCACTTTAAAGGGGTCGAAAGTGATGACAAGAAAAGAGCGGAGCTTGAGGAGCTTGCATATTTCGATTATAAACTTGACAGATGACACCTTTTTGACCGATTCCATACAATATTTGAAATTCAAGGCCAAAAGTATCCCGCATGCAATATTTTTTGGCCGTAGCAAGTCTAGATAAATGACCACCACAAGCTCCACCGTGGCAATCATTCAACACAACCTTAGCTGCCCGAGAGTTAATAACCGCTTTCCAAGGATTGAATCAACCCCACAACGATATAAAGTGTCACTAATGATCAAGTAAATTTCAGCTAGGTGACGTAACTATTTCGCACTCATCTTTCAAAATTCGAGGGAAACTTCTTTAAGAAATTTTAGAGATATACTATGAGATACACATACCAAGGATCCCGTGAAGAAATGAAAAAAATACGTTCATCCGGGAAGGATTCATCATAAACCATCTCTTCTCCACAGGAAACTCAAAAATTAATTCTCAAAAACCAATGATTTCTTGGACTTGCGTATATAAACTTAAGATCAAACTCCTAAAAATCACAATCCATCAACTATATTTTCCCCCAATCACTTGCCTACCGAGAAAACCGAAATATCAACGTCGCCAAAACATAGGAGCCAAGGAAGAATATAATGTCCGAGCCATCGCACAAAGACATGGACAATCGCTAAAGTAAGCTTCTCTATCGTAGAGTAATCGGAGTTCAAGTCCTACCAAGCTCTAATAAGGTAGTAAATACAATTCTCCGAAAGAGCATCGTCTTCCGAACCAAAACCATACCAATGGTAGATTATACCGCGAGATACAAAAGGAAATCCTTGCTATAATCAAGTGTATCCAATAGAGGATCGTAGGACAATGCTTTTTTCAAAGCATCGAATGATGGAGAAAATTCATCCCAAAATAATGGAACTCCTTTCTTTAATAATCTCATAAATCCTTTCGTAACTTTGCATAATTCTTAATATAAATCTCCGTAGAAAATTAGCTTTCCCTTGCGTACTTTGAAGTTGACGAATTGAAGACGAGGAGGAAACTTGAGTATTGCTTCAACCTTTGAAGGGATCTACCCGAACTTTCCGTAGACATAATAAATCCCAATAGCCAATCCTGATGTGACCGTGAAATTACACTTGTTCGGATTCAACTAGATTTTGTAATGCCGACATCATTCAAATAATTGACAAGAGGTGAAAAGGATGATCAATTTTCTTACGAGAACGAGCAAGAAATCACGACAAGACAACGTCTCGATAATATGTTTGATGTCGTAGAAGGCATAAGACATAGTCCGTTGAAAAGTAGCTCCAACATTTTTTAAGGAAGGCATTTTTTTGTAAGAAAAGGTACCTCAGGGACAAATAAATGTAGTCTTATGCTGATCTTCAGATGGCTAGTAATTTGATTATATCCAAAGAAACTGCGAAGGAAAATCTCATTCCACGCACATTCATCGATAATCCGATCTATAAATGGTGTGGGGTAGTTATCTTTAGGACATGCCTTATTTAGATCCCCGAAATCGATGCAACTTGAATTTTCTTGTTTCTTATCCACAGACCTGATTTGAAACCCATTCTCGTCAAAGGAACATGAAAAATGAATCCGCCTAAGTAGCTTCTCCACCTTAGCTTTGATAGCGATGCCTTCCTAAGGTTGACCGAATGAATCTTTTACCCGATGCTTAGCATTTTTGTACACCTTGATCTCATTCTCGATAATAGATGGATCTATACCAGGCATTTCCTCATAGGACCAAGCAAACACATCCATAAACTCTTAAAGATATCAAGCAAATTTGAGCTTCCTTAGTGGAACATTCCGTCCGATGAAAACATTCTCTATAATGTTGGGATCTCTAGAAATGTTCACCAAGATAGGAGAAATCACACCCATGTTCCCTTTAGCAAAAACCTGTGGCCGGTGCTAAAGGGTTCAAGACCGGGTGGACAAAGGACTGCATCACCGAGGGCTAGGAAAACTTGATTCAACTTCGCTCAAATCCGGTAGAAAGTAAGACCGATGATGCAAATCATCCCAGCGCTCTTACACCAAGCCATAGCTTCTAGGATGGCCTCATCGATGGAAGAGTGGTATTAATACAATCCTAGGTCAAGATGAACTAAGAGTCCATCCGGAGCCACATCTCCATTCAATTCCTTCCGTGAAAGAGAAACTAGAATAGACCTCGAGGGTCAACAATAGAGCTATAAGCAATCTCAACCGCAAAAAATGGAAATGCCATTCCACCCACTTGACCTTATGCTAATGTGGAGGTAGGAGAAGGTAAGGTCCAAGGGTCCAAAAATAATGAGTTCGGAAAACTCTCCTCGAGTAGGAGCCTGGAGGATGAAATCACATTGATATGAACCAAAGGAGGAGGAAGATCAAAAGTACCCATTAAATAAGAATACATTCCAACCCCCCAAATTCTTAACAGTGTTCTGGCATCCTTCACTAAAGGAATGGCCGAGTCGAATATGCATTCCGATCTATGAGAACAACGTGGCTGGTCAACTGTGGAAAAATTCTCCTCATGAGGGAAACAAACAATACGAAATAATGAGGATGCAATAGCATCCATCTCATAGATCCGCCGCCTAACAAGGCTATAGTCTAATATTTCATCGACTATCTCATCTTCGATATTAACAGCTTTTTCCCCCAACACAAACATAGGAAAAGCCGAAGTAATATCATGCTCTCTATGAGAATGACCTTCAAATGAGCATTTCGAAGAGGGTTTGAAGGAACAATTTCGGGAGATCCAATACCCTTTCTAGCATGCAAGAGACATTACACACATGGAAGCACCTTCATCAACGACCGTTCAAAAGATATTGAATTTTCTCAATAACTTGATCTAATATGGAAAGCCATATGATGAGGGAAGCCTCTTTTTAAAATTCTGACATATCAAATGTAATCATAAGAGAGTTCTTTGGATCTACAACTCCGATAGTAGTGAGAAAAGCACTTCGTTGAGAAAGACAAGACTAGGAGCTGTGGATTCTACATGGAGTAGTTCGGGTACTTTCGGCATTTGGATTAATTGTCATACATTTTGAAGATGCCTTTGGTATCCGATGTATAGAATCAACACCGTAAGCTTCGTAATATGAAGTGGTTCAACACTATCGTGGGTACTCTTTAGCCTTTCAAAGATTCACAAATTTTCACCATAATCACGAGATCTCGTAGAAATATTTGTGTGAGCACTCATCATGTATATACGGACGTATTTTTCTCCTTCCCCGGCTGCCCCTGCAGGGAGCCCCGTATTTTGATTCTGCCCGCAATTAATTGTAGCTCCCCTTGGGGAAAATGTTTTGCCGCATAGCCTCGGGAACCCGAAGAACCCCGTTGAGCTAACAAGTTCTATACATCCTAAATTTTAGGTCAAAGGTGCGTAAGATGGTCTCAGCATAACTTGCATGGAAACTTCACTTTCCTTTTATTATCCTTTTGACCCTCTTCAACATGGTCATTGGTTTTTTTTGAATTCCCTCTCCCATCCTTGCCTTTCTTCTTGTTATTTCTCGTCCTTTCTTCTTCCCATCGATTGTTGATTCCTTTGGGGTTAGAATTCGGACGACATTAATTGCCAAGGATCGGGGAAGGAGTTGACACCAAAGGCACAACCTGACTAGAAGAAGCAGATTGCATAGACAACTTCTCGCAATTGAATAAGCATATGAAGTGCACTAATATCGATCGAACCAATAAGCCCATCACTATGAGGACCGGGTTTAGTTTTAGATAAGTCCAATTTGGAGTGAGGAGCTTCCGAAATTTTTTTATTGAGGTCTCCAGACCGAGAATAGATCAATTCTAATTGTTGAGCCCCGAAAAATAGCCTCGCCTTCATAAAATACCCCCGAAAAGGAGGTACATCTTTCGAAATATCTGGCTGCAAGATTAAAAACCATTCCGTAAGGAATTCATTCGGAATATGAGATTTAATGTCTCTCTTCTTCTTCGCCATTCTTGAATATGATAAAAATGTGAGTAGCCTTACCCCGCCGAAAATTGGCCAGAGTTCACCTCGGCGTCATTACGGACAGTAACCTCAGTGTTTAAGAACATGGTAGCCAAATTTCAAAGTGGTAAACCGTCTCAGCTAACTCAATATACCACTTGGCCGCATTTCCGGCTAAGGTGTGTTCAAATAACCTCAACCTAATCAATCATCATTAGGGAGTTGGATGAACACCATTAATGGAAAGTGGTGGATATGATCCGCCGAATCTTTCCATTCTTCCCTAACTTTGTTCAAGGGGAGTTTGGTGGGGCCGGAGGCCATCCCGATCATACCAAATTGGATTGTTAGTCACTTTACAACTGCAAGTTTAACGTTTCCAAAAATGGTAAGCGAGGAGGAGCCTGAGAATTCCATCCTCCATAGGAAGGATTCCCAACATTCTGAAAATAATACCCTGGATTTGCTGAGGCACTAGGTTGCTAAATGTTGTGCATAGAGAATTTTGGGCCATAGGAAAATCCTTGTGACCCAAAATTCGGAGAAGGTCCCCCCCCTCCCCCCCCCCCAACATAGAGTTACTATAAACATGACCATTTCCCCCACTGAGGTAGTGAATGGAGAGGAAACCCCTTGATAAGGGTTCCAAGCATTTGCAAACGGAGAAAAAGCCGAAGAAGTACTCAATGAAGGGAAATGAAAATTCCCTTGCTAACCAACGAGAAACTGATTCCTTGCTCCCAACGTTGTAAAAAGAGGATTCCAACCTGTAAAGGTATTAGAACTTTGACCTCTAGACCATGGATTGAAACCTTGAGTCTGATAAGCAAAAGGCAAAGATCCTAAGGAAGGGGTTGAATGAGGGATATGCCCACTCCCAAAGGGGAACCCTTGAAAAGAAGCTGATCCAATAGCCATAGAGAGTATGGGTGAAGATGCAGCTAAAGCAGCAGAAAAGGAGAAAGAAGGAATCCCACTAGTGGGCATTCCAAAAGAAAAGGGACCAGATTTTGAAGCATGTGCTTGGGTGTTACTAGAGCCAAACAAATTAGCACTATAAGTGATAGTAGATACAGCAATAGTGCCCCCTCCTTCTACTGAAATAAGGGTATGAACACTTTCAGCGCTCACAGCCGAAGCTGTGTTCCCAATCGTGGCCATCGAAAGGTGCGAATATGATGGATAAGGACTTTCGGGTCTTTGAGACTCGGGTCTGATGTATTGAATAATGAAAGGATAATTAGCAGGAAGAGGAGATGGAAGAGACTCAGTAGGCTAAGGGACTTCCTCTACTTCTACTTCTTCTGCAGGAAATAAAACTGTCGTGATGAGTGAGGCACTCCTCTCTGTACTGACACCAACACCAGAACCACCCATAGAAATAAAAATCCCTGACAGAGGATCTCTCTCTGTTGCGTCTGAAACCACTGAGTGAAAATCACCCTTCAAATTACTCCTATGCCTTCTTGAAGAAGGCTCGACACTCACGGGAGACAACCCACGAAGCCTCCTCGATAGACGAGGTGATCGGTCAGCCATTTTAAGAGATTTATTCTAGACTCAAAAAATATATGAAGCTAAGAAATCTAGGAGCAAAGAGCACACTCTAAAAAGTTCTTAAGATACAACCAAACAAGCAACTCTCAAGTATTTCTGCTCTGGGTGATGAGGACCGGACACCAAAATATAAGAAAGATAATAATAGGACCTCCCGAGAGTATTCTGGGGTAATTACGACCCAGGCCTACTAGCGAAGGTAACAAAAAAAGTTACGCTGACCACCTAACAACAAAATTTTCCAGTGCAAGTCCCCAAGCTTCGAAAGGGCACCCTCCAGAAGTATTGATGGAAGTGATGCAACGTCTGCCTCAGGTAACACGGGTATTCCCCCCCGCAGTCACCTGTGTGGTCCCTAGGATAGGCAACTATGGGCACCAATCAGTATCGACAGCCGGGCGGAATGGTCTTAGGTCAAGATTCATTAAATAGGAGAGGGGGTATCTCTATTATCTGCTTGCACTATCCCTCATGCTTGACTCTCTGGAGGAGGGATTTCCTAGTCCAGTTAATGGTGTTGGATTTCACTCGTTAATAAACTGATATGTTTAACAGTTTGAGCGGCCTTGGAGAGTTAACTCTCCACTCACCTAATCCAAGGCCCTACAACCTAGCTAGTTGGTGTATAATTAATGACAATAACACAAAAACAACTAGTTGCTTTTAATTGTATCGCTTATTTTATATTGGTTGTTATTTAAGTCAAGGGTGCATGGAAGTGAAACTGATGGTGTTTTTATGACACAAAAGAAACCAATGAAAACCAAATCTACATGCAAATGCAAAGATTTCCTTTTGATGAAGAGTGATTTCTACATAGGTTCTATGAAACTAATAAACAAAAAACTTTGTTTACTTTTAAGACACTCACACTTCACACAACTCAAAAAATTATGAAAAAGAATAAAAAAATGCCCAAGTGCACTTAATGAAAACTACCAATGATATGCAAATCCTAAGATGCTAACTCTAAAGAAGCAAAAAGAAGTCTCTAGAAAAACAAAGGTTTAATCACTTTTTGACAGTCAACAAGGCTAGTTCCAAATCAGAACTCCTATGTATAAAAACATCAAAATGCACTTGTCATAAAAGAGAGAAATCAAGAGCAGACTTCCTTCCAAATCAAGCCAAGAACCGAGGACTAGAAACTGAACCAAAAGCTTTAAAATATGAAAAGAAAATGTAAACAAAATTGAAAGCAAAAAGCAACGGAAAATGCAAAATGTTTTTGGGATTTTCAACTTATAAAAGAAATAAAAGAGATTTTAAGAAGACAAATAAAAACTATCCAAGAACTGAATCAAGAAAACATGAATTCCAATCCAAGGCTTCAAAGTAGTCAAACCAACCATGCTACTTTCGTAGCGGGACTTATACAAGAAAAAAGAAACAAGAAACTCAATCAATAAACTTGGTACAATAGCATAATCTTGTAGCAAACAGCAACTCCAAAAAATTAGAAAGAGATCCTTCAAAATTCGCAGCAAGATAAGTGTACGAAATCAAGAAAAACAAACTACACCAAGAAGGAAAAAATCAAATGTGAAGCAACGCATAAGGCCAAAAAGAGAAAACGAGCAAAGGCTCGTTGTTTTGAATGTTGAGGAAAACCAAGAATCTTTAGGGAAAGATCTTGGTGATCAAGCCGCAATTGCAAACATACAAAACAAGGATTTCACAAAATGGCTAGGTCTTCATACAAGAAAGAGAGAAATAGATCCAAAATCACTTTAAACACAGTCCAGAGGCCTTCAAGATACTACAGGAATAGCTCAACACAGACAGACAAGACCACAGGGGCTAGAAACTAAAACTTTCAAATTTTCCCAAGAATACATGATTTTGTAGTGAGCAACAAGCATGCATACGTGACTGTAACAAAGGAAACTCGCGTATACGTGGGTCCCTTTGGAAAAAACAGTGCGTATATGCGACTATGCAAAGAAAAAACTGCATATGGAAATAAAGATAAGGAAAAAACAAAAAATGAAGCCTGATCAAGAGACCAAGTCTTCTGTCTGACTGAAAAAAGACTTTCTAGACTGCAAAAAGTGATAGATACTGTTGGGAACTTACAAGACAAATAAAACAACCCAAATGGGAAATCACAAGAATGTGATCCCCAGCGGAGTCACCATTTCTGTTTCGGGAAATAATACTCTAAAGGTCTTGGGTTGACAACCTTCACAGATCAGGGACATGCCATTCAAGAGGGACTCACTTAGCCAACTTTTATACTGAAAACTAGATACTACTAGTTGTAGAACTTACCCAAAATTCCCTCGGTTGATGTAGATCCCGCGGGGTGCAAACCCCCTGGAACACTTTGTGCTCTAAAACCTATAAATCCACAAAGAACGAACACAAAAACCTAGTTGTACAACATATATAGTTCCTAGATGTCAGTGAAAATCATGCATAATATCATAAAAACAATATGAAATGTTCAATTAATGATTATTACACATTTATAAAGCATCACAAACACGTAAACATAGGGAACAAGATGGCTCTTCTTATTATGAATGACACGTACAGTAATCAAAATGTGGAGAGATCACCTGAATCCTGCCACGGCCTTCAAGCATACCATCCTCAAGATCTGTCCAGCCCTAACCTCGCAAGAATTCTTCCAAGATGTGTGCACAATAGATGTCATATAGGATGATGAACATCTCAATAAAACAAGGGTTTCCTGAATATACCTGGGAAGTGCAGGAGGCACGGGAATATTAGACTTGAATAGGGCTCCAACAGAGTATAATATCTATATTTTTCTCTCTCCCTTAAGTCATTCCTTTGAGGGGATTTTATACTCCCTCAAATTAGTTTCTGCAGTTAGGAGTAGTTAAGCCACAGGCTGGGGTGGTTGAATTACTGGAATAACCATTAAACGCACCTCAAAAATAGGGAAAATATATATTTTTTAATAATTAAAAAGGTATACGCGGATCTCTATGAATGGACTCACGTGTATACGCGGAAAAGTCTGGGCAGAGTCGCGTATGGGTTTTAAGATACTGTTTTTTGTGAAAATGTTCAAGTTTGAGGGAAAAGCGTGCCCAAGGCCAAAGTGTAAATCATCAAGTACATGAAGGTGATAAATGACACTATAACAATGAGGTGGGCCATATGATTGTTTGGAGTACTTTGGATATGCCTCTCATGAACATTTCAGAGGAACTTTTCTATGAATTACCATGCTGGAAGGTGATTCATTTCATTTGGATGATATCATGGAGATGGGAATCTCTCATTGGGAATGAGATCCCCTATGCTTGTCATCACTTCTACCTTGAAGAGGAAATTGAATAGAAAGAAGGTTTCCATATAGACCTTCCACTTTCTCATGAGGAGGGCCACTTGGTTTATCCACCTAAGGTCGAGTTGCACATTTGGGAGGAACCATTAGGAGACAGAATTATTGTAGAATATCTAAAGCAATGGTGGGGACTATTGATGGGGAGGCCAAAAGAGGAGGAAGGGAGGATTTTTGCTCCACCTTTACAGTTTCTTGAGGACAAGCAACATTTTAGAGGGGAGGACTATAATATTCCTAGAATTTAGCTTTTAGCTAAATGGAATATTATAGATTGTTTTGTCACTAGGTAGGTGAATAAATGGGTAGGGAGGCCCATAAATCTACTTAGAAACAATAAAATCACTTCAAGTGTGAAAGGATACCCTCTAAGAAGCTAAATAAAGTACCTTTGAGTGTGAACAGGGGACGAAACATGTTGAATAGGTAAACTTTGACCAAATCAACAACGTTATAATGGAGGAGTGGACATTTAATGAGGAATAACACAGTTTTGGAGGGAGATTGATTGCATGGAGGAAGTGACCTAATTGAGTGGGGCCAAGGGTAAGGAATCTCATAACTTATATAAGGAAGAGGATGGTAGCCATATGGGTTTTATTTTTTGGATTATTATTTTGTATGTGGTCTGTTTATACTTCTTGCATTCTCCAGCTGTTTAGTTGAGATTGATGTGCTTTTTAGCACTAGGTGTTCCCGAGCGGGAATACCATATCTTTCCTTAAGAGGCCTCTTGTAGGAGCATTGCACTTCATTTCCACACTCAGGCTCTAGGCCAAGCTACAACTTTCTTCATCAGCGCAGTTTCTACAAAATATTGTGTTGTGTTGCAGGGTGCAGTAATGGAGAATTATATTAGGTGTCTTCAGAGCTATTTTTGTAGTGGCGGAAGGTTTCCATCCATTGGAAGGCCTGTAAAGAATCCCCTTGGGCTTATTTCACACATTTGGCATCAGGCCAAGGAGTATTTATCCCCTACAACACAGTTTCAGTCTAGATTTGCGTTATTTTAGGGAGGAGTTGCAGTGGTTGTTTTTGGAGGTGATTTCTTCAGTGGAGAAGCCATTCTTTCATTTGGAGGATATATTAGAGAAGAGCTATAGGTTTCTACATCAGCTTCAAACATATCTTCGCATTTCTGTTGTTGTGACATATCTTCAGCCCTAGGGCTGAAACTTACATTGGCACATTGTGTGCATTTTCATAAAACCCTCTTAGGTTGTCTTGGAAAGATGATCTAGTGCCCAGATATATATGTCTAGACTCTATTGGGGCCTATATCAGTATTTTTATATCATTGTATAATCTCCAGCTGTATTTATTCTTAATATGACTATGCTGTAGTTTCTCTCTGGCATTTTGTATTGCAACAATAGCTCATATTTGGGAGTGATTGCTTATGGGAGGCTTGTTTCTCATTGTATATGATTTATGCCTCAATATTTTGTATTGATTTTATGCTCTAATACATAATTATATGACCCCATATTGGTCTCATGGTTTCATGTGTTAAATATTTGTTGCGGCTTTCATTTTATGCACTGTATTTCTGCTTTCCCATTCGGGAATATTACAGTTTTACTTTTTCGTAATACTAATCTATCTTAGTCTGGAAAAGGGTTAAATTTATACTGAGTAGATGTCATTTCAATTCCTTTAACAATCTCAAAAGGACAAGTGCTCAACAATCTTTTCATATTTTAAGCGTCTGAAAAGAGCTGAAAGAGAACTCTAGGGGGGTTCCTTTTTCGCATTTAACAAAGCTCGCAAAGGAGATAAAAGTGCGCTTTGAATTCCTTTTTCATGTTTAACAAAGCTCTAAAAAACAGGATAAAAGTATGCTTTGAATTCCTTTTTCATGTTTAACAAAGCTCTAAAAAGAGATAAAACTGTGCTTTCTGTTCAATGTCGCATTTCATGATCATGCACGACTAACTCACTATAATCATCTGGAAACTTGCTCAAAGAAATATCAAATGGACTAACAATACCAATTTAAATTAGTAAAAATGGGTAAAAACCATAGTCGTTTCATTAAATATGCATAAATTAATAAAAAAGACTATTAAATTAAAAAATTACCAAGTCATTTTTACCATTTCACCTTTACCATTTGAATTTTAGTGCTCTGAGCCTGTTTTTCCCTCGAACTTTAGCAACTGATTGCGACAAGTTTTTTTGATCATTTCTTGTGATGTCTGGACTAGGTAGAATATCTTACCATCCTCTTTCTATTGGATGCATTATTATTTAGTTCCATGCACATTTTTTAGGGTTTTGGGGCTCCTAGGGTAAATATATAACGCCTTAGGGCCAACTCACCCTTGAATGTTGAAAAGTGTGTTGTAGAGAGACTGGAAAGAGGCCTAGTTCCTTTGCAATGCTTTGTCTCTCACTCAGGGGTGCGTTGGTCGCAATTCATAAAGTTTCATCTTTGTTTCTGCCCAAAATTTCCCCAATTTTTTGCATGTAATGGATCCTAACTAAGCCTATGGTGTCATTTGAGAATTTGATCGAATTAGAATGTCACTTACACGGTGAGAAAGAGAAAATGAAGAATAGGATATGGTTACCCTAAATGATCCTAGCACTGTGAGAGCCCTCAAAGACTATGGGTTTCTCAAGTACTTCTAATTGTCAGGGATGAGGCAACACATGGAACTATTGTAGTTCGTGATCCGTTCATGGGACTCGACACTACAGTAATTTCACATTGGGGACAAAGTGCTCCCAATATTGGTTGATGACATTTACTTTCTAACAGGTTTTTTGAGACGTGGTGCCCCATTTTCCCTTGTGGGCTTTGCACGTGGAGGTGAAACAATGAAGGACTGCATCTGATAGTTTTGTTGACCAGGAGTTGAGCCTAGTAAATATGGAAAGATAAATATCAAAGATGTGCGTGATATGCCTTTGTGAACTCTCCTATTCACCATAACAAAGCTAGATGGCAACATGACACTACATTTCATGAATAGATCATACATGCAGTATGTGCTTGAGTGTCTCAAGCCAACTGTGTTCAATTGGGCTGAATCAATACTCCTTCAGATGAAAGAACAACTGAATAAGGAAAAATTTGGTAATACCAAAAATTTCAGTTATGGGTTGATTTTGATCACTTTTGTTTTGGAGCGAGTTCCATTGATGCAACCACAACATGTGATGTTGGGCTTAGCTGGTCCTAGAGATCCACGGATGTAGTGGTGGGTCGAGATGATGGCTATACATGTTGGTCAATCATCGATATCATTTTCCACTGCATCATTCAGTTGGCTCTGAAGACATAATATCTTCATAGAGGAGCATCCATATGCAGGGATGGATTTCTGCGGAGATCCAAATTTTATTTTACCAACTGACACTCAATGGAGTGCTATAGGTAAAATTTTGACCATGTTTTTTATATTTGTGGGTTTTTTAAATATTTTTGTGTTTTTTGATGTTTCCAAGACTAAACTAAATATGTTTTATATATGCAGATGTAGATACCATTCAACCAGTGGTTCGTGCATAGCAGGCGGGAGAACCAGAAGAGAGGATTGTCGGAAGAGTAGTCCTACATAATTTGGACTTAGCCGAGACTCTTGCTGAGGTGTAGAAAAATGTGGAGGGATTGACTCTTGGGATATTGGATGTATGGATCAAGGAGTTACCTATGGGGCTCCAACGCCATACCATTGGTGTGCCTAGCCATTGGATGAGGCTATTGTGCATGATAGCCGAAGTAGTGACATGCTATCATGAGCATTACTAGGTTTACTTAAGTTATGCTATGTCTGTATACATTTTGAGGTCAGATGACCAACATGTCTTGGACACAATTTTGTAAAAATACCTGATATAATTCTATTTTACTTTCAGTGTTTTTCTATGATTATGTGCAATACTATTCAATTGTATGATGTGAATTGAAAATATATTTTTACATATGTTGCAAATGTCTATTTAACACATAAATTTCTAGTGAATAAACCAGAGTGTTAAAGTTTCTAGAAATATGTTGATATTCAATGTAATCAAAATGTCTTTCCAAAAGACGAACTCTAAGGAACATGCGATGAATTACTGGATTTCAGATAGCTTAGACGGTATAGACGCCAGTAAGATGTAGTATGACAAGTTGTGAGTCTAGCCTGATGATGATGTGGCGAATTCAAAGTGAAATGGAATCAGATAGTAATTCAATTAACCCGCTATACTCAGCGATATTATTGGTCGATCGACCAATATAAATCCCTTGGAAGCTCACTAACTCTCCACTTGGAGAAAATATGGCCCATGCCATAGAGGATAAATTATGAGTACCACGACTAGCACCATCGACATATCCAACAAATGGTTCTGAAGATTCTAACATATGAAAAAAAATTGAAAGCGGATTATTAACCACATGAAAAAATATAAAAGGCACACTGCTACACACATGTAATCAATTTAGAGTATGATAGACCCTAATGAATACTGATCTGTGTTTTGGGAGGATGCCCAAATCAACTTGTAACACTAACTTTGAGATAATAGATATTGTGGGAGACAAATACCCCTATCCAACATTTCTAGGAATAGACTAGGCCTTTGCAAACTCTGTAGTAATTGATTTGAAGAGAGTGACCATGACCTTTGAAGTGGAGGGAGCATGGTGATCCAACCCCTGTACCCATATCAAGGGCCAAGGTTCATCGAGCCAGCAGATGAAAAAGAATAACCTGATGTCCTAGACCATTCATACCTCCTGACAATGGGAAAAATTTAAAACTACATCAATCCTACAATTGGGGGGTCGATAAGCTTTGTCCATGATAAACATTAGGATTTGTATTAAGTTAATTAGGTTGAGTCACTTAGGGTTGAACAAGGTCTTTTGAATTCATAATTTTCAAAAAAAGTGCACATATGTGGGGGGTCTTAAATGTCATCATTAATGTGATAGGGGTCAATGTCAAAGAAAAAACCAAAAATATCTCATGCATGAGTTAATCTGGTCATTTTAGTACATTTAGCACTTTTACCAACTTCTGTAGCAAAATCAGTGTAAAATAGTCAGGGTTTGCTACATAAGCATTAGGGGAATTTTGAGGTCTAAAATGGGCCTCCTAAGAAGAATTTACAACCAAAATAAACTTTATAAGAACCAATAGGATTCAAGATGATGATTCCAACCATGAGGGATGATTCACCATTTTTTAAGTAAAACAGTAAAAATAATAAAAAATAATAAAATAATAAAATTACTTTTTCAAATCGTATTTTCAACTTATCTCCCAAAGTTTTTACTCAAATTTTGAGCAGGATTACTTGGTGGATGCAAAATTTAATTCCTCATCCAAGGAATACCCATGTTTCATACTTTTTATGGGCCGAAAAATAAGAAATACATGAAAAAGCGTGATTGAAATCACGTTTTTCATGTATTTCTCATTTTTCATGTAGTGGGATCCATCAAAATATGCAACATGGGTATTCCTTGGATGAGGAATAAAATACTTCATCCAACGAGTACTCTTGCTCGAAATTTGAGTAAAAAAATTGGGATATAAGTTGAAAATACGAGTTGAAAAAGTAGTTTTTTTTATTTTTTCCCTCTAAAATTTGATGATGTATTGAAATATTATTTTATTATTTCCACTATTATTTTATAATTTCCTTAGGAGGCCCATTTTAGACCTCAAAATTACCCTAATGGTTCCTGACACTTCCGTACCGAATTCACCCTCCTGAACACATGATTCGCTACGAAATTCGTTTTATTTGCTAACGGTGGGGAAAAGGTTGTGTATTGTCATAAAGGTCAAATCAGTTATTTTTCAAAGCACATTGTCTCATCATTCCTCCATTCAGTTATCTGTCATCACATGTATATGCATTCTTTCTCATCATTTCCCTTTCCCACCTATTCATTCTGATATCCTATTTAAAAAAAAACGCTTTACCGTCATCCTTGTAAGATGCTTCAATTGTCTTGCCAGCGGTCTAGAGGTCTAGGTTTTGTCCAGCAGTTATCTCGGGCTAAATTTTACTTCTGTCAAATATTTTATGTATTGTCTCAAAAGCTTTTGCAGGTGTCAAGAAAGAAGCTGATCAACACATTATAGAGACATGGAATCACAAAAGAAATTGCATAAAGGTGGAGCTGTTGTTAGATATGAGCCCAAGGATACAAGGCTACTCGAGGAAGACCCCAATTTCTCACAATAATTTTCTAATGTGGGTTTTCTTCGATTTTTACAAAATTTGCAGGGATACCATGCATAGGTTTCGAAGGATTTTGCTGTCAATTTTATTGGTACAAGGTCGAAAGTAGGCATATTAAACTTTGTTGTGTCTCTTGACGTAAATGGACAAGATACTGAGATCCGAAGATCAGGAGAGTCATGGTTATGGTAATGAAATTCAAGTTCTAGAACAATGACGATTTTTTGAAGGAGGAGCATAGAGGCATGGATATCAATTCAAGCATCCCTAGAACACGCCTTAAGGAGAATTTTTCCAAGTTCTTAATGGTGATTCAGAAATATTTCACTTGCGAAGGTATATTCCATATGATTTATCAGTACCACTTAAAACTACAATTACACTTCACAGGTAAGAAACCATTGGATATGCATTTTTATTTGTTTAGGAGCTTGGTAAAAATGGAAGATAAGGTTGAGGCAAAACTGGAAACCAGTGATACCTATATCTTTCATCATGCTTTGATAAAATTGCTTGTAGTGGAAGAATTGAATAAACTGAAAATAGATTGTTCTACATTCTTGTTTATGTGTGGACATGAATTTGATTTCTTCACTCCTAAGTAGACACCAGAAACCAAGTCCAATACATCAAGGAAAAACAAGGAGTCTGGAGCTGAACCTTTAGTTTATCATGAGGCAGAAATGTAGCCTATGGAAGAACCTATGGAGCTAGAGGTTGAACAAGTGCAGGAGACTGCGGTGCCAAAACATAATTATAATAGCAATCATGTTAAAACCTACACAAGGACCCACAGGAGGTTTACTAGAAGTCAAGCTAAGGGAAGAGGAAAGTTAGCAGACATCCTGGAGGAAATTGAAATTGAAGAGACTCTTGTTGTAAAGCCTGTTGAAATCAAGGGAGCAGAGACTAAAAATAAGAACCTTAAGGCCAAGAAATTGAAATTTTCACAAGAAGATTTAGGTTTTATTTTTAAACCTAGGAAGCCATTCACTAGGTCACAATTGTCTAAGGGAAAAATGTCAGAGAATATTCCTAAGAAACTAGAAAAGGAGAAGCTGCCAACAGGGGAGGAAATAACATAATTATCTCTAGTAGAGGCAGGGTTAATCAAGGGAAGTAAGGGTATAGAGTACGTTCAAGAAAAGAATGAGATGGAGATCTTACAAGAGAAACTAAGGGAATATAGAGAATATTTTCTAGAAACTAAGTTGGAGTTGGAAGATTGCAAAAAAGAAAGGCTGGAGATCGAAGATTTCAAAAATGAAGTGAGCAAGCAACTAGATTTTTACAACGAAATGGTAGACAAATCAGGGAAGATGCTAAATATGATACTACCTCTACATAGGATGATGAAGCATGCAGGAGGAATAGGTGGCTACAATCAAAAATAAGGAAGCTACAATATCAAGTCAAAAACTTGGAATCACAAATGGAGATGTTACAAGAAGAATTGAAGAAAAAGGGTCTTAAGATGATTGTGCAAGATGATGATGTTACTACATGAAACATAGTATGGAAACACATTTTTGGATCATATTTTGTCTCATGCTATCATACCAAGCATGTAAAGGCTTTAGTACTATTTTTGAGGTAAAAAAAAAGAGGAAGGCGAAAAATATCAGTGAACTAGGTACTTTTGTAGCGCGTCCTAGGCTTAAAGATGAAATTTTTCTATGAAAGTATTGTAGGTTTCTTTTAGGGTAAAATTATAAAAAAAAAAATCAGAACCAGAGTGGCTTGGAACATGTGTTGACTTCATTAGTCCCAAGGAATATCCTCCAGTAGTCATAAAAGTCAAAAATTGTGCAGAAAGTGGAATTTGGAGGTTGCTACGAAAGTGCACTACAAAAGTTCTTTTACTCTGTTTTTCTTCCAGCATTATGTGTTTTGATATTTTGAGGCAGTCAACGCAGTGAAGAGGTAGCTAAATCATCTAATAAGATCATGAATATCATTTTGCCACTTGTTCAAGGGGGAAACTCAATAGTCTAACTCCACATGGCTGACATGGCTAACAACTCATCATGATGCTAGCTCATCAATTGGATAGCTCAACATCAATTCAGGTTTATAAAGATCTTATCTCTAGTGTATAAGTTGGCCAACAACTCAACATGGAAGGTCAGTTCGATAGGGATGCCAAGAATGGGTTGATAGAGGTTTTGTTGAAGTTATTAATGGTCATAGAGTCCTTTTTTATTACCAACTCCATTAAAACATAAAATATCCATATTTATCCTCAATATGGTGTAATCCTATTTGAATTAGGTCTCTAGGTCAATATCGAAGTCTAGCCCAGGTGGCAGACCATTGTAAAATAGATATCACTCTATAAATGAGAGGCTTTTTTAGTTTGAAAAGGTTGATGAATGTAATGAGAAGGTTATTATGTAATTTCTTTCTATCAAGCTAATATACGATTGCAACAGTTGTCGTTCAGACCTGATATTTCTTTTGACCTTATGTATTTGTGTCTTTCCATTTTCCATATTGTCATCAGCTTCATAGTATTATGATTACTTGGAATTCATAGTTCTATGCTCAAATTTCCTTCATGTACTATGTTTTTGTTGTAAAAAGTTGTCTTTTAAGCTCAATTGCCTCAATTTCCATGGATTGCATTTTCTTGTAATTTAAGTCCCATAGATGACTCCATGCCCAATGGTGGCCTTGATATAATATTCCAGCTACAAAATCACTTAAAACAAATAAATATTTACCCATCTGCAACAGAGATATTATATTGAGTATTTTATTTCTTTCTTTGAGAGAGCCCTCTCTGATTAGAAGGGATAACTTCCTGTCCAAAGTGGTTTGAAATAGTTGTGCTAGGTTGACAGTTGAATAGCCCAACTAGTTCCAACCTAGTGATAACAAGTTGGAGAAGTGTTCAGAGCTCTAAATTTGGATTTGATGTTGCATGGGATGACTGGAAACATGGTGGACATGAGATCAACACCATGCGCTATGCCATGATCCACCCTATCCACTGGGTTGGTACAGAGGTATGAGAAATTCCTATTTTTAATTATATGGGTTCTGTTACTGATTTTATCAATGAATTTTATTCGAACATCTCAGAAATACAAAAATTTCCCCTACTGGACGTCGACCTCCAAGTGACACCAGTAAGGTGGTGGGGCTCTCACCGCAACCATCTCAGAGAGTAGCAGGAGGTTAAGACTGCATTTTTGGCTAGAGCTGGGTATTCAAAGGACTTCTTACCCAATTTCACTAAGTATCGAGGGAATATTGACACTCAAAAACACCTACAAGAATGTAAATCCAAATGGATCAGAGAAGGAATTTTGGAAAATTTGTGGATGCATATATTTTTCCACACTTTGGGGAAATTTCCGCAGGCATGGTACGTGAAGGAGGAAATAAGAAGAAAAATTGGTGAATGGGACTATATGGAAGCTCACTTTATCAGTGATTTTTCATTCACTAATGATGATGAGAGGATAAAAACTACTCTGCAAGATGTCAAAAGGGTCTTGCTCTTGGTAGGTTAGCTTACTGAGGGCTACTTGGACCAGAATTCCTTCGATTACATATATGAGTCTGGATTCCATGAAGTTGTGGCTTGCGGAAAGATAAACCTGGAGCCTAATGGGGATGATTTAGAGGAATTAAGTCACTTGAAATTTAAGGAATTTTGAGGGGAACATAGCCTTTAAGACGGGCCTGTAATCATTGGTCCACAACTACTACGTCTGAGGTTGCGGAAAAAAAATATCGACATTGAGGATAAACCGAAATTAGCTTTGATCAAGGATTACTGGGATGAGCAGAGTACCAAGGAAATATTCTATCTCCTAAGAGAATATGAAGACATGTTCCCTTCATATGTTGCGAAGATTAAGGGGATTAAGGGGGAGCTAGGTGAAATGAAGATTATTCTTAAGCGAAATGTGAGGCCAGTGAAACACCAACCATATAGGTTAAACCTAAGGGTCAAAGAGAAGGTGAAGAGGGAAATAGAAAAATGTGGGAAACATGGCTTATTTTCCTAGTTGACAATGCTCAATGGGTTAGTAAAATTATTATATAGAACAAAAAATACTCTAAAGAAATCTAGGTTTGTGTGGATTACAGGAGTTTGAAAAATTCATGTGTTCATGACCATTTTCCTACCCCATTCAATGATGAAGTCCTAGATAATGTTGTGGGTAACAAAGCTTAATATTTCACAGATGGATTATTTGGTTACCACCAAGTCCGTATTGTAGAGGAGGATAAGAAGAAAAAAAAATTCACAACTGGATGGGGTTCTTACACCTACCATTTCATGCCCTTTGGACTGACGAATGTACCATCAGTGTTTTCGAGGATCGTAATCACTGCATTTTGGGACTATATTCACATATTTATGGAGGCCTACATGGACGATTATACTGTATATAGTTTATTAAAAAGGAACTCCAGGTTGCTCTGAGTGATGTTTGACTATTGTAGACAGTTGTAGATCTCTTTAAACTTGAAAAAGTGCATTTTTGATATCCCCTTCAGAACACTCCTTAGAAATATAGTTTGTAAAGAGGGAGTATGTGAAAATCCTTCTAAGGTTGCAGTAATCCTAGATATTCCTCCATCGACAAGTTTTAATCAATTGAGATCCATCCTCAGTCACATAAGATATTACTACAGGTTCATCTGCAACTATGTATCGATCACAACACCACTGGAGAAATTATTGAAGGAATCTGAAAGGTTTTCATGTTCCAATGAATGTGAAGCTTCCTTCAATGTGTTAAAGGAAAAGCTGGCAAGCACACCCATCTTAGTGTACCTAGATTGGAACAAGAAATTTCATGTCCATATCGATGCATTAGGAATCACTTTGGGGGTTGTTTTGGCTCAACCTAGAGATCGTAACCTCGATCACCTCATATACTTTTCTAGTAAAAAAATTTCGACGGCGGAAAAGAGCTATACCACAATTGAGCATGAAGTGCTTGTGATGGTGTACTCACTAAAAAAGTTCTGACACTATCTTATGGGGGGACCATTCAAGTTCTTTATTTATCACTCTCCCCTGAAGTACATAGTGAAGAAGCATGTTCTCGAAGGAAGGATTTGTAGATGGCTTCTATTGTTCCAAGAGTTCACATTTGAACAATCTTCAAGATAGGAAGGTCAAACATGGGTCCTGATCATTTTTCCTGGCTATAATAGGGTGAAGCTGGGCGGTCAGTAGATGATCAAAGACTAGATGATAACCTGTTCCACGTTGATGTCATAGCAAATTATTTCGAGTAAATTTAATTATATTCCTAGCCACGTAAAAACTCCTAGAGGAGTACATGTAAACACATCAAAGGCACATGGTAGTTTGAGCTACAAATTACCAATTAATCATAGGATAATTGTACAAGACGAGACTTGACCAGATGTTGCGACAGTGTGTTGTTGATCATGAGAAACAAGATGTACTATGGGAAATCTATTAGGGAGTTATGGGTAGACATATGGGTGGGAAGGCCACCACGAGAAAAGTGCTGCAAACATGGCTCTGATGGCCCAAAAATTTCCAATATGTAAATGAATACACCAATAAATGCGATATTTTCCAACACATGGCAAGGCCATTGCATGGGGATGAACTTACCTTGCAACCGATACAGGCACTTCAGGCATTTGAGAAATGGGCGGTGTACTTTGTGGGGCCCATTAATCCACTGGTGCATCACTCCCATGCTAGGTAAATTATCCCTACCACATATTACCTTACCAGATGGGTTGAAGTTGAACCCGTTAAAGATTATATTGCATACACCACTATGAGGTTCATATTCGGAAATATTATCACTTGTTTTTTGTGCCATTGAAGCCTCACTAGTGACCAAGGGACCCACTTCATTAATGAGATAGTCGCCTCGATGTTGTATAACTTTATGATCCAACACCATAAGAGTAGCCCATACCAACCACAAGAAAATGGCACTATGGAGGCCTTTAACAAAATCCTAAAGATAGGCCTCACCACAATTTGATTTGCTAACTGAGGTGACTGGGACAAGTGGGTGCCAGCTACATTATGGGCCTATCGTACAACCTTGAAGAACCTACACAAGTATACACCCTTCAACTTGTTTATGTACGAGAATTCGTAGTACCCACTGAGTTCATCATTCCCAAAATTTTCATTGCACATACCACTCACATGTCAGAATATGAATCAATTTAAAAATGGCAGGATGATCTTTGGGAGTTGGAAGAAGCCAGATCCTTGGTATATTTCCACCAAAATTTCAAGAAGGAGAGGTATAAATCATGGCATGATTGATACATAAAGTGAAATTCCTTTGCATCTGGGGATCAAGTTATCTTATATGACAGTCAGTTCCTAAAAAATCCTGGAAAGTTGAGAATCCGTTGGTTAGGGCCATTGATTGTTGCGAAAGTAAAAGAATCAAGAGTTGTCAAACTCGCACAACTGTATGGAATCCTATTTCCTGGATGAGTAAATTGTGCATGATTAAATCCCTTCCATGGCACAACTGGTTTTACTTCAAACTGATTTTATCTTCCAAAGGGGGTCATAGTAACGTTTAGGTAGAGTCAGTTAGTTATTTTAGTTGTGTTAGCCTCTTTAGCTACGTCGTTTATTTTAGTCGTTTCAGTTACGAACAAATTTTCATCAGCTATTTTAGTCACATTAGTCAACAATAAATTTGCATCTGCTATTTTAGTTGCGTCAGTTGAGTGCCTCCCTCCATGACTGCATGTAGTTGGGGAGTCAAACGTGGTAATCATCTTATCCAAAATAATTAGTAATAATTCCCTGTGTTAGTTAAAAATTTTCTTAAATATCTCTCGTAATATCCCTGACATGATATGGTTATTAACCTTTTTGGAATATTCCATCATCTTGTCATAATTACCCTTCATGATCACTCGCATTTTCAATTTTCATGTCATCCGGGTCAGGTGCAGGTCATAAATCATTGTCAATGCCATGAATTCAATCGAGGATATTAAGTTATTGTATCAATTAGTTAAAAAATATAATAAAATATATCATGTCAAGTATTTATATTTAGTTTTCATGGAAAATATAAGTTCTTCAGTAGCAAAGCATAGGTGTTGAATTTCACAGTTTGGATTCTATGTCAAATTCCCCCAGTCTTCAGCCCAAATTCAAATCCCATTTATCTGTTGTCTATAGTCACCGAATTTCAACCATGACTAAGATCACAAAAATCTTTGTTCCCACACCTAAATCTGACTCCAAAGTCACTCAAATTGAGCATCTCTATGGAAAATATGAGAAGGCTACTCTTGTGGATAATGCCCTCTTATACTCTTTGTATTTCCATGCACTCAAGTGCAAAGTTTTTACAGAATATGCTTCCAAATAAGATGGAACCAATCATCTATAACCAAGGAGGATTTTAGAGGCCTACAGAGGTTAACACTGCTAAATTTGAAAAGTTTACCAATGTTCAACACTTCTGGAGCAGCAAAGTAGTGTACCAAATTTCTCATCATACAAATGCATGGGGGTTCTCTCTGGCCTAAAAAGGAATACCCCATACATGCCAACAACATTCAATGACTAACAAGAGTATCTGATGCAGGAGACACAATGACATCATTAGGGGAATTTTGAGGTCTAAAATGGGCCTCCTAAGAAAAATGTACAACCAAAATAAACTTTATAATAACCAATAGGATTCAAGATGATGATGTCAACCATGGGGGATGATTCACCATTTTAAAGTAAAATAGTAAAAAGATTAAAAAATAATAAAATAATAAAACTACTTTTTCAACTCTTATTTTCAACTTATCTCCCAAATTTTTTACTCAAATTTCAAGTGGGAGTACTCGTTGGATGAAAAATTGAATTCCTCATCCAAGGAGTATGGAATGTTGCATACTTTTGATGGACCCTACCACATGAAAATTGAGAAATACATTAAAAAACGTGATTGCAATCACGTTTTTCATGTATTTCTCATTTTTCATGTAGCAGGGTCCATCGAAAGTATGCAACATGGGTACTCCTTTTATGAGGAATTAAATTTTGCATCCAACGAGTACTCCCGCTCGAAACTTGATTAACAAATTTGGGATATAAGTTGAATCTACGTGTTGAAAAAGTAGTTTTTCCTTTTTTCCCTCTAAATTTTGATGATGTAATCAAATCTTATTTCATTATTTCCACTATTATTTTATAATTTCCTTAGGAGGCCCATTTTAGACCTCAAAATTCCCCTAATGTTTCATTCCATAATACTTCAAAGAGGGGAAATAATATGGGTGACAACAACTATTACAACAAGTATGACACTCAACGTGGTGGTAAGGGAGCCCTTGTTGAACTAATTAACAATCCTACCATCAAATTTTTTGGCTATTCAATTGCTAGAAAAATAACACACCACTACTCAAAGGGCGAGTGCACCTTGGACACCATTTCAGTGGTAGAAGCTTGTGAGAAAGGAACACATTTAAATTGGTGCAGTTATTGATTGAATGAGCTCTTTGAAGTCTGTGAAGATGTGTAAAATAGGGTGAAATATTTTATATATGGATATCTTGGCATTTCCTTAGTTATGATTAAGTGGTGCCCACCGGAAGGCAAAGAGATAGCACCAGTTTCTGAGGATCAACCAGTCTCACTTTGATACATAAAATGGTGGACTTATAGGGACCATAGAAACAAGGAAATTATTGAGGTTTCATTTATTGGATATTTTAAAAATATGCTAGCCATCACCAAATCCAGGCCTAGGATCCCACTATTTCTCCTAGATTAATATTCACACAAACTATGTTTTGGTGTAAGCGATGAAATCACCAGGATCCTCCCTAAGTGTGTCAAACCAAACACAATCTGATGCACACTCAACACTTCATTCTCTCAGAGGATGCATTCCATAATAAAGTCACATCCAGGCCTAGATTTTTTGGAGAAATTAAAAACAAAAAGGCGACATATTCATTCAAAGGGGTGTTTCCTAAGCCACTTCCTAGCGAAACCCCTTCCGCCTCCCATAAGAGAATGGAAAAGTAAACACTTAACCCATTCCTAAATAACCTCGAGACAACGATGATTTCCTTTCAAAATACTTTGGAGGATCTTAGGGCATCATTATGTCCTTTCCCCTCATATTCTAAATTTATCAATGTTAGTACTGTTAGCACAAGAAGTCACTCCTTGACTGCAAAAGGAGTAAGCATTACACATCATAGTTCATTTCAAATTTAAAGGTTTTGAGTGGTGGGATGGATTCTTAAGGAGTTTGAAATTATTTTTATTCTTTAAAACTTCCATGCATTTGGAAAGTTGTGGCAAGTATAAATTGTATAGGTAAATTGGTAGTATAGGGTGCAGATTGTAACAAATGAAAGGAGATAGATAACTACTACTTATTCTAAGAAATATGCATATCCTAAATCAGTCACACAACTACAATAGTGGCTCTTTACATAAACTCTGTTCTATGTAAAGTAAACAACATTTTGAAAGTAGCATACATGTATAAATAATTTCATAAATCCTTCATGAAACCTTCACTAACATGACATACAACATACATATGATTTGCAGAAGACTGGACAATTGATAATTAACGATTAGATCCTCTAATAATCCTCTTACTCATACTTTACCAGCTTCTGCAACTCATAAATAAAAAGAAATAAACATTAAGAGAAACACACCATACATTAGATAGTCCTTGAATCACAAAATCCTCTAGCATGAAGTGCAAAAAGGAGTTTTCTTTATTATATTAAGTCTTCAGGTAGACCAACATCCAACCCTGAAATGGTATTTACAAATGATATATATATAGAGAGAGAGGTGCCAACTCCATCTCTCCTAAAAAAATGAACCACTCTTCATCACATTAGATAGGTGTTATAGGACATTAAAGATATATCCCATCGAAATCTGACTAATAGGACAGATGTATATGAGAGAAGAGAAGAAATTTTGGACTATACTGCTGAGTGTGCTCACATGCTACCCATTTTTGGCTTATTTTTCTCCTCATGACTTTGGTTATTTAATAACCATGTGTCTTCATTAAATATGGCATTCAACAACCTCATAACCATTTATCAACCATCACTTGTTATATCCATATCCTTATGAGTCATTATCTTTCCCGAAATTGCTCGGAAACTCTTGGCTTCTTGTGATTTGCAAGATTGGCAAGAACAAAATCTACAGGGAACCACATCAGAACCACTTTGGAATCCTAGGGCCTAGTTTTCCTGGAGTCAGATAGGGATCTCTCTATATAATTTTTTATAGATGTTATGTATTTATGCTCTTGTTTTATTATATTAGGCTAGTTATGAAGTTCTAAGGACTTGTTTGTTTTGATTGATTGATTGATAGGTTGATAGATCAAATGGTGTGATTAATTGAAGGAGTGTTTCAGATGAATAGGTATACCATGACAAATATTAATCCATTGGGATATGGAGTCATAAAATTATTTAATTGTTCATCAACTCTATAAGGGTTT
Organism: Pinus albicaulis; assembly: GCA_034641835.2. NCBI lineage: Eukaryota > Viridiplantae > Streptophyta > Pinopsida > Pinales > Pinaceae > Pinus > Pinus albicaulis. Next base: position 784,141,749 of record CM076582.1, read on the forward strand.
TCATAGAGCAAGCTAACTATATCAAGTGGATATCTTAAATTAGATGGAATATGAAATGACAATAAGTTGTGAAGACAAAAAAACTAAAAGTCAGTTAATAATATTGTAACTCTACTTCAACAAGAATAGCCTTTTTGGTAACTGTTTGAGGCAAACCAAAGGACAGGGCATACCATAGACTTCTTTGGCCAGACTTTAAAAAGAAAACCTTTAAGACAACAATCCAAAAATCCTAGGATTACTTTCACACAATGAAAACATTTAAGATAACAATGAATGAAACTAAAAAGCAAGCTAAACCCAGCTTCTTTAATCAAACACTCTAAAGACCTTCAAAGCAACAGTTTAAGACATACCAAAGGACATGGCATATCATAGACTTCCCTGGATGGACTCTACTAAGTATACTTCAAAGAAAGGCCTTAAAAACAATGTTTCAAGCTACACCAAATGACATGGCATACCATAGACTTCTTTGGCTTGACTCTATTAAATCATTTTCAAGACAACAAGCTGGGTGGAACCAGAGAGTAGTAAATAATTCTCCCATTAGACCTTGTAGAGGAAAACATTAAGGTAAAGAAAGTAGATAGAAATAGGGTGTTCAGACAGCATATCCTAATCTAAAATTTATATTCTTTTATCAGAGAAATGATGGACAGAATGGAAACCCAAGGGAAAACATTGAAAAAGAAGGAAAACTTCACCATTAACATAACTCAAGGATCCTGTGAATGTGCTTGGATTAATGATGTTCAAAACAGTTACATTAATTCAGTACAATAGATCTCTGCAACTCAGAGCTGTCTCAAATCCAACCTAGCACTCTTCAACTAGCTCAGCAATAGCAATTAGGAAACTAATCAGCCAACCAAACAACTAACACTAAAAATTAATAATACATGTAGTATTTATCTGCAAAAATGAGGAGGTGATCTTAAGCTAGGATTTAAGATGTTATTTATCATAGAGTTAATGATTTTTTGACCTCTAAGACCATGCAAGGCCCAAGGAAAAATATCTAAGACATACTTACTGCAATATTAACTCCTAATTTAATTTCTAACCTAATTTTGGGAAATATTTGAATTTTAAGGCTGTTTCAATAACTTTTACAATAACTGCTGGGCAGATGAGAAATATCTCTGATTGTTTTTAATAACTGCAGATGTTTTTATTGAAAGAAAACATGTTGTAGGTGTCCATATGTCCTTTGAAGAAGTAAATGTTCTTGGTTTAGTCCTTCGGATCTGTATTTGTGTAGATATGACTTTGTTTTATCCTTTAAGCTTTGTTTTAGGCCTTTAAAAATTGATTTATGCCTTTAACAATCTCCCTCACTATCTTTTACTTTAATTATGTCTTTATCTCTTGATTTGTGACTGATCCCTTTGATTTGTCTCTTAATCCTTTGATTGTCACAGTCTCTTGACTATCCATTTCTCTTAATTGTGCCTCTGTCTGTGTTTACTGTGCATTGTAGCATTATTTTTCTGTGGGAGGGTTTTAATAACCACCAATGATCATGATTTATTGGGATTTATGTTCAATTTTACACCTCTGGTCCTTCTTGATGAAACTAGTTTTTTTGGATCATCCCCCAGATTACTCATTAAATTGTTTTTGGACCTTTGGAATGCATTTCTTGCATTCCTGCCATGAAACTTGCACACAAAGCAAAAAAATTAACTTGAAAACCTACGGAGAAGGGTTTTATGCATTTATTTAGGGTATTTCGGGCCATCAGAGCACTTGTAGAGGTGAAAATGGTGGTCTGGGCCTTATCGCAGAGCCACGGGGCTCTGGATAGTTTGAATCAGACTGTGGTATGAAGTTTTGGTGTGAAGAGGGGAGGGCGGTTTTTGCAAGTGGGAAGGTGGTTTTCACACGGAGGGAGGGGCGGTAATGGTTTCGGGGAATCAGGTGCAATTCCATTCATTGATCGACGCGTGGCAGAGGGATACCGCCTATTTTGCGCGATTGGGGTTTGTTTAATCCCCGCGCATATATATTTTCGATGAGCCCTGTGGGCCGTTGGATCTCGGGGGATGATATCAACGGTGGTCGAGAGATCTGGAGTGATGGGCAAGTCAGAGGGAGTGGGGTCCGGGGGACAGGTGGCAGAGTTTAAATGGAGCGCGGGGTTTAGTGAAGAGCGGGGCCCAGGGGTTAAATAAATAAGGGGATGCACCTTATTTATAAGGTGAAGGGGGAGGGTTATATGGGGGTTTTCAGCAAAGGGCAGAGGTTAAAAACATTAAAGCGGGGGATTCTTAATTTTTATAAAGGCCGAGTAAATAAACATAAAGGGTTAGGTTTTAATACATTTAAAACAGAGTTTTAATATAATTCAAAGGGTCCTGAAAGGTCTAAAATTATGTTTAAAACAATGTAAAAAGGAATTTTTACATTGTTTTAATGAAACAAGGGAAATTTAATGAGGTGAGTGGGGCAATGAGGTTTTTTTTGGAGATGAAAGTGGGTGTTAAGTGGGGGGGGAATGAGGAAATGAAACTGGTGACAGGCGAGAAGGGTGAAAATGAGAGAAATAAGCCCAAAATGATTTCTTTAGGAGCAACAGGGTGATTTTGAAAAGGTAAAGTGAGAGGTAGTGGAAAAGGATTTTTAAGGATAATGAAGGCAGCAAGATTTCTAAAGATAGATGATAAGTAAGGAATGTTATCTTTAGCTGCTTGTAGAAAATCCATAGTCACCTAGTGAACACTATAGAATACAGGAGGATAACAGTGGCTTCAGCTGGGGAGGGAAGCTCCTTTAGGAGGTGTTAAGAACCTCAAAGATCAAATCTCTAGAATTTGTAGACTAGTGCCTTGTTTGTCCTTGGCAGATTCCTTTCTTCAATTTTCTAATTTGATGTTGTTATTTGATGTTGTGATCTCTAAAATATGAAAAACATGATTTCTTCAACTCAACTCTACCTACCCATCATAGTTTTCCTAGCATTTTTCTTCATTTGGGTGCATTTAGATTGGAAAACCCTTGACATCATTTTTCTTTTGAAAACAGGAAACTATCTATTTCTACACTTATATCATCTAAAGGCTCAGATTAGACTGATGATCTCTTTTATTTTCTACCTAATCTACTTATCTATCAAGATTTAAACAATTTGACAGATTTTCATTCTCTAATCTATTAACAGGAAATTGAAAACATGACCAAATCAATATTAGACAGTTTGATTTGTCAGGAACTATGGCACTTTGGACAAGCTGCACACAAATTTATTTTTTTGCAAAATGTAAAGCTAAAACTTGAGGGCTATAATTTAGAAATTTTCATTCATCCCTCTCCTTTTTTTCTTGGTTCAGATTTGAACATTGGAACCAAATATCTTTTCCTAATTTAATCTATTGATAAGTTAAGTTTAAACAGTTTGGCGAATATTCCTTCACTAACCTATCAACAGAAATTTAAATTTTTTTCAATCATGATTAGGCTGTATGATTGAACAAGAATTTCCTTTCTCAAAAGTAGTGGCATTTGGACTTGCACACTTTCAGAAATATTCTTTTTAGTATGGGGCTTTACCTTTTCTTCTTATTTTCCCTCTTTTATTATTATTATTATTATTATTGTTTATTTTTATGATCTTTTAATCAAGAAGTGTAATGTACAATGAAGGAAGCTTCAAACTAAGGTTTTTCAACAAAAATAATGCTTGAGCATCCTGGCATTGACAGGACCTCCAAATAATTATGTTCCATCCATTTCTTGTAGGAAGAATGCATTGTTAGCTATTGCAGAATGGATAATGTATGGACCTTTCCATAGATTGTCAAATTTTCCATGCTTTCCTTTGTCTTCTCTTCTTTAGTTGCACTTCAATACTTTGTCACCAATGTTGAAATCATTTTCCTTGGTTCTCTTATCAAACAACTTCTTGATGTTTTCATGTACTTGTTGTGTTCTGTTATATACTTCTTCTCTAGTTTGCTGCAACTGAACAGTCTGGTTTATTATTTTTAGCATGTCATTTTATTCAGACTGTGCTTCTTGGATGAGCTTCATCACTGGCACCCCTAAACTTGTTGGAAAAATTGCATCTGCTCCATACACTAGCTCATATGGAGACATTCCAATTGATTTTTTATTTGTTAATCTGTCTGCCCATAATGCATGTACTATTTTTCTATGCCATGATTTCTTGTTCTCTTCCAAAAAAAATTTAATGATGTTTACCAAAAACAATTTTGATGATTCCTCTAGCCCATTACCTTGAGGGTAATAATCTGTTGAATGTCCCAATGTAATCTAATATTTGTGGCAAAATTCCACCATTTTCTTGGCTCTAAAAGTAGCAGCATTGTCAGCGAATCTTTCTAGGACAACCAAATCTAGACAAAATGTGGTTTTCAAGGAATTTGATGATTACTAAGTCTGTGGTAGTCCTAGAGGGGATGGCCTCCATCCATTTTGTAAAGTAGTCAGTTGCAGTGAGAATCCAATTGTGTTGGGCAAAGGAGGCAAGATGGATTTCTCCAATGAAATCAAGGTCCCATTGTTGAAAAGCAGTTTCAACATAAATAGGATGCAAAGGTGATGGTAGCAGTTTTCTCTGGCCTTCAAAGATTTGGCATTTATGGCAGGCAATTACCATTTTATGGATGTCTTGAAAGAGGGTGGGCCAATAGTAACCAGCTCTAAGGATTTTGTTAATAGTGGTTTTCTAATAGAGGTGGCCTCCACATTATCCTTCATGAAACTCATGCTTGACCTTATCTGCATCATCCTCAGGCAAACATTTAAGCAATATGCCACTAGCATTTTTCTAATATAAAACTTTCTCTAAAATGCAGTAGTTTACAACCTTTAAATTTAATAATCTAGCCTTTGTTTTGGAAAAACCAGGAGGAGCATTCAGATTTAAAAGCACATATAATATATCAGCATACCAAGATGAATTGAGAAATTACTCTTCAATGGGTGGGGTTGACAGCTCCTCCTATTCATCTAATGCATTAATCATATTCATGTCCAGTGCTCGAAAATTTGTTTCAGCCATGAGTTTAGCCAGTCCTTGTCCTTTGATTAGTTTAGTGGGCTTGATTTCTAAATCATATTCTAATATAATAGCAATCCACTTACCTCGTTTACCATCAGGACCTTGTGTTAAGATGTCTTTTACCACTGTGTGAGGCACATATGCAATGGTGTGTGAATGCAGAATGTAAACCCTAAAATATTTCATGCCTTAATTAAGGCAAAAGCTTGTTTTTCCATTATGTTGTATTTCAGAGGTGCATCTCTTAATGCCTTGCTAAGAAATGCATTGGGTTGTTCCTATCCTTTTATATTTTTCTGCAATAGGACAACATCAACTGTATGTTCTGATGCAAAGGAGAATATGAAGAAATATTTGGTAAATTCAGGGCTAATTAGAACTGGTTTTTGGGTAAGTGCTTGTTTTACCAGTTCAAAGGATTGCTTTTCTTCTATGGTCCATTTGACTCCTATTTCTCTTTTAAGCATGTTTGTGATGTTTCTTAGGATTTATGCAAGGTTTGGTATGAACCTTCTTAAGAAATTTATCTTTCCAATGAAATATTGCAGTTCTTTGATGTTTCGAGGATGGGTGATTTGCAATATTCATTAAATCCTTTTTGGGTCAATATTGATCCCTTCTTCAGATATAATGCGGCCTATAATTTTTCCTTCTTGAAGGCCAAACTAAGTTTTCTTGGGATTTAAAGATAAACCATACTTTCTACATTTTTCAAAGACCTTTCTTAAGTGAGCTAGGTGTTCTTCATTTTTTTTTTAGTAGAATGTGATGTCATCAAGGTATATCACAATGAAGTAACCTATTTCTTCTAAGAAAACAATGTCCATGGCTCTTTGTAAGGTGGAACCAGCATTCATTAACCCAAAAGGAATTTTAACATACATGAAGGTGCCCCAGGGTGTGGTGAAAGTTGTCTTGTGTTGATCATATGGGTGTACCAGCACCTGATTGTATCCTGAAAATCCATCTAGCAAAGAAATTCTTTTAGACCCTACTACCCTTTGTAAGATGTGATTCATTTTTGGTAAAGGGTAGTTGTCCTTAAAAGAGGCTTTGTTTAAATTTCTGAAATCTATGCATAGCCTAATTTCTTATGTTTTCTTCCTCACTGATACAAGATTTGAAACCCATTCTGAATATCTCAGAGGGACTATTATTCCAGCGTCATACATTTTCTTGATTTCTTTCTCAACTAGGGGTAGTTGCACAGGGTTTATTCTGCGCAATTTCTATTTGAAGGGCTTTTGGTTTTCTTTGAGATGGATCTTATGTTGGATTATATATGTATCATATGACTTTAAATCGTCATAACTCCAAGTGAATACATTAGTAAATTCTCTAAAAAGCTTAAGATATTTATGTTTTATATGAGCTGGCAGTGTTTTGGACATTTTTATCATTTTGGGTTCTTGTTCACTACCTATATTGCATTCTTCTATTTTAGCTTCAGTGGGTTCCATCTTTGGCTTCCTAGCAACATCATCAAAGTCAAACAACTCTTCTAGAGGAGCTAGTCCCTTTGAAAAATTATCATTATTGGACTGTAGCACTTCAAAGTCTTCTTTTTCTAAATTAGTGCACCACTCAGTTTTATGTGTGTGTTCTTTTGTTAACATATTTATATCAGCAGTATTAGTAGGTTCTTCTTTGTAAGTATGTTCCTTAGTAGGGCAGTCTTTTTCATACTTTGAGTCTGAACTTGGCACTTCAAACTCATTTCTAGACTGCAAGAAATCCTCTATCTATTTATCTCCTTCAAAAAATTGCCAATATTTTATGTTATCAAGAACTGCTGGTCTATATTTGACTTGGACTGTGTATTTCTTATTTTGATAAGGTTTTTGACATGTGTTGGCTACAAATGCTAGACCATTGGCAAGGATGTTTTGATTTCTAGGGACAAATGTAAGGTCATATTCTAGTGAATGTTTTCAAGAGGTCAAGGGCATCATCCCTATATGCTTTTAATCTAGAATGCTTAGTTGTGTATTCTCCCTTAATCTTCTTAATAACTAGCTCTGAATATCCATGGAAAGTTATCCAATTGGCTCCTAATTTCTTTAGTAGTTGCATCCTTAGGAGGAGTGCCTCATATTTAGCTATGTCATTTGTGCATTGAAAGTTTAGTTTGTATGAGTGACCTTCTGCATGATTAGTCTCTATGTTATGCACCCATATACCTACTCCTGAACTAGTCTTGCCACAAGAACCATCAAAGCACATACTCCAAAGAGGTTCAATTTCAAATTTATCATTACGTTAATTGTGGATGACACTATGTTGTTTACTATGATGTTCTTTAGGGTCTGCACTATGTTTGTCATTGTTTTGTCCTTTGTGGTCTCCACTATGTTTGCTATTATATTATGTTTGGGAAAACTATTTTGACTGTTCCTCCTCTTTTTCTCCCTCTTCTTGTACAATTTTTTTCTCATTTTCTGCCACTTGTTCACTAAGGTTTTCGTCATTTTAAAGGATAAATGAGTCAAGGTCTGTGTGGATGGAATAAAGAGGGGATTTATCTGGCTTTTCTTGGCTGCTAACCATATATTTCATGTGAGTTTCCCTATATAGTCTTCTTGGTTGACTAAATATAGGGATGGTAGCATAGGTCATGTCCATTTGGAGGGTACCTTGGATTTTAGAACCCCATGATCTTGGAAGGAGCATGCCATATTTTGGACGTATATCAGCCAATACAATATCCATTATTAGGCTCTTTGCTGGTATTTGTGCTAGATTAACACATAGATCTTTGATTAGGCCTAGACATTTAATTCTACTGGAATCAAAAGAGTACAAATCTTTGTATGGTCTAGTTATCTCAAGGCCTAGTCTTTCCATTACTACTTTTGGAATGAGGTTGCGTGAAGCTCCTGAGTCTAGCATGGCATTATGGAGAATTTTATCATGGATGTTTAAATTGAAATAAAATGGAGGAACACCTCTCTCTTGAAATTTTCCTTCTACTTCTGGTCCAAACAGAAGATTAGGTTTGTCATCATTTAAATTAATAAAATCAACATTTTCTCCTCTGTTTAAAGCTTTCAAAAGTTGGAATCTATATACATCTTGAGTGACTAATTCAGTAAGAGGAATAGAGATTTTAATCTTGGCAATTTCATTCTCTATACTGAAAGGTTTCTGAGTTTTTGAAATGTTGAAATCAGCCTTTTCTTACAATGTTTTCACAGCAATTTCATCTTGAAGGTTTTTATTAGGAAACTCAGTTAAATTTTTTTTGTTAGGATCGCTAGCTGTGTTTCTAGCACTGCTTTGGTTACCACTATTTTTGGGACTAGTTTGGTTTTTTTTGTTTTTATTCCTAACAGAACTTTCAGCCACTGTGTGGAGATTTTCTGCTACCTTTTTAGGAATGCTTTCAGGGGTCTTCCTAGTAGGAATTTCAGAGGTATTTATTTTGGGAGTGTCTTGGTTTTTCTTACTACTAAGGTCATACTGTCTATGTACTTCCATGATGGCATTTTCAAAGCCTTGTTTATAGTCTTCAGATTCTAGGCTTTCTTCCTCATTTGGTGCAAATATGCCTTGTTCTTCCTCAGTGAGGAAAATAGTATCCTCATTATTCACTCCCATTAAATTTATGTGGTTTTCCTCAGTTTCTTTAACTACCCCCTCATCCTCATCAACATAGTTTTCTTGAAAAGGAGGTCTGATTTGTTGATCGGAACCTCCTTGTCTTATTTGAGGGGGGTTTCTTCTAAAGTTTTGGTTTTGGTTTTGATTTTGATTTCTGTTTTGAAGAGCTGTTTGGTTTTCTCTAGGGTAAGCTCTCTCATTTACATTCATCCTCTCCATCATCCTCTCCATGGTTTTGACTAAGTTATCAATCTTTGTATCAGATGTGGAGGGTACAACTTCTTCCATATATGTGACTCTTTTCTCATTTTTTGTCCTAGCTCTCTTAGCAATCAGATTGGCTTCTACACTCACTGCTCCCCTTTGCATTTCTTCTAATGAAATGGGTTCTCTTTCTCTTAATTGATAACCCATCTCTGGGTCAAAACCATCAGGGAATTTCATTAGAGCTAGACCTTGTGGAGGTTTCATGTGTATAGGGAGGGCAGTATATACACTATTGAACCTAGTGCAGTATTCTTGGACACCCTCTCCAACATTTCTCTTAATATTTTCATACTTTGATAAGATTTGGAGAGGGTTCTTCCTAACTTCCCATTTGTTCAAGAATATTTCATGGAAAGTAGGGAGGTCATTTATACTATTAGGGGTTAAGCCTTTAAACCATTTTCTTGCCTCTCCCCCTAAGCTTTGAGAAAACATTCTAAGTTTAACAGTTTCATCATCTATTTCTTATCTGTCAAAGTATTCATTCATTCTGTGCACATGTTGTTGAGTAGTAGTGGAACTAATAGCATCATATAAGGGAATATTGGATTGGTAGTCCTGTGGTAGAACAACTAAAGGCAATGGTAGAACTAGGGGAGCATACCATGTTGCCATGATCTATGGTTGGGGAAAGAATGGAGGTTTAACAAGTGGGGGATTGAAAAAAGGAGATACATGGTTAAATGGAGGAAGGTGAACAATGGAGGATGAAGTTAGTACAATAGAATTCTACTGTAAAGTGGATGGGTCTAACACTATATGGGTTATACAACTCTGAGATCTAGTTCTAGACAAGCTTTGTTCTAGGGGTGAGTCAGATAGGACATTCTGCAAGTCTTTATTTCAGGTAGGTAACTTGTTTTGTGGATTGGTCTGCTAACAGCTAGGTTCTTAGATCTAGGAGACTTCCTAAGGATTCTTTCAGGATCGTCAACTATTGTAGGAGCATTTGGGTCAGGAAGGGATATGGTACAGATTCTTCTAGAAGCCAGACTTGGACCTAAGAATCAGAAAGGTTGAGAGTTTATGATTTTCTTGAAGGAAAAACCAATCTGTGAAAGAAATACTTAATCCACAAAGTATTCTTGACTAGGTTATTTTGATGTTTTGATGATAAAATAAGCTTCCCAGTGGAGTCTATGGAAAACTAGTGGAGTCAGTAGGCCTACTGAAAACTAGTGGAGTCACCAGGTGGAGAATTTTTAAATTGTTTTTATATCTGGTTGTTATCCACCATTAGCAACCAGGTACCATTCTTGGCTAACACTTGATTCATCTAAGTTTAAAGTGAGGTTTTCTGATTTTTTTGAGCTGGTATTTAAGTTGTTTATTACTCAGTACTCCCTAGTATGGTTGCCACTATGTTGTCTCCTCGTGATTTGCAAGATTGGCAAGAACAAAAACTGCAGGGAACCACATCAAAACCATTTGGAATCTTAGGGCCTAGCCTTCCTGGACTTAGAGAGGGATCTCTATATGTAATTTTTTATATATGTTATGTCTTTATGCTCTTTTTTTATGATATTAGGCTAGTTATGAAGTTCTAAGGACTTGTTTGTTTTGATTGATTGATTGATAGGTTGATAGATCAAATGGTGTGATTAATTAAAGGAGTGTTTCAGCTGAATAGGTAGACCATGAGAAATATTAAATCATTGGGCTATGGAGTCATAAAAGGATTTAATTGTTCATCAACTCTGCAAGGGTTTTCATAGGGAAATCTAAATATATCAAGTGGATCTCTTAAATAAGATGGCATATGAAATGACAATAATTTGTGAAGATAGCAAAAATAAAAGTCAGTTAAGAATATTTTAACTCTAATTCAACAAGAAAATCCTTTCAAGTAACTATTTGAGGCAAACCAAAGGACAGGTCATACCATAGACTTATTTGGCCAGACTTTAAAAATCGAACCTTTAAGACAACAATCCATCAATCCTAGGATTACTTTCAGGAAAAGAAAACATTTAAGATAACAATGAGTGAAACTAAAGAGCAAGATAAACCTATCTTCTTTAATCAAACACTCTAAAGACCTTCAAAGCAACAATTTAATACATACCATAGGACAGGGCATACCATAGACTTCCCTGAATGGACTCTACTAAGTATACTTCAAAGAAAGGCCCTAAAAACAATGTTTCAAGCTACACCAAAAGACAGGGCATACCATAGACTTCTTTGGCTTGACTCTATTAAATCATTTTGAAGACAACAAGCTAGGTGGAACTAGAGAGCAGTAAATAATTCTCCAATTATACATTGCAGAGGAAAACATTAAGATAAAGAAAGAAGAAATAAATAGGGTGTCTAGACAGAATATCCTAATCTAAAATTTCTGTTCTTTTATCATAGAAATGATGGACAAAATAGAAAACAGAAGGAAAACATTGACAAAGAAGGAAAACTTCACCATTAACATAGCTCAAGGATCCTGTGAACGTTCTTGTATTATTGATGTTCAAAACAGTTACATTACTTCAGTACAATAGATCTCTGCAACTCAGAGCTTTCTCAAATCCATCCTAGCACTCTTCAACTAGCTCAGCAACAACAATCAGGCAACTAATCAACCAACCAACCAACTAACACTAAAAATGAATAATACATGTAGTATTTATCTGCAAAAATGAGGAGGTGATCTTAAGCTAGGGTTTCAGATGTTATTTATTACAGAGTTAATGAGTTTTTTACCTTTGAGACCATGCAAGGCCCAAGGCAAAATATCTAAGGCATACTCACTGCAATATTAACTCCTATTTTAACTTCTGAGCTAATGTTGGGAAATGTTTGACTTTTAAGGTTGTTTCAGTAACTTTTAAAATAATTGTTGGGCAGATGAGAAATATCTCAGACTATTTTTAATAACTGCTGATGTTTTTATTGAAAGAAAACACGTTGTAGGTGTCTAGATGTCCTTTGAAGAAGCAAATGTTCTTGGTTTAGTCTTTCAAATCTGTCTGTGTGTAGATCTGCCTTTGTTTTATCCTTTAAGATTTGTTTTAGGACTTTAAAACTTGATTTATGCCTTTAACTGTCTGCCTCACTATATTTTACTTTAATTCTATCTTTATCTCTTGATTTGTGCCTAATCCCTTTGATTTCTCTCTTAATCCTTTGATTGTCACAGTCTCTTGACTGTTTATTTCTCTTCATTGTGCCTTTGTCTGTGTTTACTATGCAGTGTGGAATTCTTATGCTGCTGGAGGGTTTTAATAACCACCAATGATAATGATTTATTAGGATTTATGTTCGATTTTACACCTATGGTCCTTCTTGATGAAAAAAGTTTTCTGGATCGTCACCCATATTACTCATTAAAACGTTTTTGGATTTTTGGAATGCATTTCTTGCATTCCTGACATGAAACCTACACACAAAGAAAATAAGTTAACTTGAAAACCTGCGGGGAAGGGCTTTCTGCATTTATTCAGGGTCTTTCGGGCCATCGAAGCACTTGCAGAGGTGAAAATGGTGGTCCGGGCCTTATCACAGAGCCACAGGGATCTGGATAGTTTGACTCAAATGGCGGTATGAAGTTTTGGCGCGAAGAGGGGAGGGTGTTTTTCACAAGTGGGAAGGTGGTTTTCACATGGAGGGAGGGGTGGTAATGGTTTCTGGGAATCCAGTGCAATTCCATTCATTGATCAACGCGTGGTGGAGGGATACCGCCTATTTCGTGTAGTTGGGGTTTGTTTAATCCCCACGCATATATATTTGTGATGAACACTATGGGCCGTTGGATCTCGGGGGGATGAGATCAACAGTGGTCGGGAGATCTGGGGCAGTGGGCAAGTCAGAGGGAGTGGGGTCTGGGGGAAAGGTGGCAGAGTTTAAATGGGGCGCGGGGTTCAGTGAAGAGCAGGGCCTAGGATTTAAATAAATAACCGAATGCGCCTTATTTATAAGGTGAGGGTGGATGGTTATATGGGGGTTTTCATCAAAGGGTTGAGGTTAAAAACATTAAAGCAGGGGATTTTTAATTTTTATAAAGGTCGGGTAAATAAACATAAAGGGTCAGGTTTTAATACATTTAAAACAAAGTTTTAATATAAATCAAAAGGTCCCGAAAGGTCTAAAATTATGTTTAAAACAATATAAAAAGGAATTTTTACATTTTTTTAATGAAACAAGGAAAATTTAATGAAGTGAGGGGGTCAATGAGGTTTTTTTTGGAGATGAAAGTGGGTGTTAAGTGGGGGGGGAATGAGGAAATGAAACTGGTGACAGGAGAGAAGTGTGAAAATGAGAGAAATAAGCCCAAAATGATTTCTTTAAGAGCAGTAGGGTGATTTTGAAAAGGTAAAATGAGAGGTAGTGAAAAAGGATTTATAAGGATAATGAAGGCAGTGAGATTTCTAAAGATAGCTGATAAGCAAGGGATGTTATATTTAGCTGCTTTTATAAAATCCATAGTCACCTAGTGAATTATGTAGAATACAGGAGGATAACAAAAAATTTGCATATTTTTGTCAAAAATCATTTAAAATGGGTGCTATTGGAAATCCCAGTAAAAACCTGCAGCTGCGCAAAAATTGTAATGCTACCAGAATTTCTGGTAGCACTTTATTTCTTTTTCAAAAATGCATAGCAAGAATTTGAAAAACCTATCTAGACTTATACACTTTGAAACTTGAGTTTCTATTCAAAAATGTACTTAGTAAGAAAAATGGTGTTTGTTGGAATCATGATTGTCGTTAGACCAAAACCCGCAGGCGTTAGTCTTCGCTACAATCACTAGAGTTAGGATCCACGAGAGGTGGTTAGTCCATGTCGCGAAGCACATGGGGAGCAATGAACCCAATGTCCAACAATCTCCTCCTCAACGCGAGCTGAGTTAGTTTCGAACTCGAGACCTGTTTCTTTGATACCACTTGTTGGAATCACGATTGTTGTTAGACCAAAACCCATAGGCGTTACTCTCTGCTACAATCGCTAGAGTTAGGATCCATGAGAGGCAGTTAGTCCATATCGCGAAACACACAGGAAGCGTTGAACCCAATGTCCAACAGTTTTTTATTAGGAAACCCTTTTACTTTTATTCCATATTGGTTGTTGCTTCTACAAGCTTGTCCAAGTATGATTTGTTGTCAATAAATGATTTTGATCTTGTGGTCTTGGTGGCTGTTTCTTTGACAGTGGTATTTTCTCCTTTGAACCCCTTTGAAATTTTCTTCTTTTTGAGGGTTATGTTTGTTTATTTTAAGGGGATTTTCTTTTGTCTTTCTTCTTGGAATCATTAGTCTCTACAATTGAAGGGGTTACAACCTATAGCCCTTCAAATTGTCCTTATACATCTATGACCTGTGTTAGCAAACTTGGATTATGCATGGCCTTATATTTGAGTCTAAACTTTTTGCTATCTCTCGTGTGTATTTTTCTACTAACAATAACCGGTTTGGCATCCTTTTTATTTATTTTGCTGCTAATATCATACCCTTCATATTTTATGAGCTCTTCATCAGACTTAGTGGGTTGATATTCCTTCTAAATTTTCTAGTGAATATATGCTTCCGAAACTTTAGCTAGCACCTGTGCTTTGAATTTTTCTGCAGTTGCAGAACTTGATATCCATTCTTTGGTATAAACTTTGGGAAAAGGAGGAATGGGGGGCACCATCTTCATTGATTTAGGCTTATTGGTTGATGATCATTCCCCTTTATCCAACTTATTCTAAACCTTGATTGAAGGAGTCTATTATTTTCTTCCTTTAGCCTTTTTATGGATGTTCTCCTTCTTAGCCTTTCTCTTAGTTCTCCTAGTAGGATGAAGATGTTGTTGTGAAGCTGAAGATGGTTGAGCTGGAAAATATGGTATAGGTGCAGGTTGGTCTACCCTGTAAAATAGAAAATGGTCCCATGATTAGTTTCTTTTCCTGAGTTCTTCCTCAACCAACACTTTAATAAGAGCTTGATGGTATAAGTTGTATTTTGATGAAGTTGTGTGTTTGAATCCTAGCTGACATATTTGTCAATATATTCAGTAGAAATAATGGTAATTGAGGGTCTTAATACCTACCATTTGAAACACAAATCTCATATGATAAATAAAAACCACAGTATACCTCCTCTCACAGGTGAGGTAAATTTTGATGAGATTAACAGTCTCAACCCATTAATTTTTGAGGTAACTGTTGGGAATTCCTTTAGCTTATTTGGGATCTCTGTGTCCATGTTTAAAGAAATTGTTATGGTCTCATCCAGTGATGACTTGGACTTTAAACCATTTTTCTCCTTCCTGTGGAAGGTTGAAAGCCTCAAAAATTGACTTTTATAATACCTTCAATTTGAGACCATATGTAGTTTCTTATTTTCCATTGAAAGAGTGTGAAAAATCCTCAACTACTCCTAAATGAGAGCTTCCTAGTCTTGAACGCAGTGGATACCACCATGCTTGAACAACCAACCTTCTCACATTCAGATTATCATCAACTAGATCAAATCCTTGGTGTTCAATTCATTTTAGCTTTCCTCCTTTCATAGTCATCTTCAGTAATAAAGAAGGTTGTCTGCTGAAATCTGATAGGTGGAAAGACTAGAGGAGCTCACCTAACAGGTGTTGTTGTGTCTTCCATGAGATCTTGTCTGAAATCTAAGACTCCTTTCTCAAGCTTCTCACTCGAATATCTTGTTCACCAAAAGTTAAACTCAAAACTAATGGTCTTCCTTTCTTTTCAGTGGTTTAAAACAGATATGTTGTTTCACCTTCCCATGCATGATATTTTTCATTATGGTAAGTATTTTAGACTAAAGCATACACCCTGTGGTAGTCATGATGAACTTCAGTCGGCAGTGAAGCTTCAGATGGTATGCTAGAGGTGTCTGGATATGAGTGGAGCTGGAGTTGGTAGTCACTTCTACTTAATATTTATTACAGGCCTAAATTTCCAGTAATGTCCATGCGTGATCAACCAAATGGTCATTGCATTAAAACTGCATATGCATGATATTTCTTAACACATAACTCGTACTTTGACATGTGGATGAAATGACTCATCTAAAAAAAAAGATGAACAACGGTAGGCTTTTAAAAACTGTGGATTGACACCTAGCGTTCACCATGTATAACCATGACTTTAACTTAACATCACTCAAAGTAAACCTTTCCTATCACGTGACCTAACTCATGATAAAAGGATTTTTTTTTAACATATTCAATAATAGGAACATGTGGCTTAACGCAAAAAATTATGCGTTTTTATTTATTTATTTATTTTTAAACAGGGGAAGGTACCAAAATTTCCATTAGCATCAGGTTAAAGAAAAATATACACAAAACATAATTAAAAAAGACTGTCCAAAAAGGGATAAAACAGATGCTACCGGAAATTTAGGTAGCGTTCTATTTTTTTTTTTGAAATTTACAAATTCTATACTAAAAAATAAATAAATTAAAATAGACTCATGACGTAGCATAGAACTGTGCTAACATTGGCTCCACGGGGGATATAGCTCTCCCTACGAGGCTCTAAGAATATTTTACAGTTTCAGTGCCTTGTATTTGGGCTATGGAGTCTTATTATGAAACACATCGGTATTTACAATGAATTTAGGCCACCAATAGCCTTAGTAAAATAATTTCTTGAGAAAGCACCCATTAAATGGGCCTCCAAACAATTCTGTACCATCAAGATGTTGAAAATAAAAAGTATTCTTCTACAAAATTTTGGAGATTCTGAATGGACCAAGCCATAAAGCATCAAATTTGGAATGTTTACCAAGATCTTGATGTCGTGCATCCCATTTGAACACCAGATCTACAATCTAAAAATCTTCGTTTTTACTTTCTTTATCAAAAACTTGCTTTACAGCTTGCTAATATTTTCTTACCAAATCATATTGTTGTTCTCACTTTTTTTTCACTTCTCTGATCTGGTATATTCTTCTAGTCATGTCATTTGGCTCATCTTCATGATCTTGCAGAAATTTAGCTACATAAATGGCTAATTGGACTGGAAAACAACATCAGTTCCATAAACCATTTGAAAAGGTGATGTATTAATAGATTTTTTGATGGTCACCCTATCAGCCCATAAAGCAAATTTCAGTTTTGAATCCCAGGCTTTCTTGTTTTTCTCCAATAGCTTGGTGATGATTCTTATCAAAATTTTGTTAGATGATTTAGCTAAACCATTCCCTTGTGGATATTAAGTTGAGTGAGTAAGTTGAATACCATAATATTCATAGAAATTTACCAATGGTGTAGCTTTAAAATAAGCTGAATTATCTTCTACTAACCATGATGGACATCCAAATCTAGTTATGATTCCCTCCAGAAAGTTAATGATAACTGTATGAGTAGAATTCCTGGTAGGTATTGCTTCAATCCATTTGGTGAAGTAATCAGTTGCAACAAGAATCAAACGATGTTTTCCACTTGATGGTGGATGAAATTCTCTAATGAAATTAAGCCCCATTACTGGAAAGGTACAAAAAGAACTATGGGCTTGAGAGGAAAAGACTTCAAATGTTTCTTACCAGAGAACTTCTGACATTTTCACATGCTCTCACCTTAGCACATACATCACAAAATAAGCTAGGCCAAAAATATCTAGCTCTCAGTATTTTGTATGCAATAGTTATCCAATAGTGATGACCTCAACACACACTACTATGCATATCAAACATAACTTTCTTGGACTCATCTGGGTCAATGCACCTCAACAAAACTCCTATAGGATCTTTCCAATATAAACAATTATCTTTTATGCAGAACTTAATAGTTTTAAGCTTCAAAGATCTTACTCTTCTTTTATCAAAATTTGGAGGAGGTTTAAAATGCTACAAAAAAAAAATGATAACCTTATACCAGCTGCACTCAGAAAGATTTATATCTACTGCCATGTTGTCTGTTAGTGTGAATTCTAATCGCAAGCATACGAAAAAAACTCACTTTAGCTATGCATAAAAAACAACCCTAACATCAAAGATGACTATCAATTTCATTAGGTCTACAGTTAGTGATCAGAATAAATGCTACAGAAATCCAGATCTATGCAATTAAAGACATTAAACAGAAAAAATAAGCAAGAGTTTCTCCATGCATCCAATGGACAAGACAAGAATTTCTAAAAAAAAAAATTGTATTATGACACCTTGGAAGGGAACATAGAAATATGTTACCAAACCCCCTCAATGGGATGGGTTCTTGTATGTCCTTAGTGCTTCAAATCTAAGATCTCTATCTCTTGATGGTGCAGAAAATCCAAACCAAAATGGAACTCAAAGGGAGATCACAAGCAAAAAGTAGACAAATATGACAATGATGGAGGATCAAACTCAGACCAAAAGTATAGATCAAAATGTGATCTCTAGGCCACAAAAGGTAGTGAATGAATGGAAAAACCCTTCTATTTATAACAAAATATTGAGTAGTCTAGATATTGGTGCATAATTAAAATATTATTAACCAAATCTAGATCCAATTTTTATGGAATATTTTATTATTTTTGTTGGAGGGAAAAAGAATTTGAACTTGTTCAAATCTCTTTATTTAGAAATAATAAATAAATAAATGATTTATTTATTATTTTAATAATATGGTTGAGTAATAATTAAATAATAATGATTTATTCAATTATTTATAAATGATTTAGTCAAATTTAACAAGGAATATTACTAAATAATGTTTTAAATAATTATTCCTAGAAAATAATAAGATAAATAATGATTTATCTAATTAATTTTCCTGTTTTGGGTTAAATATGAACAAGAATATTAACTAAATAGTAGTTTAATTAATTATCCCTAGAGGAAAATCAAACAAATAAGGATTTATTTAATTATTCCTCACGGAGTTTCCTTTTTAGACCCAAAATAACTTAATAAACTATGCGTTATTAAATTATTTTTCATCGTGAAAGAAATTTTACTATGATAAAATTGGTCTTACATGGTGTACTTTAGTCCATCAAATAGTAACAGGTTAGATGACCAAAAATTGGTGTAACATATTCCCCCCCAACATGTGAAGGACCAAGTACGTTGTAACCAAGAATGTTGTAAGAACACAATCACTAGACACCGAAGGGGAGTCAGAGAGAGACATGTAAGGCGAACTGAAGCGAGAGAGGACAATACCCTGAGGAGGCGAGACTTACAGGTGTGACAATTCTCTTTTATGAGTGAGTACCTGTTCTACATGAGGCGGGGGAGGCATACATATGTCCACCGAGATAACAAAGTACAAAGAATAGTGGAGCATCGAGCAGACATGGGAGTGAACTATATAGTACATGATGGAATAATCATGGGCCAGATAAAAAACATGATAATGGATCCCACATACATATTGTGTTTGGGACAATAGCCAGGACTTGTAAAATAATATCTGAGTACATGAGATATAAGTACAACCAAAGAAGCCCTGTAAAATAGGAAAGGGCTCTGAAAATCTGAATGACACATGCAAACTAAAAAGGTGCTCCAAGCGGCTGAGGCTGGAACCATCAAATCTATGGAGCTGCATCCAAGGCTATAGTAGAGAGGTCATCCAGGTGTGTGGGGGGCTACCTGAAGGGCCACCCCCTCATGAGGTCTGAAAAATCTCACACACACCCAGGGATCACTGGTACAATCTACTGCATCACTGAACCATCAAGTATACAGATCTCAATCATGCCGCGAGGAGATGGAACTGAGAAACAATCAATTTAAAGGGAAATAAAGGGTCCCTTTGCCTGATATGAGGCACCGAACGAGAGTGGAAGCTGGAACAAGGGTACACCACCCTCTAGACTTGTCTTCTGGAATGAATAAGCTGATGTCGACAGAAGGAGGTCTGCCATAGGTGAGGCAATAAGGAATCCTCAACTGAGGCACAAGGGATAATAGTAGAGTGACTAATAGAGTGACACTAGGGATGATGGTAGAATAGGGGGTACTGATTAGCGGGATGACAACTTCCCTTGTTAGAGAATAAAGGGCATGAATGACCTGGAAACTACTAACTAGAACTCCAGAGGGGATAGGGGACAGTCTAACTGGGAGCCAAAATTTCCAACACGATAGAGGTACAAAGAAATGAAGGATGGAAGACTATGGTGGGAGACAAAAGGAACTCGAGACAGACTCCATGGATGTGATGATGACTCAACTCGGATGCTCTAAACGAAGGTGACTCGATGATGCTGCCACACAGAACAGGCTCGGTGGGGACCATAAAAACATGAGTACAAGATGGTTACTCATGACAAAAATCAACACGAGCATCGAAAAGTATGAAGGAAAAGTGGTGCCCCAAGTACAAGTGTCGCAGGTGAAGAAATTCGATTTTGAGAAGCGGTGAAGTGACTCTTCTTGGAAAAAATGAGTCGGGGTAAAGTATCAAATCAGAAAAAGGAAAGGATACCCATTTGAGTGCTCCGTGAGAGCTTTCCAATGCTATTGATAGTTAATCAAACCGAGCTACGGTTTGGTCACAGTTTGCGAAAGAAAAATATGGGGTTTCTCTTTTAATAAGGAATTTTCCCTCCAATTTGATTCATTTTCAAGTGTAGTTGTGGTGAATGTAGAGAGGAGAAAAGGTCATAAATATTGTAGTGATTGTAGTAGACAAACCAACCATTTGAATCAAGATTCGTTAGTTGCAGGTAAGTGGCCTAACCAAACTCTTTCAATTCAATGGATTAAAGTTTCAGTTTAGGCACCCAGAGCTCAGGAACAGACCCCTACTCCACTTCACAGCCAGGTCGCACCTTTTGGGGCCTTTTCTGCGACCTGGGTAGCAGGTATTGGGCAAAAAACTATGACCTGTCCCAGGAATGGCTTGAAAAGTGTGTCTTGTCAGAGAGAGGGGTTTTAGTGTTTCTTTTTGGCTGAGAGCGAGGATTTTATGGTTATGAAGCAATATTTCTTTCTCTACACTGAGAAACATGATGGTTTTGTGAAGGTATGGCAGAGTTGAGAATCAACTAGAGAGAGAGAGACCTGGACACATTACGTTTTGAGATCCGAGAGGATCATGTAGTCTACGCTACATTGGCCAGGTTTGGGGTCCTAAAATTTTTGGAGAACCCATTTATGAGGGAAAGAGAGCCCTGGTTGGCACAGATCGCCAACTATTGGGACCCAAATCATGAGATATTTGTAGTGCAGGGGCACCGGATGGAGCTGAATATCTAGGATATATATTTCTTGACTGTTCGCCTGCCATTGGGGATGGTGGGAAACACACAGCCAATGTTACCACAAGGTCGGAACATTATGGAGTTTGCAGATCACCACTGTCAACCAGGTGTCCATGTGAAAGGGACATGGATATCTTTTGGAGATATAAAGAGGCTAGAGACTTGTGTTGTGGCTGCAGTGGTGTTGCGGATCCTGGGCAACCAGGTGCTCCACCACATCACTGGGGGTTAGATGATGCTTGTTGAGGGAGTATTGAGTGGGACCTACTATGGATGGGCCTAGATGATGTTGTCATTGTTGAAACGAAAGTTGTCTCTATGTAGGCCGCAAGTGAACCATGACTGTGCATATAGCACAATGCTTTGCTCTCTCTTATTTGAGAAGATCCTGACACTTCGGCCTCATATGTAGATCCAGGATGGGGGCCCGCGAGAGCCCAGGATGCGCCGCTGGTGGTAGTTGCTGTGTATAGGGGGAGGTGAGGCAGTTGGATAGGGTGTTTTGACCTGAGTTTTTTGTGCATTGGGATCAAATTCCTTTTTACATAGATGACTATCCCTATAGTGGGATGAACTATCATGGTGACCTGGACTTGCCACTTCTGCCAAGTCCGGCATGGGGGCCAAATGGTAAGTGACAAGTTGCTTATATTTTATGTGCATTTTAAATTTTCATAATATCGTATATGGTACCAATTCATTCAATTTTGGTATGTATATATAGCACTGGTGAAACCGGTCGGGTATATGGGACAACCTGCAGTATCAGGGGCTAAAACACCTACTGGATCGAGGGGACCACAAAATGAGGACAGTGGCCCTCCTGGAGGATATCCTTCGTAGATGTGAGAGGCTATTTACCATTGTTTAAGAGTGAAATTGGCAGGACCTTGACGACCAATACATAGAGCCATGTATTGGTCTACCCTCGGAGTGGCGTGGATTCATGCAGTGCATGGCGATTTCCAGACAGGGGATGCACGATCTACGAGTTGCAAGAGCTGAGCCATTGGCCCGGGACCCTCCAGATAGTGATTAGATGTAGGGGCATGAGGTGCCCCCAGTTTTGGTTTTTTGTAACATGCTATGGGCATGTCATATGTATTAGAGTTGATGGACTCTAGAACATTTTGAACGACATATATTATGGATATGCATCGTTTTATGGTTTATTGTTACTGTCTTGTGTTAAATGTGTGCGATAAATTCAAATCTAAAATATTTTTTTCAATGCTATCTACATAGTGATTTTGTGCTCTAGGTACATGACTGAATGTAATGATTTCAAATTCACGCATTAAAAGCTTTACTCATAAATATCTTCTAAAAAGGACGATATTATGAACATGATAAACACCATTCAATTGCATGACAAGAAGAAAATAATATAAATGAACATGAAGGTCAAGGATGCGACGGTAAAGGGCATCAGCTAATAAAATTATCAATGCATCATATTCAACCTAGTTATTGGTGGCAGTACCAATGCATAATCCATTACAGAGGACAAGTGAATGCAAGGGGGTAAAAATGGCCCAGGCTATCGAGGCTAGATTTTGGGAGTAGCGAATTACACCATCGGCATAGCCAATATACGGTGTGTATGGGGGTCCATCTGAAATGTTCCACAAGACAACAAATGAGAGGATGGTGAAAAATGCTAGCAACCTAAACACAAGGCATAAATCAAACAAGCACTAATAGAGGGAGTGCTATGGGTAGAATTTCTACCCCACACACATTGAAAAGGGAATGGTGTGGGGGAAATACCTTGGGGGAAGTTTGTGCTCAGGTTGTGAAAGTCACAATAGAAACTGATGGTGCTATTTTTCTTATGGGCTTGATAGATGAAGTCAGGGGTGGAAAAGGCTTCCATGATGTCCTCATCAAAATAGAAGATGGGGTGATTGGTGGATGGATAACCACATGACGCGGTGAAGCTACCTAACTCATCATCATGAGAAGAGAGGTTCACATGCACATCATCATCGAGGGTGAAAAAAGAATAAGTAGATGAAGGATCCACCGATTTTGAGCCCAGGCTAATCGCTGAAGGGAGGTCAGGCGAAATAGAAGGGAAAGCCCCATAGGGGTCCTCCACTGTGGCTCTCATAGATGATGACAGGTAAAGGATAGTGTTTGAAGGCTCCGTCATCTTGACATCGGGAGGGGGAATGTCAATGGGAGTGGATGTGTTATGTGGTTTGGCTGAAGCATAACGCGCAAGTAATGGAGAGGTAGACTCGTTGTGGTAATCCTCATACTGGCGAACTATGTACAAAGAGGAGTGATAGTCTGCAAGGCAGGGACAGAGGTGGGTATAGTGGCCATGAAGATAACACAAAGCATAGGGGTGGTTTGTGTTCACATTCTTGCATTTCTTGTCTATAGTTAGTAAAGTAACTTAGACATCTGGGACCTTAGACTCAGGAAACGCTACATTGACCATGGGCTTGATACGAGACAATTCAGGACAATTATGTGTGGTATGACTGACAACATCACACAAAGCACATGGAGGTGTACGCTTTGAAGGTTGAGGATGAGCAGGGGTTTTATTGGTATCCTTATCCTTAGGTACCTTTTTGCAGGATTTTCCCCCATCACTCGAGGATTTCGCAATAGGATTAGGGTCCTGTTGAGGTGGTTGAGGCACAGAAGCAAAGGGAGGGGTCATGGCGACCGGTTGGACTAGGGTTAAAGCGGTATAAGTTTTGGGCTGACCAGGCGGGATATTGGCTGGGGGATCAATGTACCAGACTGGGATCCCCAGGGTCATGTTAGGGAGAGAAAAGGTAGGCATAATAGGTACCAAAAATACTCTAACAGGGGGAGCAAGAAAGGGTATCTGACTGGAGGGGTAATGGCCAAGTGGGACAGCTCCGGGATGGTTAAGGCTAGGGGGAACTGTTCCAGGAGGATATATAGGATAATGGACACTAGCTACAGATGAGAGGCCTTGAGGAGGAGGTCCTGAAGGCTGAGTCAAAGTACTAGGAGCATGTTGCAGAGGATGGGGCTACTGACTAGTCGAACCGGACCTTTTGAGGTCAGACCGAGATGATTGCATCATGCAAACATTCAACGAGCTAGGGTTAGAGATAGGAGGGGGAAGAATAGGGAATGGAACAAGAAAAGAGGAATCTTTGTAGACTCCAGGTGAGACATTGGTTGGAGGTTCAACTACTTTTTTATTGGCCACCGAAGAAATAATGGACTTAGGAGACGTCTGGGAATTCGATTCATAATATCTAAACTGATTGATGGTGATGATTTTTCCATTATGAAGAAATCAAATCTTACAATGAACCGCAAATGGGACAGAAACATATCATAAGTGTAGCTATGACCTAATATAATGTTGTATTCTAAGGGGGCATCAATGACTTCAACATCAACACAAATCTTCCCCGTAAGAGTAATAGGACAATTGTAGAACATGCCAAGGGGCTGAGAAGAGTGGCCACCCAAAGCAAGGAGGGTGATAGTGGAAGGGACTAGATCGGGAGATCCGAGTTTCTTCCAAAGAGAAGTGTACATCACGCAAGTGGATGCCCCCTCGTCAATGATACAATGGGAGACGTTGGCATTTCATATCTTGACAGGGATTTGGAAGGCAACATATGTAGGAAGGGGTGGGTGCTCTGAATTGTCAATATCAAAGAAAATAAAATGATCATCTGAAGGATCCACAATGCCCATAGATGTTAGTAGATCTCTTTTTTGTGAAGGGAAAGACTCGAGGACTTCAAGCATTGACATGGTGGCAAGGGATTGCTCCAAGTCATCTACTATACTGTAAGAGTGGGTGGATTTACCAAAAGTAGCTTTTGGGCGTAATGGTCCCTTAGGGATCTTGGTATGAACCTTTGCCTTAGGCTGATGGATCAGTAAATGACTGTTGGGTGTCGAAAAAGGCTCTGTGGGACGTGAAGATGAGGGCTCAGTGGCAGACGTAGCGGGGGGCTTGTTGTAATAACGAGACCTAGTTTGAAGGTTGAGGTTCGCGGTATTGGGTTGGTCAAAGTTAATCATGAGGATCTGGTAATCAGACTTACCAGATGGGGAAGGTTGAGTGGCTGCACCTGACTTTCAGGGGGTTGGGTAGCCACATATCCTTGATGGGGTAAAGGATTGGTAAAAACAGTTGGTTGAGTAGGGGAAACATTAAGAGGGACCGAAGGGGAGGCTTGTTGTTTAGGATGTTTCTTGAGCTTCCCACATCCGACACATTTGAGGTAAAAGGAGACAATTATGGGTATAGTGACCATAGAAACCGCAATAAGAAAAAGGCTTAGTTGTGCGAATAGGCCTGTCCTGCTTTGGCTGAGTGCCCTGTTGTTGGGTTGCAGTGTTAGATGTATTCCCTTAGGGATTGTTTCTAGGATTACCTATAGTGGCTTGGTTTTGATTTCCTTTCCTCTTCTTTTTGGAAGTAGGAGGATTATTCACACTCTATTGTGCATACACCTGACCCTGTGGGGGGGGGGGGGGCGAGGGGGTGGTTGCTGTTGCGAAGCTTGAGAAGGCAAGGGAGGTTGAGGTGCTTGTGTTGGAGGAGCGGGAGCACCAAGCTGTGGATACAGATAATAAGGAGGTTGGGAAAAATTGGGGTAAACAGGTTGGGAAAAAGGAGAAGGCATGTTGTATCCTGGATACATGCCATCGGGAGGGAGAAAAGTGTTGGAGGATCTGGCCCCTCCCTGAGGGAAACCATAACCCATGGGAGGATGAGTGTACGAATGTGAAATGGATCCAACGATATTGTCGGCGGCATGGGTGGCCCCGGTGCATTGGCACCACCAGGTCTAGGGAGATCAAGTAAGATGGTATAAACATAACCAAATTGTGCTTATATTAAGTCATATTTCAATGTAATATGGAGGGCATCTTCCTTGGTCTGAGGAAAGTGAGATGCAACATCTTTACCAATAGTAGGAAAAATGGATCTGAGTAACTAGTCCATGTAGACACGCCCTTTGAAAACAGAAGCTTGACATAGGATCTTCCTTCTGCGCCATTCTTGAATATGGTCAAATAGGCGGGTAGCAGAAGTTTGACGGAAAGAGGTCAAGAGTTCGGTACCGGTGTCATAGAGAAGGGGAAGCTAGAAGTAAGACAGAAAAACCTTGGCAAGGCTAAAAAAAGTAGTATGAGATGAGGAGTCATGGTCGACATACCACTTGGAAGCTTCTCTAGTAAGCGTATGCTAGAATAACCGAAGACGGACAGAGCCATTAGTGATGGAGTTAGAAAAACACCACATTTGGAAAGAACGAACATGGTTGGTAGGATCCTCTCTAGCATTTCCTTATAACTTTGGGATGTCTTAAGGAAGCTTGGTTGGCATAGCAGGCCAACCTGGATCATGGTGTATGGGGTCATTAATCAACTGGCTAAAATCAGGAAGGCTTAGGCCTGCCATATAAGGAAGCAAGGGGGCAGCTGGAATAGTTCTTGTTGTGGCACCACTAGTGGTGATCCCACCATTAGGTCTGGGGCCACCACTAGTGTTAGGTCCTGAACTAGACATGATGAAGGTGAAAGGTGGAGGAGAGTTGGGGATAGAACCAGAAGGGGAACCCGATGAACTAGAATCAGAGTCATAATGGGGAATCAATGGAGGACGAACACAAACCCTACGCGGTGGGGTAAGTCTTCCTAACAGAAACTAAGGATGAAGGCCTTGGAGTCTCAGGGATAAATGCCTTGGGGCGTAATGATGGGAAAGAGACACAAAAACCAATAAGGAAGGGAGGTAAACAAGGGCAGGGAGGTGTAGGATCAATTGATTACAATTTTTAAGTCTTGGCCTGGTGGTGTAAACTAGGTGCCCTTCGCTTAAGGTGTGCGTGTATGTGATAAATGTGAAAATTCTAGTTAAGCCTAGACGTGTGTAGAGAGAGAAAAAAAAGATGTTGTATGACTGCAAATAAAACTGAAAATGACAGTAAAGGAAATTTAATGTGACAGTAAAATAAACAGCTAAAGATGCATCAATTAAACCCAAGGAGGAGGGCTTCCCAACAACTAGTCTATGGGTGGGCGAGATCTAGTTAAAATGCATAAAATGGCCAATGAATCTAAATTTGAGAGGGATAGGGTTCTAAAGGTTAGATATGCTGGAAATAGGGGTATAAAATAGAAAAAAACCAGAGGGAAAAATGCCGCAAACTAGGTGGTGAAAGACTGCAAACTGAAGGGAAACGAAGGGGACCCTAAAGGAGGACCAAAAAAAACTAAAAAGAGGTGTTTTGGATGGATAAATAATTGAACTGAAATGGATATGAAAGTACAGGTTCAGATTTGAAAAATGGTTGAAAAACACTGAAATCTTAGAAGACCTACTTCAGCTAAACTCCTCCTAAAAGGGTGGAAGCATATTGAAGCCCTAGGGGGCTTAGTTACTACTTCAACAAGTAAAACTAAGCAAGTACAAGTCCAAGATGGGTGGAGAGGGAGGTCAGAAAACCCTAAACCGTGCCCTAGAAAAACCCAGAAAAATCAAAGAAAAAATCTCGCATAAAGTACAGGTCGCAGGTTCTGACCTGTTTTCCGCTAAGGTCAGTTTTCAAGCTGTTATCCACTACCTAAGAGCTAAGGTTGCAGGTTTTGGGCTAAAAAGTGTGACCTTCACTTTCGGCTGTCTTGGGAGTAGGTTTCAAAAAAAAATTGTCGTCTTTGTTGTGGCTAATACCTGTTACCTACGTAAAGGGCCCAGAAACACATAGAAGTTAGAATTTTTACTGTTTTAGGGTTTTAAAGGTTAAAACAACATCAAGAAATGAAAAATATGAATTTGAATAAAAAAACCTAGGGGTTGAAGTAGCTGGTCATGCAGGGATCTGAAAAACGACAGCGGTCGTAATTATAAACCCTTGTGGAGTCGCCAGTTGTTAGCGTGAATTCTAATCGCAAGCGTACAAAAAAATCTCACTTTAACTGTGCATAAAAAACAACCCTAACATCAAAGATGGATATCAATTTCCTTAGATATGTATTTAGTGATTAGAATAAATGCTACATAAATCCAAATCTATGCAATTAAGGACATTAAACAACAAAAATAAGCAAGTGTTGCTCCATGCATCCAATGGACAAGACAAGAATTTTTAAAGAAGTTTTTGTATTATGATACCTTGGAAGGGAACATAGAAAGATGTTACCAATACCCCTCAATGGGATGGGTTCTTGTATGTCCTTAGTGCTTCAGATCTAAGATCTCTCTCTTGATGGTGTAGAAAACCCAGACAAAAATGGAACTCAAACGGAACTCACGAGCAAAACGCAGAAAAATATGACAATGATGGAGGATCAAAGTCAGACCAAAAGTATAGATCAAAATATGATCTCTAGGTAACAAAAGGTAGTGAATGAATAGAAAAAACCTTCTATTTATAGAAAAATATTGAGTGTCTAGATATTGGTTCATAATTAAAATATTATTAACCAAATCTAGATCCAACTTTTATGGAATATTTTATTATTTTTGTTGGAGGGAAAAAGAATTTGAATTTGGTCAAATCCCTTTATTTAGAAATAATAAATAAATAAATGATTTATTTATTATTTTAAGGATTTGGTTGAAAAATAATTAAATAAATAGTGATTTATTCAATTATTTATAAATGATTTAGTCAAATTTAACAAGGAATATTATTAAATAATGCTTTAAATAATTATTCCTAGAAAATAATAAGATAAATAATGATTTGTCTAATTAATTTTCCTGTTTTGGGTTAAATATGACCAGGAATATTAATTAAACATTGGTTTAATTAATTATCCCTAGAGAAAAATCAAACAAATAAGGATTTATTTAATTATTCCTCATGGGGTTTCTTGTTTAGACCACAAATAACTTAATAAACTGTGTTATTAAATTATTTTTCATAGTGAAAGCAATTTTACTATGGTAAAATTTGTCTTACATGGTGTACTTTAGTCCATGTAATAGTAACGTGTTAGATGACTGAAAATTGGTGTAACATTGTCTATAGGTTCTGAAATTTTCCCTTCTAGATTTTCATCTATGAAATTCAAGCCCAAAACTCTACAATTATCTTCAACTAGTAGTTTGGATAATCCTTGACCTTTGATTAGTTTGGTAGGATTTGTCTCTAAATCAAATTCAAGCACTTTAGTCACCCACTTACTTCTTTTTCCATCAATATCACATTGAACTAATATTTCTCTAGCAGCAGATGAAGGTACATAGGAAATAACTTGGGAATGAAAAATAAACTCTAAAATCCTTCATAGTTGTCACTAATTCATAGGCATGATTTTCCAACATTTCATACTTTAATTCTTCATCTCTAAGAGCTCCACTGAAAAATACTATGGGGGATTCCTTATTTTCTGCATCTTTTTGTAACAAAACAACAACAATAGTATCTTGATAGGAAAATGAGAAGATCAAGAAAGGCTTTGAGTATATAGTTCTTACCAACTGTCGTTCTTCAATGATAACTTTTTTTATCAGCTCAAATGAATTTCTAGCTTCAAATGTCCACTTTACTTTTTTTTCATTCTTCAGCATGCAAGTAATATGCTTTACCACTTTAGCAATATTTAGAATGAGCCTTCTTAATAATTTGATCTTACCGAGGAAATATTGAATCTCTTTCTTGGATCTCAGAAGTATTAAGTCCTAAATTGCAATCACTATTTTATTTAGGATCAATTTTCACTCCATATTTAGAAACTATGTGACCCAACATATTACCTTATTTAATAGAAAAATGAGAATTCCTTGGATTCAATGATATATTATATTTCCTACATTTACCAAATACTTTTCTTAAGTGCTGAAGGTGCTCTTGATCTGACGCTGAAAAAACAGTAATATCATCCAAATAGATGACCAAGAATTTGTTTTTTTTTCTCCCATGAAAGAAAAGTCCATAGCACGTTGAAAAGTAGCTTCGGCATTCATAAGCCCAATAAAATATTTGCATACATGAATGTTCCCCAAGGAGTAATGAATGTTGTCTTCTCTCGATCCTCCGGCAAAACAGATATTTGGTTGTATCCAGATAACCCATCCAACATGGAAAATATGTCTGAACAGGTTACCTTTTGAAGAATATGCTTCATCTTTCGCAATGGATAATCATCTTTCTTGGAACATTGTTAAGATTCCTTAAATCTACACATAATATGACTTCACCACTCTTCTCTATTACTGGAATTAGATACGCAACCCAATTTGAGTATCTCAATGGAATGATGATTTTAGCATCCAAAAGTTTCTTCACTTCCTTCTCCATGACTGGTAACAATAGTGGATTGATTTGTCTTAATTTCTGTCGGGATGGCTTAGTACCATCCTTCAATGGTATCCTATGCTCAATGATAGTTGTGTCATATGTCTTAAGATCCTCATATTTCCAGGAAAAAACATCAAAAAATTCACAAAACAACTTGTGCTATTCAATCTTTCTTTCTTCTTATAAAGCTTTTGACAACTTAACATACCTCAGTTATTTTTTTGTGCCCAAATTGAAATCTTCCAATTCTGCACCTGTTTAAGCTAACTATGGTTTGACTGAAACATCATTTTGATCAAAGAGTTTCTCAAGTGGGATTAACCCCTTGGGAACATGATTGGTAGGCAGATGTATTATAGGTTGATAAAGAATATTTTTTTCAAATGTTTGGTATCTTGATAATCAACATCATTATTCATGATATCTTCAACCTGATCAATAATTAGGACAACAAATTTTTTAGCAGCTTTAGTGAATCTTCTAATATCATTGTCATCCTAAAAAAATTTCCAATGCTTGACATTATCAGGAATGTTAGGTCTGAATCTAACTTCCACTTCATATTTCAGCTTTATAGGTATTGGAATCTTGAATGAGCTTGCTGAAATAGAAAGTGAATCAGCCAAAATATTAATTTCTCTTGGAACAAAAGAAATGTTAAAGGCCAAGAATGAGTCTTCTATAATGCTCCATATTGCATTCAGGTAATCTCTGAGTCTATGATGCTTAGTTTGATAAATATTTCTGATTTTCTGAATAATAACTTCAACATCTCCAAAAATATAAATTTATGAAATATTTATTTTTAAACCAATCAACAGAGCTTCATATTCATCTACATTGTTAGTTGCTTCAATTCAAGTTTGAAGGAAAATGTAGAGCTCTCTTTCAAAGGGTAAATTAGAACTATTTTTGCACCAACTCCTTCTCTAGAACATGAGACATCAAAATACATTTTCCACAACTTACAACATTCATGACTAATCTGTTTTTCAGTAACCTTAAAAATCTAAAAAATTTCCGCGGGCAGGGCATAATTATCCATATGTAAAATGCTTTAACCAACATTAGTTGTTCTCACATAAATTGGATGATTATTGGGGTCGTTGTTTTCACTAATGATATATGTGAGCTGAGCTTCTCTATAAATTCTCCTTTTTTCTCCTCCATAAATAGGGACAATAGCATAATTTAAATCCATTTGCAAAGTTCCTCCCAATCTTCTAATCCATGACCTAGAAAGTAACATGCCAAATCTAGGAGGAATGTCAGCTACAATAATATCCATCACCATCCCTCTCATGGGTAACTGGAAAAGACTTACTTCAAGGTCTTCAATGAAAACAAGGCATTGAAATTTCTGGGAATCAAAAGAGTAGAGATCTTGGTATTCTCTAGTTACTTCAAGAGCTAGTTCATCCATGACTACCTTGGGTATTAAATTATGTGAGGATCCATATTCCATTAGGAAATTATGCAAGATTTTACCATGAATATTCAGAGATAGATAGAAAGGAGGAGTAGATTCATCTTCGTCTTCTACCAATGGACCTAAAATAACAGTAGGCTTGTCATCTTGAAGGTTAACAAAATTAGAGGCCAATTCAGTAGGTGGAGGCTAAAGAGATTTCATTAAAAAAAATTGAAATCGTCATTTTTCATGAGTTCTACAAGAGAAAAATGAATATTATCTTTTGTATCTCATTCTCAAAATTCAAAATAGGGGGCAGTTTGTGAGCAAGTTTTACCTCAAGTGAAGGAGGGTTAACTGCTACAAGAATTTCCCGTTTGCTTGGTTCAACTACTTGCTTTTTTGCTAGAATTTTAACTGCATCATTATTATTATTTGGCTGTGCAGCGTGATTTTAATTATAATCAATATTATTTGATCTAATATTGTATATACTTTGATGATCAGCTGCAATCATGGAATTCTCAAAACTCTCTTCATTATTTTGAATATATGACATGAAATCTTCATACTCTTCTTGTCTAAGATGAATCAACCCTTCTTTATCTCTTAGAAAATTGATATCAACACCTTTCTCCAACCCTTCGTTTCCTCTTCATATTCAAATATATAATTCTGTAAAGGGGGATGTACTTTTTTATTATCAACATATCTTCTTTCTCTCTGCAAAATTTGAGGAGCATTAGGTCTTCTAAACTATTTCCTATTAGGTTGATCAAATGAAACATTTCTAGTAGTAGTTGGTCTTGCTTCCATCTTGATCTTGGACATCTAAGTGGTCAATCACTTGATCATCTTGATCAACTCATCTAGCTTAGGATCTATGTCAAAACTTGTTGAAGATGAAACTTCAACTTTTGTCTTCCTTTTTCCTCTTTCAATCCCTCCTTTGAGCCTATCAGCTACTAACACATTAGATTATACCTCCAGTGCATTTTCCTGCATTTGTGTTAGTGTTGTAGATATATTTCTCTCAATAATAAACAAAAATCAAGATCAAAGGCACCAACATAAGTGATTTTGGATGAAGCTTCAGTAGGCTTGATTTCAGTAGGTATTTTGATATACATCTTGTTGAATCTCTTAGAAAAATCAGAAAACTAATTCTCCTTCTTTCCTTTCTATTGCACCAAATTTTGTGGTTAAATATATAAAATCTTTCTTATCACCCCGTTTCCTTACAAATGTATCATCTAGGGTTTCCATTCCAGTGATGATACCGGCTGTCAAAGATCTGAACCATTTCCTAATATCACCCTCAAGGCTATAAACAAAAACTCTCATCTAGACATCTTCATGCTCATTATTCAAATTGTCAGCATAGGCATAAAAATCAGCAAGGTGGTCTTTAGATGTTACCTCTCCCTCACCACTAAAATTAGGCATGTACTTAATATAATCTCTTGCAGGCAATACATTCATAGGTTGAGGTAAAACCAAAGGGGCATACCTTGAAGCAACAATTTCATCCATTCGGTTAGGGGGTGGGTTTGGACCTGCCATGGTATGAGTTGTTGGGATTTGTGGAACAAAAATTGGTGGATTTTGAACAGCGGATGATGAAGCACCAAATTTTTATGTAGAGATTGTTTGTTGGTTGGAAAAAAAATGAGGTACATAATTTTCTGCAAAATCAAGGGATAAAGTTTGCAAAAATTCTTTATGGACAACCTTTGAGAAACCAGTAGCAGAGGCAACAAAATTTCATTTACTCTTTTTCTTGATTATCTTTTTAGGGCCAGGGACTGGGATTCTCAAAGGGGAATATGGGTTAGCCTCGGTTCTAGCCCTTCTAGGAGCTAGAACTTCAACAATGGAGTCACTAGGTGTAAAGTAGTCTAAAAAGATAGCTGGAACTGTACACCTCGGAGCCAATATTATAAATTTGTCATTCACCCAAGGATAAAATTCAATTAACCTCCCCAGAAATGATGCCAAAAATTTTAGCGCAAAGAGTGACTCATTGACTGCAAAAGGACTAAGCCTTACACATCATAGTTAATTTAAAATTTAAAGGTTTTGAGTGGTGGGATGGCTTCTTAAAGAGTTTTAAATGATTTTTTTTTTTCTAAATAAGGTAGAATCGATTCTATTAAGAGCATATAGTACAAAAGGAGTTACAATATAGAGAATAAGGAGACCATGATATTGTGAGTAAATCAACGATAAAACGTGGTTCCAAGATGTTATCAAGAGAACAAGAAAGAGGAACAATAAGAGAGACAAGGGAAGCTCAGTGAGGTAGACATCAGACGCTACCTAGAGTGGGTAAAATCCACCAAATGAATTTTATTTCATTTATTTTCGGTGACTTTGATCTAGTCGTCAGGGGACAGGTGGGCTAAAATCATTTGAAGATTGTTGCTGATCAAATGAAGAGAATATTTGTCCAAGTTGGAGGAGGTGGACTCTTGAGAATGCTTCTGGAGATTCATGTAGGCGGAGGGTCTTTCAGGGAATACCGAGGATTGTGCTTGCTACTGTGTTGCATCATCCTCATCTGATTCCATCTCATCTTCATCCGAGTTGGAGGACTCTATGACATTCCTAGGGGGCAGATCACAGGGTTTCCAGATTTTATATTTTGATTTGTGTGTGCTTCTTTTATTTTGGGCGAGGAATGAAGCGCAGGAGTTCTGAATATGCCATGTTTGATGGCAATGCTGACATCAGAACACAATGTTCTCATAGTCTAAGGTCTATAAACGAAGGAAATCTCCAACTTTAAGAATGATTTGGTCAGGTAATTCTTTGTTGATGTCAATTTTAGCATAGATTCTGGAATAGGTGTAGATGCCCTTCTCACACCTTGAGGGATCAATTTCCAGAAAACGTCCCAGAGTGTTTCTAATGATTTGGAAGATAGAAAGGTGCCAAAGATGAGCTAGTAAGTTTGGAAGCGTAAGCCAGATTAGAATTTTGGTGATGAGGAGGGATCGAAGTCTGGGAACCAGGGTGTAAGGAATAGCCCCTCATTTCCCCAGAACCATGGACCACCAGTAAGGGTCTTCTGGTAGTCCTCACTGTGAGGGAAAAGGACGATGAAGAGGCTTTTTGAAAAAAAAAAAACCTTGCAGTTGATGGTCTAGGTAGAGTGAATGCATTGGTATAAACCTGCTGAGCTAGGCCAGAGTCCATTGAATTGGAAGATGAAGGCTTTCTCTGCAAATTTTTGAAGTCGGTCTTCAAGATTCGGGTGGGAAATCTCAACAAAGGTACTTCTTCCATTTTATCTACCAGAAAAGGCTTGGAAGCCTTCATGGGGGGAGCAGCCTGCTTGGGGCCTATGCATGGATAACATCCCTATAAGAGAAGCCATTTCCTGCAAAGGGATGCCCTTTAGCACCTCCCCGTAAATGGACGGAAAGAATCACCTGGGAATATTTTTGAATTTGTGAAAGGAGAGAGGAAAGGGGTCCTAGAGTTGTTTACCTGCATGTAGAAGCCATAGAGAAGAGGAGGGAATCCCCATCTTGAGTTCAATGGCCTTCGAGAGTTGTGTAACCAGATCCATGGAGTGTACCCACAGTGGCAAGGTTTTTCCATTTTTGAGAGAAATCTGGATCTGAAAGGAAGGGAGCAGATGATTTGGGGGTCCATGGCTGCCAGAGCGTAATAGCAAGTTGAGACCATATGGCTCACTGCGCTGCAGGGATGAATTCTTGCAATCGTTGAGTTTCTTTGACGAATGGCTACCTAGGGATGAAGTTTTGAGGGGAACACAACAGAAAGGTGGGCAGAGGGGAAGCTGGCGTAGTCAGGAAGTGACTAAGCCGGTCTGGAATAGACTGAGCCAACCGGTCATGCAGCGTGACCTTTCACGAGAGTTCTTTCATGGTGTAGTGGGCCTTGGAGAAGACTTGAAGCGAGCTGCAGGGGCATGAACGAACTTTGATTTTTGGAGGTGGGCATTCCTTAACGCGGCAGAAGCGGGCTGAGGAAGTGATTTGTTGCAGAATGCATGGGCACCTTTGTCCTGCAGTGATAGGAGGTTGTGGATTTTATTAGCGCAGCAGAAAGGAGATGTGGCAATGTGCCAATTGATGCATCCAGAAATCCACCGCAGCAGTGAGGGAGAGCAGGTTTGCCATGCCACTGACCGCCATGAGCAGCTGGGTCAAATAGTGTCGAGGCGGCGGCAGAGGAGCTCGGAGCAGAGTAAACCCTAGAAGCCATTGATCAAGCCCACCTTAAAATGTAGATCGAGTTTGAAATGATTTTTATTCTTCAAGACTTTCATGCATTTAGCAAGTTGTGGCAAGTATAAATTGTATGGGTAAATTGGTAGTATAGAGAGAAGATTGTAACAAATGAAAGGAGATAGATAGCTGGTACTTACTCTAAGAAATATTCATATCCTAAATTATTCACATAGCTATAATAGTGGCTCTTTACACAAAATTTGTTTTATGTAAAGTAAACAATATATATAAAGTAGCATACATGTATAAAGAATTCGATAAATCCTTCATGAAACCCTCACTAACATGCTCTACAACATACATATGATTTTCCATAAGACTAGATAACTGATAATTAACTATTAGATCCTCTAATAATTCCCTTACTCATACTTTACTTGCTGTTGCATCTCATAAATCAGAAGAAATAAACAATGAGAGAAACACACGATAAATTATATAGTCCTTGAATCACAAAATCCTCCAGCATGAAGTGCAAAAAGGAGTTTCCTTTATTATATTAAGTCTTCAGGTAGACCAACATCCAACCCTGAAATGGTATTTAAAAATGATATATATATAGATAGAGGCACCAACTCCATCTCTCCTAAAAAAAGGAACCAATCTTCCTTGCATTACATAGGTTTTATAGGACATTAAAGATATATCCCATCAAAATATAACTAACAGGACATATGTATATGAGAGAAGAGAAGAAAGATTGGAATGTATTGTTGAGTGTGTTGACATGCTACCCCTTTTTCTGCTGATTTTTCTCCTCGTGACTTTGGTTCTTTAATAACCATGTGTCTTCATTAAATATGACCTTCAACAACCTCATAACCACTTATCAACCATCACTTGTTATATCCATATTGTTTTGAGTCCTTATCTTTCATGAACTTGCTCAAAAAATTTGGTGACAGTTGTCAAAAATCATTTAAAACAGGCGCTACAGGAAATTATTGTAATAACCTGTAATTGTGCAAAAATTGTAATGCTACCGAAATTTCCAGTAGCGCTCTGTTTCTTTTTCAAAATGCACAACAAACATTTGAAATACATGTGTAGATTTATACGCTTTGAAACTTGAGTTGTTTTTCAAAAATGTACTTAGTAAGCAAAAAGTTGTTTTATTAGGAAACCCTTTTACCTTTCTTCCATATGGGTTGTTTCTTCTGCAAGCTTGTCCAATTCTGATTTGTTGTCAACAACTGATTTTGATCTTGTGGTCCTAATGGTTGTTTCTTTGACAGTGTTATTTTTCTCCTTTGAACCCTTTTGAATTTTTCTTCTTTTTGAGGATTCTGGTCACTGATATGAAGGGGATTTGCTTTTATATTTCTTCTGGGACTCATTAGTCTCTGCAATTGAACAGGTTACAATCTGTAACATTTCAGATTGTCCTTCTACATATATGACCTCTGTTAGAAAACTTGGATTATGCAGGGCCTTAGATTTGAGTGTAAAGTTGTTGTTGTCTCTCGTGTGTCTTTTTATGCTACCATCAACAGTTTTGGAATCCTTTTCCTTTCTTGTACTGCTAATATTATACCCTGCATCTTGTAGGAGCTCTTCATTAGAATTAGTGGACTGATATTCCTTCTGAATTTTTTGTTGAATGTCTTCTTCTCAAACTTCTGGTAGCACCTGTGCTTTGGATTTTTCTATAGTTTCAGACCTTCCTCTTTGTGCTCTGGTATAAAATTTGGGAAAAGGAGGAATGGGGGGCACCATATTCATTGATTTGGGAATATTGGATGACGAGCCTTCTTCTTTATCCAACTTATTCTCAACCCTTATTGAAGGATTCTTTTCTTTTCTACCTTTAGCCTTTTTATGGATGTTCTCCTTCTTAGCCTTTCTCTTAGTTCTCCTAGCAAGTTGAGGATGTTGCTATGAAGCTGAAGATGGTTGAGCTAGAAAATCTGGTATAGGTCAGGGTTGGCCTGCCCTGTAAAACATAAAATGATCCCATGATTGGTTTCTTTTCCTGAGTTCTTTCTCAACCAACACTTTAATAAGAGATTGATGGTATAAGCTATATTCTAATGCAGTTATGTGTGTTTGAATCCTAGCTGACATATTTGTCAAGCTCTTTAGTATAAATAATGGTAAGTTGAGGGTCTTCATACCTGCAATATGAAACAAAAATCTCATACGATAAAGAAAAACCACAGTATACCTCCTCTCTCAGGTGAGGTAAATTTTGATGAGATTAATAGTCTCAACCCATTCATTTTTGAGGTAACTATTGGGAATTCCTTTAGCGCAATTGGGATATCTGTTTCCATCTTTAAGGAAACTGTTGAGGTCTCCTCCAGTGATGACTTGGACTTTAAACCATTTTTCTTCTTCCTGTGGAAGGTTGAACGCCTCAACAATTGACTCTGTTGATACCTGCAATTTGAGACCATAGATAGTTGCTTCCTATCCATTGAAAGAGTGTGCAAACTGTTGAGCTACTCCTAAATGAGAAATTCCCAGTCTTGAACATAGTGGATACCACCCTTCTTGAACAAATAGCCTTCTCACATTCATATTAGCATAAACTAGATCAGTTCCTTGGGGTTCAATTCTTTTTATATTTCCTCCTTTCTTAGTCATCTTCAGTAATAAAGAAGGTTGTCTACTGAAATCTGATAGGTGACAAGACTAGAGGAGCTCACCTAATAGGTGTTGATGTGTCTTCTATGATATCTTGTTTGAAATATAAGACTCCTTTCTCAAGCTTCTCACTGGAATATCTCATTCACAAATAGTTAAACTCAAAACTAATGGTCTTCCTTTATTTTGGGTGGTTTAAAAAAGATACTTTGGTTCACCTTCCCATGCATGAGATTCTTCATTATGGTAAGTATCTTAGACCATAGCATGCACCCTTTGGTAGTCATGATGAACTTCAGTTGGTTGTGGAGTTTCATATGGTATGCTATAGGTGGCTAGAGATGAGCGAAGCTGGAGTCACGTCCACTAAATCTTTATTACATACCTAAATTTTCGGTAGCACCCATGCGTGATCAACCAAATGGTCATCGCATTAAAACTACATATCTGTGATATTTATTAACACAGAACATGTACTTTGACATGTGGATGAAATGACTGAGCTGACAGACAGGGCAGACAACAGTATGCTTTTAAAAACTGCGGATTGACACCTAGATTTCACCACATATAACCACGATTTCAACTTAACATCATTCAACATAAACCTTTCCTATCACGTGACCTAACTCGTGATAAAAGGTTTTTTTTTTAAACATAGTCGATAATGGGAACACGTGGCTTAACACAAAAGAAGATGCATTTTTTTTTTTTTTTTAACAGGGGAAGTTACTAGAATTTCCAGTAGCATTAGGATAAAGAAAAATAGACACAAAATAGAATTAAAACAGACTGTCCGAAAAAGGCTAAAATAGTTTCTACAGGAAATTTCGGTAGCATTCTATTTTTTTTTTTAATTTACAAATTCTATCCTAAAAAACAAAAAAATTAAAATAGCCTCCTGACTTAATATAGAACTGTGCTAAAAAGTCCAATTATTTCTTTGAACTGCAGCCCAGTCATTTCTTTAATTCCTTCCCTGGGCCCTCATTCTTGTACTACACCCATCGTCGAGAACACTTGCCCAATTTCCAACAGGCCATCATCAATTCCCAGGAAACTGATAGAAGTTACCTCTACTTAGGTGGTTGATCTCACCGATGAGGAACCACAATCCTAGACCAACACACCAATCCTTGAGGAAAAACCACCATCCACATCAACTCTATCCCCAATGTCACGCAATCCATTACCCCGAACAACCTCCCCATCTGCCTCCATCTCTAACATTCCTTCATCTGGAAGTCTTCTCGATGTCAAGACTAAAATGGAAGTATATTGCGTTAGGGAAAATTTTAGGGGTTAATATTCACAGGTGAGATAATATTCTTTTTTTTTACAAAAACAAGATTCACCAATTTCCATTTTTCTAAAATTGAATTCGCCCAAATTTTATAGTATAAAATTATTTTACGTTAAAAATCACCAATATTATATATTATATGGTATAAAATCATTAGAAATCTAAACATTTTTACAAAATTATCATCAAAAATTTTAGTTGGGATATTAGGGACTAGTAAGATTCACCAATCTTGCTAAAATTTAAGATAAAATTCCATCCTTAAAATTTTCCCTGGACTTCGTAATCCAGTCCATTACGAACACTAAAAATGAGGCACTCACAATTCCCCCTACAAGCACATATGCCATTAATACATCTATGTTGTATTTACTACTACCACCAATCCCACTAACAACAATCGATCAACCTATCAACTCTGATAACTAGGGCACGTAAACCATACACACCTTTCCCCTGACACTCAACCCCACCCCCTTGTCACTGTCACATTCTATTCCAAACCATATCAGTTCCCACACCAAAGAGACCTTGCAGTGGGATACCTCAACCCAAGGACAGTCTAAGAAATCATTTTCCATTAGCCAACCACTACAAAGCCATTACCCTACACCAGGTACTATGACCCGTGATGACCTCTAGAGTTGGTCATTGTCTCAATTGTTTACTTTTATTCAACTAGTTGCACACCAAGAAGAGGCATTGCACAAAAATTTGACTCTCAAACATGAGCAACAACAACATCAACTTATTTCCATTGCAGTTGAAATAGATAAAACTATTCAGGAGAAGAATGCGCTACAGAAACAGATTGACGACATTAGTGCAAAGTTCAAGGATTTTTGGTCCTCAGTTGCAAAAATATTACCAAATTCACTAGAATACTTTTCAGCCTGCATTTTGTTAGAATTTTGCGACCATATCAGAGCTTCATGCACTAAAATCTTCTCAACAATAAAATATATTCAAAGAAATATTTCCATGACCCAAATGACGCTCCTAGTATACCAGCAAGATTGAGCAGAAAATTATTGAAGCGACTTGTCTAAAAGCCCCTATTATACAGGCTACAGGGGAAGCTAAAGAACTCTTCACCCAAGTTCGAGACTGGTTAGGATTCCTTGCAAATAAAAATCAACCATTCTACCCCCTACGCCAACAGGCTAAAAAACTCTTCAACCAATCCATGTTGACCCAAGACCTCAACCAACAAAATGAGCTTCTTTCATAGATGGATGTGCTTGAAAAATAGATCCAAAAAATTAAGGATGAATCACACAAAAAAAATTCTCTGCCACGTGACCTTAAGCCACAAACACAGGTCCAATTCCATAAGTTAAAATAGATCAGTGGAGAGGTAGAAACTCAATGGAATGCTCTCCTCACTATGCGACCTGCTCAACCAACAACTAAATTCACAACATGTTTCATCAAGCAAGCGATCACTCTCACAAGTCCATGGCAAGTGGTCCTTGATGAGTGCACACATTTTAATACCATAGCCATCTAATTTTTCCTAGAGTTGGGTCCTTCATTTGAAGGAACAAGCCAAGGAGGAACAACATTAGTAGGATCCCCACAACAACAAGAAGCACCGACAATGCCAGAAAATTATTGACTCTAGCACGAGTCAAATGACTATGGTCGGTGCCTATTGGGTCCTTATTTTTGGGGAAAATGTCTTGACATGTTTTGACCCTATGTGATTAAGGAAGATTCGTAGAGAAGGAAGTTGGGGAAGGATAATGAATCTAGTAAGGTATGGCAATTGCAGAAGGTCATCCAAGGAAATAGGGGCACATGCAGTAATAACTAAGTCGAAATGACTATGAAAAATAGAGAAAGTAGTCACATCTGAGTAACAAAAGCAACCGAAAAGGAAACGGTGGGACATCTGATTTGAATGTGATCAATTAAGTGCTGGGGTAGTTTGATTAGTTTGTCCTTTAGATTGATTTTTAATAGAAGAAATCTTTTTTAAATGAAAATGACATAAACCAGCAACAAATAAATGATTTACACACAACATAAAATAGAGAGAATAAGAAGCAAGTAGTTGATTACAGAGTTCGTCCCTGGTGGACTACATCTCTAGGTCCACTTTCAAGTGGGAATCCACTTTATTAGGATTGATTCAAGGAAGTATTTTACACAGTAAAAACACCAAATTGACTATGCTTGTAGGCACTTTTGGTTACTGAAAATAGGAAGCTCTCTATCTCAGCTTTCCAACGCTTGTCTCTGTGCTCAATTCCGACTCCAGATGGTCGAGCAATGTTGAAAACAAAAAATGCCTCCATCCTGAAATTACACACTGAATTCTCTCTAAGCCTTAAAAAATCAAGATGTCCTTCATGAATAAATTCCATGGCTTTAAATCAAAACTGATTGAACATCCATTTTCCCCATTTAGCATTTTGTTGAGCAAAAATTATGATTAAGGTTTCGAATCCTATCTTCTACAAAAACCTAGGGATAATGTGATAGACCTTAGTGCTGATTTAATTCAAAAAACCCATAAATGGACCATATAATAAAATTTTAGCCCGACGGTTAGGCTAACCGGGTGGAGAGTTGGATATTCGGCATGTGAACAGGCGGGTTTTCCGACAGTTATGGATTCGATCGGTGGTCATGGTCTATCCCGGTGGTCAAGGTCTTATCCTATCACATGTCACAGTTTTAAGACGTGGCTTTACCTGCTGTTTAAAATTGACATTCTCCGCTGTGGTTTTTAAAATTGTTTACATGTTTTAACAACTCTGACGCAGTCTTGCAGCGCGGTTAGAGCTGTTGTGTTTGATTTTTGGGTTTTATATAAAGTTTTATAAATATATAAACCCAACTCCCGAACCTTTATTTTAAAGTTTTTTGGTATTGACTTTCACCATAGCCCGAACCTTAGAATAAGGTTTTATAACATAGTTTTTAAATATGGTTTGAATTTGCGCTAGGATTTTGACACCATAATATGTTTTAGTGTTAGGGTTTAGATGCATAGTGCTAGGATTAGACCTTAGTATTTGGATTAGGTCTTAGCACTAGGTTTACAACTTGTACCACCTTTACATCCCAAATTTGAATCATATGATAACCATAACACATCAATACATGCCATGAACCTGACACTGAACCATGACATCTTCTTCGGATGATACTGACGGAACTGGCAGATTGGAGACTAAACTAGACATCGGACTTCTGGATTTGACTGGACTTCTTTGTTGAACTGTATTGAACAATATCCTCCTGGATCAATCCTCTCCACTTAAAATATTTTGGACCAAAAAATCTTGATTTTAAGCAGACAATAAGTGAGGATACAACTCCCTCACTTTTTCGATCTATATCCTCTTCGCCTTACTCGGATTTATGCCCTTGAGTCCCACTTGAAGATATTCCACATCTTGTCGCCTGGAAGCACGAAATCTTCTGTCCAAGATGGTATCTTTCTGCAACTCTGTCATGTACTCAGGTGATAAGTCATCAATAGAAGGGATCTGTATATCATCCTCATAATCAACAACCATCGGAGGTTCATACAACTTTAGACTTTCAATATTCACAACTGAGTGAATATGCATATAAGGCGGTAAATCAAATCGTAATGCATTATTATCAATATTCTCAACAATTTTGAAGGGACCATACCTGATTAACTTCAGTTTCATACCTTCCCCTTTTAACATGTCTTTGCTAATCTACAACCATACATGTTTTCTGACTTGAAAATGATGTTCGACTTGATGCTTGTCGTGGCGCAATTTGAACTTGGCCTGACTCTCTTTCAAATGATTCCATACTACCCTATGTATCTGTTGTATTCGAGATGAATGAACTCTCTGAATAACTTGTGCTTTTCCTTTCTGCAGTATACACAACTTACCCAAATAATATAACAACCTGGCATCAATATGGTAATTGTTTTCTTCTATCTAAGTACTATGAGTTAGCAATTGATAACTTTCTTTGAAATTATCATTAGTACTATACTATTCTACATAGATTTCATGTTTCAATGAACTATTCTGTAGTAATACTGAAGTATTCAAAGACAATCTATTCATCATATCAGCTACTTTATTTATCACACCCTTCTTGTTCTCAATTTCTAAGTGAAATTGCTGAATAAATCTCATCCAACTGTAGTGGCGAGATTCTTGCAACTTAGATTTTTAATGAATGTATTGAAGTGGGTGATGATCTATATGAATCACTTTACCCTTTGTATTGCCACTAGCATCTGTTTCAAATGGTTGTTGATGATATAATAATGCTGTGAAATTTTTTTGCTTAAGTGAATCAAAAACTTGAAAATCGACACACATTCCCCATGTCCCGTTTTGTTGATGAGCCAAAATTATGGGTGAACCACATGGAAATGAATTTAGTCGCATGGATTCCATCCCTGGAATTTGTTGCTTTATTTATTTACACTCTATAACTGACTTGTGACACATTCCATTATTAGGGACATCAGCCATCAACTGCATCTTATGTGATATTTCCTTTTTATGAAGTAGATGTTTTGGTTCTTTAACTAGATATTGAAATGAATGTACCTTTTTAACCAAATTACCTTCATATTGAAATTCACATCCTAAACAAGTATCATTAAGATCCTTATGTTGCTCTTTTATCGACATGAGTATGTATATCTTACTTGAACTAATTAAGCGCTTCATCTGATTAGCATTAATTAAATTCAAGTGATTTTGAGTTTTATGTGCCCAAACGATGTACTTAATCCCATCTTTATTGAGATGATACATATGTTCCTTCCTATAAAATTATGCATCACGGTCATAGAGATAAGTGCTTCCTAAGACAATTCCACATATGTCTAACGGTATCAC
This sequence comes from Pinus albicaulis, assembly GCA_034641835.2. Lineage (NCBI taxonomy): Eukaryota > Viridiplantae > Streptophyta > Pinopsida > Pinales > Pinaceae > Pinus > Pinus albicaulis. The sequence continues at coordinate 784,186,462 of CM076582.1, forward strand.
ATCTAGATCCACTTTGTCGATATAGTTAGCTGTGACTGCAAATTTTAACCGACACTATTTGGTAACATGAATTTGAGATTGTTCCTTTAACCATCCTAAAGGATATGGTTTTGGATGATTATGTGTTTTCAAACCCAATTTTTTAACCAGTGACTCAGAAATCAAATTTTCTTGTGATCCCGTATTGAACAATGTATCTATCTTAGTATGCTTTGAAGTTACCCTTATATGAAATAACTCGATTCTATTTCCTTCATTCAACTGTGTGATATTTGAAGAAGTAGAAGTACTAGCTTCAGAAATTTTACTTTTTGTAACCATAGCAATGATTTTGTCTTCATCACCTGAATCGGATCCCAAGTCCAAGCCTTGTTGTATTTTTGTTTCAGCCTTTGTTTCACCTTTCTTCATTTGGGACTTTTTTGGCTTTAGTTCAGGATGAAGTTTCCAACACCTAGCTTCATCATGGCCGATCCTTTGGCAATGTGTACAAGTAGTTCTATCATCTTCCTTCAAAGTTGTGGCAGTCTTCTTTCCCTTTGACTTGCCCTTATTTTTGTTGTCTTTGGTTTCCATCCACTTGGATGTCTTTGGTGTAAACTTGAATGGTCTACCACCTGATTTGACATGAATAGATTGAACACAAACTTCATAAAAATCATTAGGATTGAACATTAATAATGTATGCTGCAAATATGAATGCAAACTGCCAATATACTTCAACAAAGTTTCTTTTGTGTCTAAAGAAATACCAAGTGCTAATGATTTCTTTCTGAATTCCTGTGTGAACTCTTGAACATTTTGTCCCTTACCTTGTCGCAAGCGCTTCTAATCAATAACAGCTTGTTGTGTGTGACCCAACGGATAGAATTGTTTCTTTAGAGCTTTTATAAACTTAGTCCATGAGGTGATAACTTTTCATTTACGCTTTAAATCTATCTGTGTCTTACTTTCCCACCAGATCAAAATAGTACCCCCCATTCTAAGAGTAGCTAATTGGATATTTGTCTTATCATCAGTAATATCTTGAATACGACAATAGACTTCTAACTTTTTTACCCAATTATCTAGTTTCTTAGGGTTTATTTCACCATCATACATAGGTAATTTGAACTTAACATCAAGTTTCAAAAGTGGACTCTTAGGTTTCTTTTCTTTTTCTGATTGAAAACTAGAAGTAGAAGAGGAAGAAGAAGATGATGGAGATGATGGAGGAGAAGGAGATTTATCTACCTTGCCTTTACCCTTGTCCTTTTTTGATGCCTTTGACGATGAGGCTGCATCTCTCGTCTTCTTGTCTTCATATAATTATGCCAACATCTGCTACATTTTCAGAAACATCTGATGGATTTGATTCTCATCCATGGTTTTCGTTTCAGTAGCTTCAGGAGTTTCAACGGTCTCAGTCCCTGTCATCGTTGATTGATGAACGAATTTCCACTTTTCGATCTCTGGATCGAATTCCTCAACCTCACCATTTCCACGTTGCAATCCCAACCTGGTTAACATCCACTAACAAACAAACTACAAAGCACAATCTGGCTGTGATACCAAAAATGATCTGAATGTGATCGATTAAGTGCTAAGGTAGTTTGATTATTTTGTCCTTTAGATTGATTTTTAACTGAAGAAAGATTTTTTAAATGAAAAATGACATAAACCAGTAGCAAATAAATGATTTAAACACAACTTAAAACATATAGAAGAAGAAGAAAACAATTTATTATGGAGTTCGTCCCTAGTGGACTACATCTCCAGGTCCGCTTTCAAGTGGGCGTCCACTTTATTAGGATTGATCCGAGGAAGTATTTTACATAGAAAACACACCAAACTGATTCTACTCATAGGAACTTCTAGTTACTGAAAATAGGAAGCTCTCTCTCTCAGATTTCCAATGCCTATCTCTGCACTCAATTCTGACTCCGAACGGTTGAGAAATGCTGAAAACAAAAACTGCCTCTATCCTACAATTGCACACTGAATTCTCTCCAAGCCTTCAAAAATCAAGATGTCCCTCATGAATAAATTCCATGGCCTTAAATAAGAACTGATCGAACCTCCATTTTCCCCATTTTGCATTTGGTTGAGAAAAATTTGTGATTAAGGTTTCGAATCCTATCTTCTACATAAACCTAGGGATAATGTGATAGACCTTAGCACTAATTTAATTCAAGAACCCATAAATGGACCATATAATAAAATTTTAGCCCGACGGTTAGGCTAATTGGGTGGAGAGTTGGATATTCGGCATGTGAACATGTGGGCTGTCCGGCGGTTACGGCTTCGACCGATGGTCACGATCTATCCCGACGGTCACGGTCTTATCGTCTCACATGTCACAGTTTTAACACGCGGCTTTACCTATTGTTTAAAACTAACATTCTTCGCTGCGGTTTTCAAACCTGTTTACAAGTTTTTACAACTTCGACGTGGGCTTGCAGCATGGTTAGGGCTGTTGTGTTTGATTTTTGGGTTATATATATATATATATATATATATATATATATATATATATATATATACCCAACTCTCGTACCTTTTATTTTAAAGGTTTTTGGTATTGACTTTCACCATCGCCCGAACCCTAGAATAAGGTTTTATAACATAGTTTTTTAATATGGTTTGAATTTGCGCTAGGATTTTTACACCATAATATGTTTTACTGTTAGGGTTTAGATGCATTGTTCTAGGATTAGACCTTAGTTTTTGGATTAGGTCTTAGCACTAGGTTTACAACTTGTACCACCTTTACATCCCAAATTTGAATCATATGATGACCATAACACATCAATACATGCCATGAACCTGACACTGAACCATGACATATTATTCGGATGATACTGATGAAACTGGTGGATTAGAGACTGAACTGGACATCGTACTTCTGGATTTGACTGGAATTCTTTGCTAAACTGTATTGAACAAGATCCTCCTGGATCAACATCCAAGGAAGAAACCAACAATATATATGAGCAAAGTGAATAAAAGCTGAAGGGAAATCTAAAAAGGTGAGAGGGGAGAGTGTACTGAATTGTTGTCATGGATTATATTGATATTCGCTTGATTTTGTGATCCCTTGGTCATGTATTAGTTTATGTTCTTTATTTTTTTTGTTGGGAAGGCATCCTGAGCATGAATGTAATGATGTAATTTTGGTTGAAACTAATTAAAGAGAAAGCTAAAGGGATGTTTGATGACTTATTTGTGTTGGTTTTATGTGACCCCTTTGAATTTTTTTTTACAAATGCATGTGTGTATTCTATGTTCCTTTGAATTCTTTAGTAATGGTCTTCCACAACAAGCATACGTCTGATGCAATGTTTCCAAGTTAAGAGTACTGGTAGTATTTGTGTGATTCCTCTCTATGTCTTGTTTCGATCCCTTAAATCAGTAAGGTCGTGAAACACCTCAGGTGATACACCTTAGTCTTATTGAATAAGGTGAAAATCTCAGCTTTATGCCAGACTACAACAAACCCTTTTTTTGACCCATGTTCCTGAACCTAGGGTCTTTACATGTCCATCATTTTTTTTCCAATAGATCCATTGTTATAGGTCCCTTTATGAATTGAATGGTATATTTGATCGTGGATTGGGATCTAATTGATGTGATTCTAAAATATGGTAAGGACACCTAGACAAATAAAAGTGAAAGAGGTAGTCATATAAAGAAACTTCTGGATTGATTCTTGATCCATAGTAGCTAGATTCTAAATGGGCTTGACTATTCCTCTACCATCAAATCAAATGGTGCCTCAAATATTCAACTAATAGTATTACAAATAGACAAAATGAAAATCTTTGGGTCGATTCCATTATGATTTAACGTGGCATGGATATCGTAGGATAGGGTGAATGAGATAATTTCCCAAGCATGGAAAATTCCAGTTCAAGGCTTGTTGACATATCTATGGGAAAATAAGTGTGACAATGTCAATAAAGCTCTAAGGAAATGGTTTAATGAATCCTTTCAACCTCTGAGACAAAAGAAAAAATATTTAATAAATAAACTTGATGACCACTACAAATTAGTTGAGGAATCACCAGTAGAAGAAATGTATCTAATAACATAATGATATTTTACTAGGGATATATTCATTGCAAGTCATCAGGAAGAGACCCTCTAGTGCCTCAAATATAGGAGGTTATGGTTGAAGGAAGGGGACCTGAAGACTTCCTTCTTCTAGAAACAAGAAATGGCTATGGAGATGAGGAACCGAGTCAAAGAAATTATTCTAGAACGAAAACCAAAAATTTATGACTCTGAGGATATCAAGCATGAAGTGTTCCTACATTTTTTGGATTTGTATATGATAGAGACGATCACTCTGGATTATACAAGAAAATTTATAAGGTACACAACAAAGGTAATCTCCCCATCTTCTAATTTGAATTTGGTCAAACCCGTAGACAAGGAATAAGCTATAGAGGTAATCAAATCCCTAAATATGAATAAGGCTCCAGGCCCTTATGGATTCCCTATTATTTTTTACTGATACTTCCGATATTTGATTAAAATTAATCTCCTCAGAATGTTAAATTAGTATCATGTGAATAAGAAATTAGGAGGTGAAACCAATTCCTTTTTCTTGTATTTAATTCCAAAGGAAACAGATCCTATTAATTTCTCTTGATTTCGTATGATATCCCTCTACAATGCATCCTATAGAAGATTAACTAAAATAATAGCCAATAGATTGAAACCCTTTCTCCTCACATTTATCTCAGATAGTCAACGAGGATTCATGCAGCAAATGAATATATTGGATAATATTATATTGGTTTCAAATCAAGTACATTCCAGCAAGGAGGTGGGAAACAAAGGAATGGTCATAAAGTTTAATATGGAAAACAAATTTGATTGGGTAAACCATTTCTTTCTCTTCTTAGTTAATCTTGATAAATTTGGTTTTTTCCAAGAATTCATTCGACGGATGAGAGCATACATTGGCGCTCCTTGGATCGCTCCTCTAATCAACGGGAAACAAACTCCTTTATTATCGGCCTCATGTGGACTAAGATAGTGATGTGACTTGTGTCCACCCTAATATATTATGATGGCTAAAATCTGAAGTCGAAAATTAGAGGTGGCTAGGTAGGACATATAGCTACCTAGACTTAACATAGCAAGAAATGTGAAAGATATCAACCACTCAAAATTTTTTGATGATACACTCCTACTTGGAGGGGCCTCTTGAATTATAGAAACTTGACTCAAGAAGGTTTTGGAAACCTATCCGATGATCTCAAGAGGATTGGTAAATAAGAAGAAAATTTAGCTATTAGGCTAGAATTGCTCAGAAAATACTTTGCAAGAAATTTCTCGTATCTTGGGAATATCTATTGCTAAAAATTGGAGATCATTCCCATACCTTTGAATACCCATGTCTCTGGGCCGATCTTCTGGTGAATATTGGGAGTCGGTTATGCAAAAGATACAAAAGAGAATAAAATTTTGGGGAGCCACATGGATGAATGTGGTAGGTAAATCCGTCCTTATAGAATATGTTCTCTCTTCTCTTCCAATCTATATTGGTTTGGGATTATTATCTCCTAAGAGTATTATCCACATCATTAGCAGTATTATTCGGAAATTTTATGATAGGGCGAGAAAATAGTGAGAAAATATTCTACTTGGTAAACTGGAATATAGTCTGGATCCAAAAAAAATTGGGTGGGATTGGAAATAAAGGATCAGAGTATATGAACATAGCTTTAAGAGCTAATATAGTTTTGAGGTTGTTGATAGACTCCAACAAATGGTGGAAGCATGCCTTCTTAAGGATGTATTTTCATAAAAGTTGACTGCTTAGGCCAAAAAATGAAGAATGGGAAGGATGCAAGACAAAAATTTGGAAAATTTTCAAAGCCTATGCCTCAACGATGTTAGAAAATTTGGGGTGGAAAATAGAGAATGTAAGGTGAATCAGAATATGGAAGGATTCAATCCCTCCCGCTAATCTAGTAAGAGACAATTAGGAGGTACGAGACTTGGCAAGGTGGATGGAGGAATAAGGAATAAGAAGCTTGTATTATATCTCAGACTGGGATGAAAATGGATTGTGGAATGGTTGGATCAGCCCCAACTTCCCTCCTCATGTACAACAACCATGGTTTTCATTGACAAAATCCCTCAAGGGTTACACACTGATAGCTTCCCATCGTTTGGATCAGTGAATATGGATGGGAGGAAAACACAATCATTATACAATGAAAGAGGGTTACGAAATATTAATCAAGTAGATGTTGTATCCTTAGAATTCTATATTATGGAGTAAGATATGTAATAAGGATGGTCTCTCGAAGGTCAACATATTCTGTTGGGAGTTGGTGCATGGAAAATTTTTGACTGCAAAGAATCTAAAGAAAATGCATATTTAAGGTCCGTCAAGGTGTTTATTATGCGGAAATGTTGAAGAAGTCATACCCCACATCTTATTTTAGTGTCCCTTATCTTTAGAAGTGCGGAAAATAACTTTTCATCCTCTTATTCAAATTCAATATATCCCTGTAAATTAGACAAAAATTTTTGAGATCTGTAGTTCACATCCCCCATGGAGCCATAGTTCCTCTTCAATCATATCAATATGTTGGGCAACCATCCCAAAATATCTCTACTAGGAAATATGACTTTCTAGGAATTATGTTATCTTCAAGGATGTCAAGCCAGTTCCATCCTCAACAGCTTGGAAAGCATCCCAACTTCTATTCAAAGTAATATATTCAAAGGGATTCGATATGGATGATATGGATAAATTAAATTAAGTTGAAAAAGAGTGGCTCAATATTAGGAGGCCCCCTACCCAAGTTGCCAATCTAAAATATCATTAAGGAAATATTCCCTTCCTAATTCGCTTGCCAAGTGATCAGTTTCTAGAATGGGGGCAATCTTTGGGAAAACATCAGCTCTTCTTGTATGGCACCTCGAAAGGAAATCCAGGGGAGGCAGGAGCAGGAGGGGTTATCCTTCGCCCTGGTGGATAAATTGAGAAAATGTTTGCATGGGCATTGGCCACTGCCTCAAAAAACCAGGAAAATTTTTTAGGACTTTGGAAAGGGATGAATATTATAGCGGCCAAGGGAATCTGCTAGTTATGTGTATTTGGAGATTCTCTCATCACCATCCAAAAATGTTACAAATTGAATAATTGTATGGAAAATGAATTGATGCCAATGTATGAAATAATACAACTCCTTATAGATAAATTTGAAGATATTGACTTCTATCATATTAAATGTGAAAACAATCACTTAGGAAATAAGAAAGCTAATATAGGGGCAATTTTCTTCAAGGAACTTTGATGGAGGGGCAAGACATATCATCAATATGTCATATCCCATGATTCCACATATCCAAAGGACATAGATCCTAGTGAATTCCATTAAGGATGAATATGTATCTGACAAGAAACAATAATTCAGTCATAACCCCAAGACTCTAAGGAGCCTCATCGATCGTTCTTGTAGGATTTCAAAGCCCATTAATCAAGTTAACATGTTAGATAACATGAAGTGTGAGGATGGGTATTTAGACAGGTGGAGAGGAAATGGCCAAATTTTAAATCTATCTAGAAGAGTAGGATTCACTTGTACCATCTAAGAGGTTGATCGGTTCCTCACATTCGTGTGTGATATTAATCTAGTAGAAGAAGTAATGGAATTATAATTATTATCAAACCAATGGAAGGAGGGTAGCAATAAATGTGAATGAACTCATCCTACTGCTAATATGGAGTCAATTTTAGATATAAAGGGATCGCTTCTAGCAAGTTACAAATGCAGTGGTTGTCCATCAAAATTCATCAAGTTGAACGTATGGCCTCCTCTTCATGGAATGACGTCAGAAAACCTTTGGATGAGAATTTGCAAGAATGAAAAGAGGAATTTGAGGAGATAATTTCCAGAATTGGGGAGAAAATACTCTCTGATGCTCGCTCCCACTTTAATTTGGTCACAAGCTAGATTGGATGTTTAGAAAAGGATGTGGAAAATATACGTACCACAACTTATTTAATTGTGACTAAGTTGGAAAACCTGGACTTCCAAGTGGATAATTTATAATTCAACATGGAGACAACTGTTGTCAACGTCCTAAAGGAGGCATTTGGTCTCAACGAGCATCTCAGTAGCAAACATATTTGGGCAGAGGTGACCTTGTAAACCCTCCTTTGCACGATGAACAGATGGTTTCGCAGCAAGAATAGGTACATAGCATTGCAAAAGGATAACTCCAGCAAGTGGAAGTAGACAATGCGGGAATGGAGGAGTACAACTAGACTCATGAAGAGGAATCTGGGTAGTTTTCTTTAAATTCTTAAGCTTTATATTATTATGATGTTTTATTAGGATCAATGGGGCCTTTTGGAGAAGTTATGAGAAAAGTGTTGCATTTAAAATGAAAAATATATCTTTGAATATCAAAAGACAATGTTTAGAGAAGTTTTGGAGGATTGTGGAAGAATTGACACCTTTGAATGTAATGACACTAGCCAGATTCTAGTTTTATTAATAGAAAGTTAACTGTTACTTAAAAAAAAAATTATATATATACCATGTTTCAAGATGGATCAAGTCTCTCTAAGTAAAAGCAATTTTTAAATTAAAACAAGCTTAAAAAAATGTTTTCACTTCGAAGTATTTGATCCTTAACTTGAATAATTTCGAAGTTAAGATAAATTTGGGCTAATATACAACTAAAATGAACAAATTCATCATCTAAAATCATAATTAATTTCTCTAACTCAAAGTCAACATCGAACACTTAAAACATATAAGAGATATGAATTATTGGCCTTAGAACCAACAAAATTTCTCATTTTTCATAACATCCCAATAAATACTTAAAAGAGATATCTAATTCTTGTAAGGATGTGTAATTTTGTAGCAAAATTTTCTTTAATAAAATATTCTTTGAATATTTGGAAGAAATTTTGTTATCCTCTTTTTCCATTCCCACATGATATGCTTGAGCTCATAATAAATATATTCTTATAATACTATAAAAGATCCATCTTAACTATAGATCTATCAAGTACCTAGAGAGATCAAATCTCTTGAGGTGAAAACCTCTTTTTGAGTGCAAAACTTGAGAAAATGTTTTCACCTTGAGATATTTGATCCCTCTCGGCACTTGATAGATCTGTAGTTAAGATGGATCTCGGTTGGTTTCAGTTGTGTGGACCGAGGAAAATCTATCGATAATATGAGGAACATATGATTAATTTTATCAAAAATATGTAAATACATCTAATATTAATATAACCATTTTAAATATGCTAAATATGTTTGATATTTATCGATTCATTTTAATTTTAAATTTTCTTAGTTACCTCAATTTGTTGAGATGATAAATATTGTAAAATAACTTTAATGGTGAAAAATGATGAATTTTTTTTTTGAATGCAAACTGACAATGTAATAATATTGAATGATAGAAAATGTGAATAATAAGAATGTATTCAATTACGAATAGCCTTCATTGTGTTCAATATCAAAATATTTTCTTCTATTATTCTTATTTTCATCCTTGTTAGTTTTGTCATCTTTCCATATCAATTATATGAAAAATACAGTAGAAATCATAAACCATAAACAATTTAAATATTTAGCTCAAGTCGTTGTAATAAACATCATACCTTGTATCTCTTGCTCTCCAATATTATTAGGTTTAATTACTATAACACAAAATCGTTCTACATTGTCAATAATTTTTTGTGCGTACACTGAAATCAATGCACACTATTAATCCAATGACTTTAAAACTAATGTACCCTCATACATCCAATTACATCAAATCAGAAATCAATATATACACTGAAATCAATGCCTCTAATGCAAGAAATCAACTAAGATTAGAAAACAACATCTACACAGATATCAATGCATCTAATGCAAGTAATCAAATAGGATTAAAAATCAACATCTACACTCAAATCAATGCATCTAATGCAAGTAAGAAAATAGGATTAGAAACCAACATATACACTAAAATCAATGCATCTAGTGCAAGCAATCAAATATTATTATAAATCACTATCTACACTTAAATGAATGCATTTAGTGCAAGCAATCAAGTAGTATTAGAAATCATCTATAGTGAAATAAATGCATATAGTGTAAGCAATAAAATATATTATAAATCAACATCTACATTTAAATTAATGCATCTAGTGAAAGCAATCAAATAGGATTAGAAATCACATCTACATTGAAATCAATGCATTTAGTGCAAGTAATCAAATATCATTAGAAATCAAAATCTACACTAAAATCAATGCATCTAGTGCAAGCAATCAAATAGGATTAGAAATCACTATCTAAACTGAAATCAATGCATCTATTGTAAGAAATATTCTTCCCTCTCTCCCCCCTCCATATATATATATGTATGTGTGTGTGTGTGTTAAGTCCCTTTATTAATAGTGCAGTCCCTTATTATGTTAGTGTAGCCCCCCTTATTGTTATTTTTGTACCCCTGTAACCCCCATATTTTTATTATTGTGCCTTTACATTATTATTATTGAGCCATTTTGATTACATTTTTGTGGCTATTGTGGCTCCACTAGGTTTACATTGTGACCCCATGGACTCATATATATAGAAAGGAGGTTTTCTCATTTGTATCATCCAAGAATTGTTCATTCATGTAATGTATTGGAGGTTTCCCCCTCGAAGTGGCTTATTTATAAGGCGTTGATATCTCTTTTCTTCTATTTTTGGAGTTGGTTTCACAACATTTGGTATCAGAGCTTTGGATTCTAGGGTTTCACTGCCCCAAACAGGTCATCGTGGCATTTTCTATATAACCTTGTTTCTACGAAGGTTCAGAAGCTGAAAGTTTTATAGTGTGAAGCCAAAATCCTGAGGAACATCGTCGCAAAATTTCAGAGCTTGGTTCGCAATATTTGCAGAGATATGATTTGTAAAAGTTAGGGATTTTTGCACGCTCCTGAATTTCACTTAAAAAGGTCATCGCGGAACTTTCGCTATAACTTTTGTTCTACGAAGGTTCAAAAGCTGAAATTTTTAGAGCGTCAAGCCGAAATCCTAAGGAACATCATCGCAACATTTCAGAGCTTGGTTGGTAATATTTTAGGAAATATGATCTGTGAAAGGTAGGTCTTTTTCAGGCTCCAAAATTTCATCTCAAAGAGGTGATCGTGGGAAAATCTTCATAACTCTCTCTCTGAGCATCGGATTGGAATTCTGTAAACCGTTACTAGAAGTGCATGGACTGTAGTTTCCTGTCTATAAATTTCCAAGCCAAAGGAGCAAACAGTGACACGTGGCAAGGCGTATGAGTTCACTCTACTGAACCAATCCATAATTAGGTCATTGTGGGAGATTGGACATAAATTTGTCTTGAACAGTCCAAATTAGGTCAAACCTATGTCATTCGAAAGAATATTCAGAGGGCTACCTCAGGGCCAAATTCAATTATTGAGGATCCAAAATCACATAAATAATTCAGTTTCAATAGTGAGCTTCTCAAAAGAAAGAAAAAGGTGTGTATTTGGTTTTTAAAATTGCATAACGTTTGTTTCAAAAAGAAGTTTGAAGTGATTCCAAGGGAATATTTTAGAATTTTTATCAGTATTGGGTTCTATAATGCCTCAAAAAAATAATTCCATACCCATTATGCCCTCAAAAAGCTATACTATGACGCATGAAGAGGAAGAATTGCAGTATGAGATATCAAAATTACGGTACCAAGTGCAACAAATTTTGATCTTACGAAGAGCAAGCAAAGATGACATAGATGGTTTAAAAGCAGAAATGGAGGCTAAGTTGGAGGGTTTGAAAGATCAAATAATAGATAATATGGATGATAAATTAGTGGAAGATCACATCAAGCATCAACAACAAGTTCTCCATCTCTCAAAGGATAACCTAACTTTGGTGCAAAATCTAATGAAACAACAAGAAGATCAACATCACATCAAAAGAACTTCTAAAGCAGTCACAGAAACAAGAAATCGATAAGTACGATCAATTTTAGAGTATCTCATCAAGTGTAAGAACTTTCCTGTAGAAGATTCCACATGGGAGGATGAGAATTGTATACGAAAGCATCAAGAAATAATCAAGCATTGAGGACAACACTTGTTTGAAGGAGAGGGGCATGTTAAGTCCCTATATTAATAGTGTAGTCCCTTATTATGTTAATGTAGCCCCCCTTATTGTTATTGTTGTACCCCTGTAACCCCCATATTTTTATTATTGTGCCCTTACATTATTATTGTTAGGTCGGCTAGGATTACATTGTGGCCCCACTAGGATTACATTGTGGCCCCATGGACTCATATATATAGAAAGGAGGTTTTGTCATTTGTATCATCCAAGAATTGTTCATTCATGTAATGTATTGGAGGTTGCCCCCTCGAAGTGGCTTATCTCTAAGGCGTTGATATCTCTTTTCTTCTATTTTTGGAGTTGGTTTCACAACAATATGTCCCTCCATCTCTCCTTATTTGTCTCTTTATCTCACCCCCACAAACACACACTCTCTCTCACTCCATATTTATCAATCTCTTTGTCCCTCCCTTATTGTCTCCATCTCTCTCTTATTTCTGTTCACCTTCCATCTATATCTCTATCTCCATTTGTCTCACTATATCAACCCCTTCCCTCCATCTCCCTCGCTTGTATCTCTTTTCTCTCCTGCTATCCTCTCTCGCTCTCCCTCCATCTTCCTTATCTCGCTCTCTCTCTCTGTCTCTCTCTCTCTCTCTCTCTCTCTCTCTCTCTCTTCTTACCTCCCTCTCTCTCCCCCTCCATCTCCATCTCTCTTCCCCTACCTCTCTTCGCTCTTTCTCTTCCTTTCTCTCCCACCTCTCTCTCTCTCTCTCTCTCCACCTTCTAACTTTGTCACTATATGCATCTCTCTCTCCTTCTCTCCATGTTTTCTTCTTTGTCTCTTTATCTCACTCCCAAACATATACATGAGTCTCTCCATATCTCCCTTGTCACTCCATCTCTCTCTCCACTTGTTACTCTCTATGTATTTCTTCTTCCATCCCTCTCTCTCCATACGACTCCATCTCTCCATCAATCTCTCTCTTTCCCTCCAAATCCATGTCTCTCCCCATCCAACTCCATCTATCCCTCCCTCTCTCCCCCTCCAACTCCATCTCTCTATCCCTCCCTCTCTCTTCCCCCATCACTCATTCTCTCTCTCTCTCTCTCTCTCTCTCTCTCTCTCCCTACAATCCTCTACATTCCCCCATCACTCATTCTCTCTCTCTCTCTCTCTCTCTCTCTCTCTCTCTCTCTCCCTACAATCCTCTACATTCCCCCATCACTCTCTTCCTCTCTCTCGTCCTTCCTCTCTCTCATTTTATCGCCTCCCTCCATCTATATTCATCTCTCTCTCTCTCTCTCTCTCTGCCCTCAAATCCTCTCTCTTCTCCCATCACTCTATCTATCTCTCCAACTATGTTACTATATCACTCCCTTTCTTCTTCTCTCTCCTTCTCCCCCCTTTGTCTCCATCACTTTGTCTATGTCTCTTTATCTCACACCTATACAAACACTCTCTCTCTCTCTCTCTCCAATCCTTTCTCCTTCTCCCTCTCTCTCTCCTTCTATCTCTCTCCCAACTCCATCTTTATGTCTCCCTCTCCCTATCTTACCCTTCTCTACCTCTCTTTATCCTCTCCCTCTCTCTCTCTTCATTCCTCCTCTCCCCTCATCTCTCCCTTGTCAATCCCTCTATTTCTCCACCTCTATCATATGTCTTTGTTCTTCCCTCCCATATATATCTAGAGTTTATATATATAACAAAATTAATATTGTATTAATATAAAGTTATTAAATTTAATAATTTTAATATTATAATATATTAATATCAATATTATATTTAGTAATAATAATAATATTATTAATATGTTAATGTTAATGTTAGGGTTAATAATGTTTTTTTTTTGCATGGTATTATTATTAATTTGGTCCATGGTATTTGGTCTATAGGCATCAAATATAATTAGATGTTGATACTCCTATTTGATATATGTTTATTTATTTACCTTACTTTTTTATACTCCTTTTATAAATATGGTATTTGGGCCATAGGCTTCACCTAAATAAAACTTCTTTTTTAGTTTTTGTAAATATAAAGAGGTTTATGGAGTAAATATAAAATAGGTATTATTTATTTATCATACTTCTAGTCTATTTATATCTTTACTTGTTTACCATACTTCTAGTTTATTTATATCTTTATTTATTTACCATAAGTATAAAAAGATGTTTTATTTATTTACCATACCTCTCGTTTATTTATATCTTATTTATTTATCATATCTCTTTTTTGAGTGTCCTTAAAACTCTTCATATTTTTTTTTTTTTTTTTTAAATCGACATTATTTCTATTTTATTTTAATAAAAAATAGTTTTTTATTTTAGCTTCCAACATACTTACACATCTGGGTCATATTGAGTGTAGAATGCGCCTCTAGGCGCAATAAATAAAAACTTACATCTAAATATAAAATTAATTTCTTTTAATGTGTTATTCCAATATCTTTTCAAAATTAATTAAATACATATTTTTAAAATGATAAATATTTAATCCTTTCAATCAAAATATTATTTAAATTTAAAATAATTGAAAAAATAAGATTAATATAAAGTTTAATATCTTTTAAATATTATTTAAATATAAAATAGTTTAAAAAATAAGATTCACACAAAGTTTAATATTTTTTTAAATGATTTATTTATATCATTGCCAGGTTACAATTATATATTATTTAAATTTAAAGCAATTTTAAAAAATAAGATCTATGTAAAATTTAATCTCTTTTAAAACGATTTGTCTTTATATTATTATTGTGTTTCAATCATATGTTAACAAGCTTAATTTTCAAAATTTCAATATATAATTGCCTCATGATAAGTAAACAATATATAAAAACATGAAATAAATAAATCGATTGAAATTCACACTTTCATTAAAATATAATATTATTTAATTATCTATAATAAAAGCTTAGGTAGCTGATCCAGTCAGTTCAGGAAAAAATCTCAAATTTAAAATGAATGAGAGTGAGTATATAAGACAAATAATAGCTTCTTACCTCCCAAATTTCAGGAACGCTTAATTAAAAAAATAATCTTAATTATTAAAAAAATAAAAAACAATTCTAGTTAATTGAGATAGTCGGCGTAATTATTTATAATAAAAGCTTAGGTAGCTGATCCAGTTAGTTCAGGAAAAAATCTCAAATTTAAAATGAATGAGAGTGAGTATATAAGACAAATAATAGCTTCTTACCTCCCAAATTTCAGGAACACTTAGTTAAAAAAATAATCTTAATTATTTAAAAAATAAAAAACAATTCTAGTTAGTTGAGATAGTCGGCGTA
Organism: Pinus albicaulis; assembly: GCA_034641835.2. NCBI lineage: Eukaryota > Viridiplantae > Streptophyta > Pinopsida > Pinales > Pinaceae > Pinus > Pinus albicaulis. The sequence goes on from CM076582.1 coordinate 784,201,826, forward strand.
ATTATTTATAATAAAAGCTTAGGTAGCTGATCCAGTTAGTTCAGGAAAAAATCTCAAATTTAAAATGAATGAGAGTGAGTATATAAGACAAATAATAGCTTCTTACCTCCCAAATTTCAGGAACACTTAGTTAAAAAAATAATCTTAATTATTTAAAAAATAAAAAACAATTCTAGTTAGTTGAGATAGTCGGCGTGTAGTGAGAGGTTGGTACTTGGTCTCGCTTTGAAAGGCAAAAAACAAAGGGGAATTAAAACAAAGGCAAAAAACAAAGGGGAATAAAAACAAAGGCAAAAATACAAACAACGGCAAAGTACAATGCACGACTAGAAAGGGAACTTCCCGTGGAAGCATGAAAGAAAGTTCCTTCATGCCATTGGCTTCTTATAATTTATTGATTTCATAAATTAATGAAAGTTCCTCTCAAGTTATTTTCTTCATGATGTCATTGACGAGTCTCTCCACTCAAAATCAAGTTTTATTGTCACGATATCATGTTTTGGGAGCGTGCTTATTTTCAATGATTTTTTGATAAGAGTTGTAATACGGAGTGTGCTATTTTTATTTTTATTAGTATTTATTATATTAGTAAATTATGTTATCTATATAAAAAAATATTAACAATAGTTAAATATATTTAATAGATTTTAGATTTTTTTTAATATTAAAAACGATACCCTTATTTGATTTATGGAAAACTTTGTTTTCATCATTTTTATTTTATTTAAAAATAATCTAAATTATCAACTATTCACTTTACTTATTAAGTTAGTTCAAAATAGATCGAGTATGTTTAATTATTACAATTATTCACTTTACTTATTAAGTTAGTTTAAAATAGATTGAGTATGTTCATTTATCAAGTTAGGTTGAAGAAAATATTTCATAAAATATTTTTCATTGTTATTATTAATTTATTTCAAGATAAATTGAATATATATATTTATTAATTTTATTTGAAACAAAATATTTCATAAATGTAGATTAAATCATTATATTGTTTATCACTTATTATGATGCTTTTAGAGCAGAAAATGTGTAAGAATAATTTTACAAAACCATTTTTATGACTTGGTTTGGCAAATTGAGCTTTGAAACCTGAGGCATCAAACGACGCTTTTTGGGGGGGTAAATATATGTTGTTTAAGTGGCAAACAATTTTTTTTTTTTTTATTCTACACATAGAGACATTTCCTAAGGCACAAGAATAACATCAACTAGAGTCTGTATGCCAAAGTTATGCCACTTAAAAGTTGACCTTCCTGTTTTCACCACCATAATTTGAGAGGATGCCACATCATCCCTCATTATTCATGAAAAATGAGCTAGTCATGTGATTATGACGAAGAAGACTCTAGAAGAGTCTATATTGTAACTTTGGTTAAGAGTTGAGGTAATCAAACATAACCATTAGTAGGCTATCAGGATGTGTTATAACCAGGCCACTAGGCAGAAAAGCGGTTCCATTCTTTCAAGTGTATTTTTTCCATAGTTGAGAAAAAATAGCCAAGCGGGATAGTTTATAGAACACACAAAGGATATTTGTGCATTATAGTAGCCAACGCCACACAAACCATACTTCTTTGTACTCGTAGGCAGATTTATATTCAAAAAAAGAGAGTGAAGCGACCTCAACTTCCAATTGGGTTTTTCTCCCGAAAGGGTTTCTCAAGCTATGTCTTGTGTCAAATGTGGGTGTGAGTTTTTATTTCCTTGTACTCTATTTTATGCGTAATTTTAATTTGCATATATACACTATTAATAGTAATCTACATATCCATAAATCTAAAAGGAAATAACATTGTAATATTGCAGAATTTCATATTTTAAATATAATTTTATCACATCTATTATGACGAACTATCGAGTGAAATATCCATGTCAATTTACAAATCAATAAAAAAACTTTATGATTTATGTGAATTGATTATAATACTTTTCAATTTGATTTTTGCAACGTGTATTTGGTAAAGATATCATATCATATCATATTAAGTTATTTAAAGGGGAAGGATGATCCTACCTAAGGGTTTTCACAGCTTCTAAGTCACTTATTTTGTTTTGTGAGGTTTAATGGTCCTTCTCTTGTACATTGGCTCATTTACAATATTGGATCATTTTTATGAAGATAGAAGGGTAGGCATCACCCTTGTTTGCGACCCATGGAAGCATCTTCAAATATCTAAGTCATAAGTTTCCCAATTAGTACCATCTTGAAAATTGTTGATATTGACATAGGTTTATAGTTGGATCCACTCTAGTAACTCCCATTTTAAACTCTTTTTATAATTACAAAGAAAAAAGGAAAAAGAAATAGTACTCTCTCTCTCTCTCTCTCTCTCTCTCTATATATATATATATATATATATATATATATATATATATATATACACACACACATTTAAAGAAAACAAGTAACAATATTCTTAACCATGGAGATTCACCCCCATTTTATAATAGAGATTCTTAAAAACACAATAAAAAGCATATTATGCTAGATCAAAACCAATAGAGTTTAAGAGCTCTTCTCATATTAAGAATGCTGCTTTGCCACACTACACAAAAGATTGATTAAATAGCCATTACATAGAGCTATTTTATTGACCAAATCTTAATATCTAGTTTTCTACGATCGAACATATAGATCATTCCAAACCACTATGTGTGCACTGCATTACCTAGAAATACCTAGAAGCTAGAAGACAAACTCAACAATTACATTTAACACTCCCCCTTAATTTTGACTTCACTTTCATTACAATTTTCAATGCAAACAATTCCTACGTGTTGTATTTTAAACTAACAACTTGATTTTCCAATGAATTTCTTAAAACATATATCAACTAAATTTTGGAATTGCAAAACTGAAGATTGAATTCACCATTATCGACCAACTCTAGGATGAAGTAAAACTAGGTATCAATGTGTTTACTTTTGTAGTGAAACACATGATTTCTAGAAAATGGAATAGCGAAATTATTATAACATAATATAAGAGTTTTCTCCTTCTTCTCTTCAGGCTCAAGATCACCTATCAATATTCTTAACCAAAATGCTTCGCATGTTGCTCCTATTTCTACTACATACTCTTATTTTGTTGATGAAATGAAGACAATGGGATGCTTCTTGGATGCCCATGAAATCAATCATATACATAGGCGAAATGCATAACCTAAGGTACTCTTTTTGTCATCAATACTTCCTACAACATCACTATCTATGTAGCTAACAAGATGGCTATCATTTAAATTAGTGTTAAAAGTTACATACTATATTGTTCTTGCAATATGCCTTAAAATCCTTTTTCCATCTTTCCAATGAGTTTCTTTTGGTGACTCCATGAACCTAGATATAAGACTAAGTGTTAGGTCCCTATAATACTAGTGTAGCCCCCTTATTGTTATTATTGTGCCCATGTAGTCTGCATATTGTTATCTTTGTGCCCCATAGAAACCCAATATGTTTATTATTGTGCCGTTACATTATTATTGTTATGTAGGCTCTCATTATATTGTGACCCCTTAGACTCCAATATATACGAAGGAGGTATTGTGATTTGTATCATCAAATAATTATTCATTTATGTAATGTAAAGGAGGTTTCCCTCTCGAAGAGGCTAATTTGAAGTCATTGATCTATATTTTCTTCTATTTTGTGAGTTGGTTGCATAACATTTGACATCAAAGCTTTTGATTCTAGGGTTTCACTTATTCAAACAAGACATCTTGGAATTTTCGCTATAAAATTTTTTCTATGAAGTTTCAGAAGCTGAAATTATAACCACATGGAGTCAAAAAATTGATGAAACAAGTGTACGAATTGCAAAATTCTAGTTCTCTATAATTTCAGAGATATGATCCGAGCAATTAGGATTTTTGCAGGCTCTAGAATTTTGTATAAAACCGGTGACCTACAGAAAATCATCATAACTTCTGTTTCAGAAATCAGGTTTGAATTCTATAAAAATTGGTTGAAATCACATAGAATTTAGTTTTTCCTGTAGAAATTTTAAGTCCTAATATTGAAACAGTGATATGTGGCATCTCGTACAACTAATATCTACTGAACAAGTCCATACTCTGGTCATCGTGGGATATTTTTCGTAACTCTATATTGAAGAATCGAATATTGTTCTGACTTGTGGCATTGGAAAGAATATTCAAAGGGATACAAAAGGCCTAATTTCAGACCATGGAGATATGTAATTACAGAGTTACAACTATTTCAATATTGATCTCCTAAAAGAAAGAAAAAGGTGTGTATTTTTTTGTATATTGCATAACTTTTGTTTGAAAAATCAGTTTGAATTGATTCCAAGGGCATGTTGAAGCATAGATATCAGTATTGCGTTCTAAAATTCCTCCCAAAAAAAATAATTCCCCATCAATTAAACCTTCATAAAGTTCTATTATGACACATGAAGAGGAATTATTGTAGCATGATATATCAAAATTACGGGACCAAGTGCAACAAATTTCGCTCTCACAGAGAGAAACCAAATATGAAATAAAAGGTGACATGGATGGTTTAAAAGAAAACATGGATGGTTTAAAATACGACATGAATTGTTTAAAACAAGACATGGAAGGTTTGAAGGAAGGTTTGACAAAGTTGATACAAGAAATGCTTCCTAATGGTGAAAAGGTATTCCATGAAACTCATGACGAGAACAAAAGGAATCTCAATAATAGAATTCAATGTTGTGTTTAAGACCCACCACATTCCAAATATCCATATGAGGAAGTTTTATAGCAAGGATCCAGTAACATAGATATTACAGATGGAGCAATACTTTGATCTCCATGATGTGCAACACCCACAAAATATACACATTGAAACTTTATATTTAGAAACCAATAAATTTGTATGGTATCAATGCCTTTGTTCCCATAAAAAAAATTCACTAGGTCAATTTTTATGGAGGAAATGATAGCACATTATGAGGATACAAATATCACCACCTTCTTTAGCCAATTAATAAATATCCAACAAAAGGGTTCAATGGCAGGGCACATTAAGGACTTCCAAAAATTGAATATCAGGGCAACTGATATTCTAGGAGAATATGATTGATATATTCATAGGGAATTTAAAGGATAACATCCAACATGAGGTTCACCTTTCGGAACTTGATTCATTGGAGAAAGCATTCAGGGTGGAAATAAAATTTGAAAGTAAAATTATAACAACAAGGAAGTATACCACTCATAACTATAAATATGGAAATTTTGTTGCTCCTATACTTCCACAAACTACAATTTTGACACGAAAAAAAGTTGGAGGAAAAAAGAGAAAAGGGGCTTTGTTATAGTTGTGATATAAAATACATTAAAGGTCATAAGTGCTCTAAGAAGAAATTATTTTACATAGATTGTGAAGAGGAGGAAGAAAAGGAATAAGAACCATAAAAAAAGGAGGATATACACCAGGAACCAACCCCAAAGAAAGAAGAAATGAATCTGACCATATCTTGTAATTCATTGGAAGGAATTACCACTCCTCAAACTATAAAAGTATTAGGATATATCAAGAAGAAAAATGTAATAGTGTTGATTGATTCAGGTAGTACCCATAATTTTATTCATTGTAAGATATCCAAGGAATTGAATTTCTTCCTATATCCAGAACCAGAGTGTCAAGTGATGGTTGAAAATAGAGGAACTATAAATTTCTCTGGAAAGTGCCATAATATAAAGCTAACAATGCGGGAATATTTATTGAATATTCCAATAATTTCCATTCCAATAGGTGGTGCCGATGTTGTACTAGGAGTCCAGTTGTTAAAATCATTGGGGACAATAACTTTAAATTTTCAAGAAATTTTCTTGAAATATTTTTGCGAAGGAAAGGAAGTTAAATTAAGGGGTATCACAGGGAAACCAAGATATATAATCATTGCTAATGTCATGAAAAAGCTTCTGAAGAAACAACAATGAGGCATAATTGCACAATAATTCTCACTAGAGGTTCAAACATCAAAATCATCTATTTCTCCATATCCCCAAAAATTATTGGACAATCATTCAAAGGTGTTTGAGACTCCCAAAGGCCTCCCACCAATTTTTGATCATGATCATTATCATGCTATTCATTTGATTCTAGGAAGTGTTCCTAAAAAAATCAGGCCCTACAGATATCCTTATTCCCAAAAGAGTGAGATTGAACATATGGTTACATAAATGTTAGAGGATGGTATAACTCAACCTAGTCAAAGTTATTTCTTTGCTCCTGTAGTATTGGTGCACAAGAAGGATGGATCATGGTGTATGTTTCTGGATTATAGGGAGCTCAAAAAGCTCACTATCAAGGATACATTTCCCATTTATGTCATTGATTAATCGTTGGATGAATTACAAGGATCAATTTACTTCACCAAGTTGTATCTTCATTCAGGATATCATAAAATTAGGATGAATACTGAAGACATTCTGAAAGCAACATTCAGAACTCATGAGGGTCATTATGAATTTTTGGCCATGCCTTTTGGTCTTACTAATGCACCTTCCACATTTCAAGATTTGATGAATTCCATTTTCAAACCCTTCCTTAGAAAATTTGTGTTAGTATTTTTTGATGATATACTAATCTACATCAAGTCTTGGAAGGATCATGTTCAGGGATAATTTTAAGGATGGAAGTTTATCTTGTAGTTTAGAAACCTTGGTGAATCTTACTAGTCCCTAATATGCAAATTGTAAACATTTTGGCGATATTTTTGTAGAAATATTTAGATTTCCAATGATTTTATATTAGTCAATATAATATTTTGGCGATTTTTAAGGTAAAATAGTGGTGTACTATAAAATTTGAGTGAACAATTCTAGAAAAAAATGGAAATTGGCAATTTTTTTTTTTTTTTTTAAGCATGGAAAATTAGACCACCTGTGAATATTGGCCCCTAAAAGTCTCCGTGATCATGTTCAACATGTTGACAGGGTGTTCAAACTATTGGAGGAGAAACAATTATATGAAAAAACCTTTAAATGTTTCTTTGGAGTAGAGGAGGTGGAATATTTGGGCCATATTGTATCTCATGAGGGTGTTAAGGTAGACCCTAAAAAAATAAAGCCATTAAGGAATGGAAAATCCCCACAACCATAAATCATATTCGAAGATTTCTTAGGTTGACAAGGTATTATCACAATTTTGTTAATAATTATGGTAGAATAACAGTACCTCTAACATCATTACTGAAGAAAGATGCATTTTCTTGGACTCTAGAGGCAACTAAGGCCTTTGAACATCTTAGAGAGGAAATGTTCCAAGCACTAGACATAGCTACTCCATACTTCACAAAAACCTTTATTGTGGAATGTGATGCCTCAGGAAATGGAATTTGTGTGGTTTTAATGCAAGAATAGAGACCCATTGCTTTTGAAAGTCGTCCAATCAAAGGAAAGTATTTAAAAAAACCTATTTATGAGAATGAAATGTTCGCAATACTACATGCATTAAAGCAATGACGACCTTATTTAATGGGAGGACACTTAAAGGTAAAAATAGATCATGATAGCCTTAAATAATTTTTGGAATAAACATTATCTTCAGAAAAGGAGAAAAAAAGGGTAACAAATATGTTGGGTTATTAATTTGAAATCATCTACAAAAAAAGGGAAGAAAAATGTTGTTATAGATGCACTCTCAAGAAAGGATGAGGATGTGGAAGCATTTCTTTATGCCATTTCTATTATCTAGCCTAAGTGGATAATCGAAGCCATGGATGAAAGGCAGAATGATGAAGAGGTGTGGACACTCATTCAAAAGTTGTAGCAAGATGGTATTACATATGATACATTTAGTTGGAAAAATGATTTGTTATGGTTCAAATATCACTTATATATTGGTAATAATTCCTAACTCAAACAAAAAAAATGTTTTGGAATTGCACACCTCTCCCTTAGGAGGGCACTCCATATTTTTAAAATCTTACAATAGGGTCAAGAAGAATTTTTTTAGGATGACCATAAATCTGATATTCAAAATTTTGTGGCAGAATGTTTGGTTTTCCAACAAAATATAGTTGAGACGGTTAAGACCCAAGGTCTGTTACACCATTTATAAATTCCAAGTCAATGTTGGGAGGAGGTCTCAATGGATTTTATCACATGTTTACCCAAGTCTGAAGGAAAGAGTATCATCATGGTGGTAGTTGATAGACTTACCAAGTATGCACACTTTTGTGCACTATCTCATCCTTTTAAAGCCAATACAATTACTATTGAATTTATGGAAAAAATTCAAAAGCTTCATGGAAACCCAAAGATTATAGTACGTGACAGAGATCCCATTTTCACTAGAATTTTTTTTACGGAATTATTTTCTTTTCTTGATACTCAATTAGCTCATAAATCATCTTATTACCCTTAATATAATGGGAAAATTGAGATAATGTTTGGAAGAATATCTTCTTTGCTTTATATTTGGTAAAAAAACACAATGGTTTAAGTGGTTACCTCTAGCTGAATGGTGGTATAACACTTCCTTCCATATTTCAACAAAAATGACCTCATTTATGGAATTTTATGGATATCATCCACGATCCATCACATCATATTTAAGAGAAAATTATAAGGTTAAAGTAGTGGAATATCACATCGAGGATCAACAAAAAGTTCTCGAACTCTTAAAGGATAACCTAAATATGTCACATAATCAAATGAAACAACACGCATAGTAGCATCACAGTGAAAGAAATTTTAATGTAGGTGACTAGGTATTTTTACAGCTACAACCATACAAACAAATGTCCCTCAAGCAAGTTAAGAAGGATAATAAATTATCACCCAAGTACTATGATCCTCAAAAGGTGTTGCAAAATATTGGTACTATGGAATACAAATTGGAGCTATGTGCATCTTCCCGAGTACACCCAGTTTTCCATGTTTCATGCTTAAATAATGTTATCAGTTACAAGCTTCCAGTTCAAACAGTATTGCTATAAATTGATGAAGAAGGAAAAATCATATTTGAGCTTGAAGAAGTCACATAAACAAGAACCTAAAGGCTACAAAATCGATCATTCTCATAGTATCTCATTAAGTGTAAGAACTTACCCACAGAATATTCCATATGGGATGACGATAATTTTATATAGAAGCATCGAGAACTACTCAAGAATTCAGGAAAACACTTTTTTTAGGGAGAGGGGAATTTTAGGTCACTATAATACTAGTGTACCCCCTTTATTTTTATTTTTAGTGTAGCCCCCTTATTGTTATTTTTGTGACCATATATCCCCCATATTAATGTGCCCCATGGAAACCCACTATTGTTATTGTTGTGCCATTACATTATTATTGTTATGTAGGCTCTGATTATATTGTAACCCTTAGAATCGTATAAATAAAAAGGAAGTCATGTCATTTGTATCATCCAAGAATTGTTCATTTATGTAATGTAAAGGAGGTTTCCCCCTCAAAGATGCTAATTTTTAAGTCATTGATCTATATTTTCTTCTATTTTGTGATTTGGTTGAATAACATTGAATTAATACATTATGTTAGTCCATGTTTCTATGAGATACATTAGGTTTCCTACTAGTCGTAAAAAGTGGAATTGACTATTGGACTATTGCCATATTTTTTTGGCTTGGTTATTGGGGCAATTGGTGCATCTAATAGCTTTCATTCACTCATATGAAACCTTGTCAAAATGTCCCTTGCATACTTTCTTTGACAAATTAAGATTCATTTTTTATTTTGTTCAACTTCTATCCCAATAAAATATTTCATGTGACCAAGGTTGGTCATCTCAAATTCCTTCTTCATTCTTGTTTGAAAATCTTCAAGTTACAAATTTATTGTGTAAATCCTAACTTCAACATAAATGAAAAACATTAAAATATTACCTTGTAGATTTGTTTTTGTATATAGAGTGGGCTCGTTCATGTTATGTTTGAATCCTTTGTTGAGAATATATGAATAATAACTACTATACCATCTATGGGGGCCATTTTTAAACCACAAAAACAAGCGTTTCAATGGGAGAGAAATACCATACCACATGTGATCATATTAGGGGGATATATATTAAGGAAAATGTGACCTAACATATTGAGAATATAATAAGGGGAAAAGGGTTTTTATATTGGAAGGTATAAAAAATGGAGCTCAAATTTAATGAAAAAATATAAAAGGGTATAAAAAATGTTAATGAAAAAATGGACACGTACAATATCTAATGAAAGTATTGTTTTTTTAAATTGGGAATGTGTATTGGATTCGTATTTGTACGGGTTTAAATAATGTGATTTTTAGAGGTGTTTTTCATTATGTGGTCAAATAAAGGGTATTGTTTAGTATGCCATGAACAAACATGACATGTTAGAGGTTCATTTAGTGAAGCCCCCATATTTTTAACTTGTAAAATTTTTGTTCTTGACCCTTGATTTCATACCCTAGAGTATGATCTACATAAACTTCTTCCTTCAAGATCCCATTTAAAAATTCTGTTTTTACATCCATTTGGTAAAATAGACAAGGATTCTTTGTTGCCATTTCTTATATTGTTCTAACAATATCCAATCTTTCTATTGGGGTGAATGTTATTTCATAATCCACTCCAATCTATTTTGAAAATCCTTTTTCCACTAATCTGGATTTATGATTTTCAATTTCCCCCTTTAGAAAACTTGGTCTTATAGACACATTTGAATCCGAAGCTTGTTTTTCCTTCGAGTTGATCTACGAGAATTAATTTTTCATTCCTCTATATGGATGCAATTTCTTCATTCAAGCTTCAACCTAGTCTTGAAAATGTGTTGGCTAGAAATAAAGTAAATTAAAATGTTATTGTTCAAGGGAAAATTTCCCAAGGGCTAGCGTTGAGAGCCCTAATAGAGTGAAATAAAAATATAATAAAGAATACTCACAAAATAATTCCAAGCACTTAAATTAACAAAAGTAGGGAATATAAACGTACCTGGAGATCCTATGTTTCAAGTATATCCATTAGGGTCCAAAACCTCTATCTTCTTCCAAGATGTGTAGACCTGCAAATGAATCACTTAGATAGGAGAAAATTACTAAATTCAAAGTACAAGTACACACACACACATATGAAAAATAATCATAAGAATCATCATAAATTAACATGTATATAATAGCAATGAAATTTGGAAATAAGAAATGAGTCTCGTTATTAATTTAAAGCAACAAGAATAGGTGAAGCTACAACCTGATCCTAACAAAAGGTACTAACAAAAACTTCCTCCAGATCCATCCACCATAATCCATCGAATAATTCCTCTCCAATATATGCAAGAACATGTTAGATAAGTAGTATGACCATCTTTGCAAGTAAAAAAAGGTTTCTCGAAGACTTGGAATGCATAAGGCATGGGAAAATCACAAACCCTATCTTGGAAAATCTGGGCATAATAATGATACTTCTCATTAGGAATTCATTAGGCCTACCCAAGCAGTTTATATATAAGATCTCAAACTAGTTAATTCATTTAGGTGACAGGCTCCTGTAGGTTGGATTTCAGTAAAACCTATAAATCGTGCCCGAAAAAAGAACTTTTTATTTATTTTTTCAAATTTTGAAAAGGTGTATGCAGATATTGTTCTTAGAAACTACGTATGTACGTGATTTTATGTGGGCATAGTCATGTATGTATTTTGAGAATTCTTTTTTTTGAGATAAATTCAAGTATACATCTGGAAGGTAGTTTCCCAGGTCATATAAGAGCATCTTGTTATGAAACCAGTTCCAAAAATAGAATAAAAGAGAGATCAACGCCTTAGAAATCAACCACTTCGAGGGGGAAACTTCCTTTACATTATATAATTGAAAAATTATTGGATGATACAAATGACAAAACCTCCTTTCTATATATATGAGTTCATGGGATCACAATATAATCCTAGCCGACCTACCAATAATAATGTAAGCTCACAACAATAATAATAGTGGGGTTTTATGGGGCACAATAATAACAATATGGGGACTGCAGGGGTACAACAATAACAATAAGGGGACTACACTAATAAAAATAAGGGGCTACACTAGTAATATAGGGACCTAACATTCCCCTCTCCTTCAAACAAGTGTTGTCCTTAACACTTGATTATTTCTTGATGCTTATGTATAAAATTATCATCCTCCCATGTGGAATGTTCAATGGGTAAGTTCTTCCACTTGCTGAGATACTCTAAAATTGATCGATTTCGTATTTTTCGATTTCTTGTTTCTGTGACTGCTTAAGAACTTCTTTTGCTGCGATGTTGATCTTCCTGTTGTTTTATTTGATTATGCACCAAAGTTAGGTTATCCTTTGAGAGTTGGAGAACCTATTTTTGATGCTCGATGTGATCTTCCACTACTTTATCATTCATATTAGCTTTCATTTTATCCTTCAAACCTTCCAAATTAGCCTCCATTTATGATTTTAAACCATCTATGTCATCTTTGATTGCTCTTTGTAAGATCAAAATTTGTTGCACTTGGTCTTGTAATTTCGATATATCATGTTGCACTTCTTCCACTTCATGAGTAATAGTAGAGCCTTATGAGGGCTTAATGGGTACTGAATTATTTTTAGGGGAAATTTTAGAACCCAATACTGATATCTATGCTTCAATATGCCCTTGGAATCACTTCAAACTGATCTTTTAAACAAGACTTATGCAATTTGAAAAAACAAATACACACCTTTTTCTTACTTTTGAGGAGCTCAATATTGAAACTGATGTCTCTATGTAATTTCAGATCCCCGAGATTTTATCTTCATCCCTTTAGTATCCGTCTAAATCTTCTTTCCAGTTCCATAGGTCTGACCTAATTTGGATTCTTCAAGGCAAAGTTATGCCCAATCTCCCACAATGACCTAATTATGGACTAGTTCAGTAGATTGAATTTGTACGGCATGCCACATGTCAATTTTTCCTCCTTCGGCTCTGAAATTGATCAAAAGGAAACTACAGTCCCTGTAATTTTGGCCACTTTTTACAAAATTCCAATCCGATTCTCAGAGCGAGAGTTATTGCGATTTTCCCAAGATCACCTCTTTGAGATGAAATTGAGGAGCTTGCAAAAACCCTAGCTTCCACAAATCATATCTCCCCAAATATTGCGAACCAAGATCTGAAATTTGTACATGTTCCTTAGGATTTATTCACAAATGGTTTTTTTTTATCTTTTTAACCTTTGTAGAACAAAATTTATAGAAAAAATTCCACGATGACCTATTTGAAGCAGCAAAACCCCAGAATCCAAAGATCTGACATCAAATGTTATGAAACTAGCTCCAAAAATAGAAGAAAAGAGAGATCAACACCTTAGAAATCAGCCAATTTGAGGGGGGAACTTACTTTACATTACATAAATGAAAAATTCTTGGATGATACAAATGAAAAACCCCCCTTTCTATATATAGGGGTTCATGGGGTCACAATATAATCCTAGCCGACCTAATAATAATAATGTAAGGGAACAACAATAATAATAGTGGTGTTTTATGGGGCACAATGATAACAATATGGGGACTACAGGGGTACAGCAATAACAATAAGGGGGCGACAGTAAAAACAATAAGGGACTACACTAGTAATATAGGGCCCTAACACATCTGGTCTACAAGAGTGTTAAAAGACGTTATAACAGATGCCCCTTATTGTATGAGTTCAAAAGGGGGTTTGATGGAAAAAATAAATTAAGTATAAATGGATGAGTCATTCGAATAACTCAAGAGGTGATCACTAGATTACATTCCATTAAATGTATGTGGAAGGAGTCAAAAAGAGAACTCATATTCGAGGAAGGCATACCCATGCTCAAATATAGTAAAGCATGTATGATGATCAAGAATAAAGCGGAGCCATGATGGATACATATGTGCAATAATGATTAGAATAATACATTATAGAACATCAAATCGTAGACATGAAATAACACAATGGAACTATGTCTCAGTATCATATAGGAGGATATCTGTACAAATATGGTGTAGAAATGATCCCCAAAAAAGTACCAAAGTCGTGTAGATGGAGTAGTGGTACTGGAAAATACTCAAGTGCCAACATATAAGATGTCATTGAAAGAGTGTGAAACATATAAGTGTAGGTGTCACTGAAAAAATATAAATAAACCATCAAGTGAACTAATATGTTGGCACAACATGAGGTCTTCACCGACCACAAATGGTACATTTCTACACTATGGGAATAAATGAGCTAAAGTCAACCATGTGAGAAATTGTTTGATTATCGGTCATTAATGCATATCGTTAACAAATGTGAGACAACTCACCATTAATTTTAATGAGTGTCAAGGTACCCAAGTATAATCTAACAAGTGTGAATAAAGGAGTTGAAGTTGAACACTTGAAATAATCTATCAATCAGGGGACATTTTTGTATTCCCACTATCAATAGTGAAGGATTCTAACACTAATCACTGCAAACCCTAAGGTATTGATTAAAGGACTCCATATATTGTTCCCAAAAAATGAGTTGAAGTCGATGGGAAAATATCCACTGGAAGGAATGTTAATTTAGAATCTCAATGAGAAATTCCAACCATGGGATGAGATTCCTCTGTTAGACAAGACCACTTTTGACTATTTAAGTGCTCATTTTGTATAAGGGAATGTCTATTTTTGAATTAAAATCCCACATGTGCATATTTGATCAAGTTGGCCCTAAAGAAAATTGGTCACCCTTGGAAGGCTATAAATGAAAGTGACCTCAACCTCATTTCGACATCATCATGAGACATTTTTCTATTCTCTTTCTTGGTTTTGTCTCACACAAATCTGAGGCACGTCTGTAGAGAATTTGTTCACATGAAGAAGAAATTATAAGGTCTAAAGCTCGTGCGCATTTCTAGGGTTTTAGGTCTTGGTCACAAGCTTGAAAAAGGAAAATTTTGACTATAGTCGCAGGCTTGCAAGCTTAGGGGGGTGATTGGAAGCTCTCAGTTTTTCTCATGAATCTTCTTACATGCAACTGAACACTAAGTTTTGATTTTTTAGTTGACTGCATATTTTGCTCATGTTGGAAATATGATGCAGGATGTTGTCCTTGATGGCAACCCACTGAATGGAGATGAAGACATGCGACTGTTGACATGTGTTGTCCTTGATGGCAATCCACCTGATGAAGTTATTCTTGACTTGATGGACTTGGTAAATGATGTAAATCTGATGTGATATGATGTTTGTTGAATTGATGCTGAGTGGTGTACTTGAAAGGCAACCCCTCTTGATGAAGATGATGACAACTTACTTGATGAAGTTGTGCTTGAGAGAATATGTTCCTGATGAAGAAAATATGATGTATCTACAGTGTGTAAAAAAGGCAATGAAGAAAGGAATTCAGAATGAGCTCAAAGTATGATGAAAAGAGTATGTTTCAAGGTATATGCGGATTGTCCTAGGGGAAGTCGCGTATGCACGCGGAAAAGAACGTTCCAAGTCATGTATGGGCAAAAGCGCTCAAAAAGTGCAAAACCAAGGGTAACCACCATGGTATTGAACCATTGTATTGGGTAATGATCCACCTAATTGACCCCGTCCTCCGTAGTTTTGGGCTCATGGTATTTTTGCCCATGGTATTGAAAAAAGGGGCTCATTGAAAAAGGAGAATCCCAGGTATGAGAAGAAATTCATCAGATAGAGAGCAAGTGTGAGAACAAGATGTTCGAGCTTATAAATGAATACTTCTCATGAAGTATATCCGTATGGAAAGGGTAAAGGTTTGATGACAGATCTGAATCTATGATGCACCAATGAAGAAATGATGAAGCGGGATATCTAGATCTGAAATGTATCTGTATTTGCTAGATCTGTTTATGGAGTGATTGGTTCTGTGATGAGGCGAACATCTATCTGAAGTAAAGGGTTGAATCTGAACCAAATGTTTGATCTGAAGAAGTATGTCCACCTTAATGATCAAGATCTATTGCGCTACTTCGCCGCGGGAGGAAGCGCGTATATACGCTTCAGCTGAAGAGAAAGCGTATGCGTAGTGAAACATACACCGAGGTATACGCGGGTTTCTAGGACTTTGAAGTTGAGATATACGCGGGGAGTATCGTTGAAGTGAAAGCGCGTATGCAAACTAGGGTTTGCTGAAACAAAGGGTATGAAATATCTGATCTGTTCTGCTATGTTTCTGCTATCTGATCTGTGTTGATAAGTATCTATTGGTGATGTATGTCTGTTCTTAAAAGTATGGAAAGGGTCCAGTATGAAAATATGATGAAATGTGGCCCGCAAGTGTTGTTCTATTGAAGTGGTTGGATCCAGTGTGAAAATTGATGAAACGTGGTCCAAGGTGGTGCTGAGGGTTGTAGCCTTCAGTCAGGGGGTTGTAGCTCTCTTCCAGGTGAGGCTGGTAAACGAGATCGGGGGGTCGTAGCTCCCTTCCAGGAGAGGCTGGTAAACGAGTCAGGGGGTTGGAGCTCCCTTCCAGGAGAGGCTGGTAAACGAGCGCAGGTGGGTGCCTGCGTGCTGGTCAAGTCTGCGCCAGCACATATGTTGTAAGATGTTTTCTCTATAATAAATATTGAAGGCTGAGCAACTGCAGCGGTGGTTTTCTCCCGACTTGGGTTTCCACCTAAAAATCCTGGTGTTCATGTGTGATGCTTTGTGTGATGGTTTATTCTGTTCTAACTGCACATGTTTATTGTTTATAGAACATCTAATGAATGAATGATGGAATGATATAAGTAAAAAGCTAATGGCATAATTAGATATCTGTGTATACGCGAGTTTTATGAAGGATATCCGCGTGTATACGCTAGTTGGCTTCAGCAAAGTAGCGTATGGGTTTTAAAGGAATGAAAAAGTAAATAGATTTGATTATGCAGTAAATATTGATTCACCCCCCCCCCCCTCTCAGTATTTTTCCCAACAATTGGTATCAGAGGGTGGTCCTTCTGCAGAAGCTTGATCGCTTGAAGGAGATCCGTCGCAATGGGAAAGAAGCAAAAGAAGAAGGTTACTCAAGGAAAGAAGAAGCCTCAGAAATCATGTATAGCAGAAATTGAAGAAGATGAAACAGGTATTGATCGTTGCTCTTGTATTTTACTTAATTGTATATGCAAGGATTATTATAGTGAAAGTGAAGATGAAGAAGATTCTGACCAAGCTCTACAAGTGCTCATGGCAAAGAGGAAGGATACTCAAAGTAAGGAGATGTCTCAGAAAACCAGTTTAGCAGAAATTGAAGAAGATGAATCAGATAGTGATTGGGGTCATCCTTTGAAAGATCTTAGTGGTACAAACAATGATGAAGATAGGGAGAGAAAAATTGTGGATCTAGAAGAAGTTATCAAAGATCAACAAAGAAAATTTAATGAGAGGGAATCTGCTAACAAAGCTTTGTGTTTTAGACTGAAAAGGATGTTCGATGATGTATACAGTCGAAGTAAAGGATATCAAGCTGGGATTATCTCTCTGCAAGCAGAACTTGAAGAAGAAAATAAGAAGAATGAAGGACTTGAAGCAGAAAACGTTTCTCTAAAAACAAATCTGGAAAAATCAAAGAAGAAGAATGAAGGTCTTGAAGCTACATTCATCTCTCTACAAGCAGATCTTGAAGCATCAAGTAAGAATATTGAGGAAGCTCTACAAACATTTGAAAAGGAAGGCCTTGAAACAGAAATCATCTCCCTCAAAGAAGACCTGGATAAATCAAACAAGAAGAATGCAAGACTTGAAGTAGAAATTGTCTCCCTCAAAGAAGATCTCGAAGCATCAAACAAGAAGAATGAAGAGCTGCAACAAACATGTGAAGACAACGAAAATTGGTTGAAAGAAGAAATCCTAAATCTGAAGGATCAAGTAGAAGATGGAAGAAGGAAAGAAGAAAGCATGACAAAGCAATGCCAAGCCTTGGAGGTTGAGGTAAACATTCTCAAAAGTAAATTAGAAGAAAAGATTAAACTTTTGAGGTTTCATGATAGTACTAATATCTTGGACAATATTCTGAGTAATCAAAGGTCTTCTGCTATCAAACATGGTCTTGGTTTCCATGAAACTATTAAAGGTGAATCTAGCTCACAAGGAAGTGCTAAAAATTCAGAGGTAGTCAATGCAAAACCTGAAGTGTTGAAAGAGACAAAAGCTCAATCAACAATCATGAATTCTCAAAGGAATTCATTCAAGAATGTTGAATGTTTTAAATGTCATAATTATGGGCATGTTGCAGCAAATTGCAGAAGCAGAACAATCCAGCCACAAACAAACAGATTCTACTCAGAAAGGTACTCTGGTAACTTCAAGGGATATTGTTTTTCATGTAACAAGTATGGACATAAAGCAGCTGATTGTAAAAGGAGGAAGATTAGAAATACTCATTATGATTCTTATGCTTATTTCTCTCGACACATGAGATGTTATTCTTGTAACAAGTATGGACATGTAGAAAAGGAATGCAGGTTGAACAGATCTGAGAAAGTGGACAATTTTCAGCACACAGTTAGGAAGTTCAAGCAAATTTGGAAAAAGAAGGAGGACCAATCAGAAACGTAGGGAATTTTGACCCTACTGCAGTCATCCGCTTCTGAAGCTTACTTCTCTGATTGACTGCAGGAATGATGTGGGATACATTATGAGATCTAGTAATGTATCGTCACAGGGGAGCAATGCATGATGACTCTCATGGTTGATTTGATTATTCTGATTATGTTTACTTCTGACAGCGCATCTAATGTGGAAAGGATAGGTACAGGAGGTACAAGCTCAGGAGGAGATGAAGGAAGATGAAAATTTTATATGCTTCACTTTCCATACGCGAGTTATATTAACAAAAGTCGCGTATACACGCGAGTTTCATCAGACACAGCCGCGTATGCATTGATGATAAGAAAATTTATCTGATAGCTGAAGATCTGAAGCAGAGGTCCAAGGGGAGCATCAGTCTGACTGCTGATGATTACACTGTTAGCATCATTCTGGTTATACTTATGATAATGAAATGATACATGGGTTCTTGTGTTGAAGATTATGGATGAAGCCTGGTTGCTTTATGATGAAGAGCATTCATTGGTGAGATGAAAGTCTTATATTTCAGAGACAAGGACAGATCATGCAGAGATTTTTGCTGATTACTGGCTGTTGAAGGTGTTTCAGATTGCATAAGTTAAGAAGGAGCACTGGTTTAGGGGGAGCAGCAGGCTGAATACTAATGATTGCATTGTTGGCAATATGACTTCTTATTCTTGGGTGTTTATGATACTCATGCTCAAATGTTGATGTCTTGGTACATGGTTTATTATGATGAGTTTTTGAGCCCTGGTTGCTGATAAGTATCCTTTGTACTCACACATGGATGAGTTGGATGTCATTTGATTCAGAGTGTGTTACTATGGTTGAGAGATCTTTTTACTTCATGTTAAATCTTGAAGATCATGGTGATGTTGGACCACACGGATGATTGCTTGACACCTATGTGAAGATGTTCTCTCTTGGAAAGATTGTATTGATGCTGCAAAGAATCTGAAGGCTTGGTTACTATTGTACTGATGCCACAACCATTGGATGACGCTTGAAGACACAACTACACCATTCTATCTATCTGTAGTCCAGGGAAGCATTCAAAATGTCTCAGAAAGAAGCTGAACACTGTCTTTGCCTTACAAAGAATCAGATCTGGTTGAAATTTAGAAGATGTCTTGGGATACGCGGGTTTCCTGAAACACAGTCGCGTATATACGCTAGTTCCTGCAAAGAAAACCGCGTATGACTGATTTCTGACAATTTTTGGTTGGTTCAGCTCTCTTCAGCACAGCTGCAGTGCTGTTTGGTATCACTGATACTGTTTGGTATCTCTGGTGGTGTTCCAGTTCTCATAATTCTGTTTCTAATGTTTTGATGAAGATGCCTTAATGATTTGTTGGTGGAATTTTTCAGGATGCACAAACTAAGGGGGAGCCTTAGTCATTTGGAAAGATTTCTTGGTTGCACAGATTCAGGGGGAGCATTTTCTTTGCTGAGTATAATGCATTGCTGGCATTATGGTGGTTCTGATATATGATCTCTCTTGAGGTCTTTTTGGTATTAATTATGAAAATTCATATTTGTACTTTGATGAAAAGGTCTGGTTGAGACCCATGTTGTAAAATTGTAATATTCAGTCATGTAAGGACTTGTCAATTTGTAAACCCACCTGGTTGGGTAGCTGAGTCATGTTTGTAAACCCACTTGGTTGGGTAGCTGAGTCATGTTTGTAAACCCACTTGGTTGGGTAGCTGAGTCACATTTGTAAACCCACTTGGTTGGGTACTTGAGTCTTCTATGTAAATCCACTTGGATGAATCTTTGATGTAAGTATGAGTCATTGGTGATAGGAATGTCATAGAGTCATGTACTTCATTGAAAAATATGTTTGAAGTTTCAGCATGAACTCAGGGGGAGCTTGGTCACTTCAGTATACATCAGATATGCAGAACGCTTCTTCTACATGAGGAGAAAAGGGGGAGAGTATGTTGTTGTTGATCCACCCGTTTCCCTTGATGTCAAAGGGGGAGAGTGTTTTGGTTTTGATCTGCTGGTTTTGTCCTTTGCCCTTGATGTCAAAGGGGGAGAGTGACATAGTGTTTGAATGAAGATAATGATGTGCCCTTTGCCCTTGATGTCAAAGGGGGAGAGTAACATGGTGTTTGAATGATGCCAAAAATGGAGAGAGTGACATGGAAAATAGGGAGAATGACATGGTGTCATTGTACTCTTAATGTATCTATCTGTTGTGGTAACCAAACACCATCATGGTTGCCATCAAGTCCAAAGGGGGAGATTGTTGGAAATATGATGCAGAGTGTTGTCCTTGATGGCAACCCACGGAATGGAGATGAAGACATGCGACTGTTGACATGTGTTGTCCTTGATGGCAATCCACCTGATGAAGTTATTCTTGACTTGATGGACTTGGTAAATGATGTAAATCTGATGTGATATGATGTTTGTTGATGATATGATGCTGAGTGTTGTACTTGAAAGGCAACCCTCTTGATGAAGATGATGACAACTTACTTGATGAAGTTGTGCTTGAGAGAATATGTTCCTGATGAAGAAAATATGATGTATCTACAGGGTGTACAAAAGGCAATAAAGAAAGGAATTCATAATGTGCTCAAAATATGATGAAAAGAGTATGTCTCTTTGTATACGCGGATATTCCTAGGTGAAGTCGCGTATGCACGCGGAAAAGAACGTGCCAAGTCGCGTATGGGCTAAAGCGCTCAAAAAGTGCAAAACCAAAGGTAACCACCATGGTATTGACCCATTGTATTGGGTAATGATCCGCCTAATTGACCCCGTCCAGGTTGTTTTGGGCTCATGGTATTGCTTTGGCCCATGGTATTGAAAAAGGGGCTCATGGTATTGAAAAAAGGATAAACCTATATAAGGAGAAGAAATTCATTGTGCAAAACATGAGTGTGAGAGCAAGATGTCTGAGCTTGAATGAATACTTCTCTGTGAAGTATATCTGTATGGAAAGGGTAAAGGTTTGATGATAGATCTGAATCTATGATGCACCAATGAAGAGATGATGAAGCGGGACATCTAGATCTGAAATGTATCTGTATTTGCTAGATCTGTTTATGGAGTGATTGGATCTATGATGAGGCGAACATCTGTCTGAAGTAAAGGGTTGAATCTGAACCAAATGTTTGATCTGAAGAAGTATGCTGCTCTTAATGATTGAAGATCTATACGCTACTTCGCCGCGGAGGAAGCGCGTATATACGCGGCTTCAGCGAAGAGAAAGCGCGTATGCGCAATAAAATATACACTGAGGTATACGCTGGTTTGTGTGGACGGAAGCGCGTATATACGCGATATCAGTGAAGTAAAAGCGCGTATGCAAACTAGGGTTTGCTGAAGCAAGGGGTATGAAATATCTGATCTGTTCTGCTGTGTTTCTGCTATCTGATCTGTGTTGATATGTATCTGTTGGTGATGTATGGTTGAACTTAAAAGTATGGAAAGGGTCCAGTGTGAAAATATGATGAAATGTAGCCTGCAAGTGTTGTTCTATTGAAGTTGTTGGATCTAGTGTGAAAATTGATGAAACGTGGTCCAAGGTGGTGCTGAAGGTTGTAGCCTTCAGTCAGGGGGTTGTAGCTCCCTTCCAGGTGAGGCTGGTAAACGAGATCGGGGGGTCGTAGCTCCCTTCCAGGAGAGGCCGGTAAACGAGTCAGGGGGTTGGAGCTCCCTTCCAGGAGAGGCTGGTAAACGAGCGCAGGTGGGTGCCTGCGTGCTGGTCAAGTCTGCGCCAGCACATATGTTGTAATATGTTTTTTCTATAATAAAATATTGAAGGCTGAGCAACTGCAGCGGTGGTTTTCTCCCGACTTGGGTTTCCACCTAAAAATCCTGGTGTTCATGTGTGATGCTTTGTGTGATGGTTTATTCTGTTCTAACTGCACATGTTTACTGTTTATAGAACATCTAATGAATGAATGATGGAATGATATAAGTAAAAAACTAATGGCATAATTAGATATATGTGTATACGCGAGTTTTATGAAGGATATCCGCGTGTATACGCTAGTTGGCTTCAGCAAAGTAGCGTATGGGTTTTAAAGGAATGAAAAAGTAAAAAGATTTGATTATGCAGTAAATACTGATTCACCCCCCCCTCTCAGTATTTTTCCCAACAGCTCATTTACCGCTGGGTTTAGTAGTTGACTGAAAACATTGACAATTGATTATATGCCTCTGAATCAAGGCATTGAGCATTAACATTGTTGGGTTCATTTCATGGATGTTGTTTATCTGATTTTTATGGATAGTTGTATGGATGAATATATGGAAGATTTTTCTCTCTTTTACTGAATCATTCAATGAAAATCTAATAAGAATACAAATTTGAAAGAGTTTTCTACATAGTGGGATTTTCTTTAGTCTTTAACCAATCCTGGTGTCTCTCTGTGTGAATGTTTTTCTTCTATTGTTCCTTTATGTTCCGCTGCATAGATGATGATATTGCTCTTTCTACAGAGTTTCATATGTTGCTGAATAATGATGTAAATTTTAATAATATTATGATTTTATGGCGTGAATTTAATGTGTAAATGAAAAAATGTAATTATCAAAGAAAATAATAATATAGCCTTATGAAAAATCAACATGGTTTCAGAGTTGAGCTGAATAAAAGTCATTAAATATCACTCCTATGAAGACACCCTTGATGGATGCAAGAGATGATGGAGGAGACCTAAAAGAATTCTAGGGTTTGTGTTATATTCTTTCCACAACTAGATTCAGGCGCAAAGCGGGGGGTAAGAGGGGGGAAATAGCCCCCTTTTGCTTGCGTTGGGCACAACAAGGGAGGCACGGGGGGAAACATCCCCACCTAGCCACGTCCCAAGAAAAAAAAATTGGACCCTTTTTTAGATGGGCAGACCCACCTATGTTTTTTTGCATGGGTTTTCACGTGGTTTCGGGGCATGATGGTTTTCTACACTTGGTATTTTGTAGATCTGGTTAAGGGAACTACAATTATGTTCCAATATAGGGTTAATGGATTGGGGTTTATGAATGCTTCGAAATGTATATATATGTTTTATAACACTAGAAGGATTATATTAATGAAAAATCAAGTTGGTAGTCCCGATTTGGGATCCAGGGGAAAAATCTTTGTGTATATTTGTTTTATGTTTTATGCTCTCGCTATTGTTTATTTTCTATTTTTAAGAATTCATTTGTGGATAATTTTTGTACAGGGTTAAAACCTACGTTTGGTATTGGATCTGTTTCACCTTCAAGGGGACATCTTTGCTGATGAGGGGTTTTTTTCTCAGGCCTATGGTAGACCTTGTTCAGTGGGAGATCTGCGGGATTTATTCTTGCGGTGAAAGAAGATGGAAAGCAGTGGAAAATAGAGATCGAGAAATTTAATAGTCAGAGTTTTGAGTTGTGGAAGATCAATATGGAGGATATGTTGGTGGATAAATATTAGTGGATCATGGTAGATCTTGGTACTAAACTAACGACAATGTCAAATGAAGACTGAGCGGAGTTGGATCGGAAGGAAAAGAGCACAATATTTTTTTTTATATCAAATTAAATATTGTTGAATGTATTTGGGGAAGCTACAACGAAGGCTTTGTGGGTCAAGTGATCTAGGTGGCTCTAGAGACACACATAGGACAAGGAGGGCTTATGAAAGCTCAAAAATCAAAGTGCCAAAAACTTGGCAAACTCAGTTTCAGGTTGAATATCTCGTCGTCCTGATCGCAATGGTGCGAACAGTTCGTCAAACCAAGTTCGTATGCAAAAGTTAAAGATGGTCAAAGTTCTAAGGTTTATTGGATGACTTGACAAGTTAAGCAAGACACAATTTCGTAGGATTCCAATGGCCGAATTTTGGCCAGATCTAGCCAGATTTTGGGCGAATTTGTGGGATAGTTATTTTGACTCCTTCGGTCAAAAATCAATAAGTTTAAAAATGTGTTCTTATTGGTAAATTAAAATAAAAAATACAAAAAAGGGTTGGGTCGTGACCCGCGACCCTACCCCAACCAACATATAACAAAAAAATTATTTAAAAGGGTCGATGGCCATTACCCCGTCGGACCCGCTTCATATGCCACCATAACCACAAACATTTATATCAAAACGATTGGGGGTGGGTTGTGAACCTCGCCACCCAAACCACTCCACCATACAACAGTTAGGAAGCACAGGGATGCGGTTGGGTCGAGTTGCCTGGATTAGACCCACCCACCGCCAAAATGTTTGAAATATAACATTTTACACCCAAAACGGAAGGGGTGGGATTTTACCCCCCAACGCCTCCTCCACCATTATTGGATCTTTAACAAAACGCCACAACATATTTCGTTGTGAAATCCACCCAAATTTTTATACTTAAACTCAAATCTGTAGATGTGCCTCGACGAAGGAGGAGCACGCAGTTCGAGATGAAGGCTTTTAATTGTTTGCAGAACCATGAGCCAACATGTAGAGGCAGTGGAACTATGATTGAGCCTCATTTCCAGAGGGGAAAATTTTTCCCAATGACCAAATTGGAAAAAATTATATGGATTTTACACCTCTCGACGACACAAACCTGATGGCGGTGTTAGCTTCTGCAACAGAGGTGTCGATTTTTCAGCCATATTCCAGATGGGATGACGTTGTCGAATTCCAACATGTGGACAATCGATTTCACGTTATTCGATGCCACGCTTGCGATGGTGCATTCAGATCCAGCAATTGATCAGCCTATTCTTTAGCCAATATTATAGTTGAGGTATATGAAATGTTGTTGCCATGTACTTCATTTATTATTTTTGTAGGGTGCTTTATGTCATGTCGATTCCTGCTTAATGTATGATGAAAAATCTTTATGTTATTTTTTGTTGTTGATTCCTGCTGATGTAAGATGCAAAATATTTATGTGTCTTTTATGTGGTATGTATTTATCATGGATGGTGATTTATGTTGTGAGATCCCTTTGTTGCATTGATGGTGGGATACTCTTTGTCACCATGTGTGAAGTTGTCATGCTGATAGGAGGTTTGTGATGAGTGAGAGTTCCTTGTAATGGAATGTCTCATCAAAATAATTTTCCACTCATTTTGAGGGATTTTCCTTGTATGACAAGTCAACCACATCCATGTAAACCATAACCATTTACAAGACCAAATGAAGCGACCAACACCATCGGGACACCAACCCCCAGAGACGTAGTCCACACTGGACGAACTTCGTTATTAAACCCCTTGCATTTTTTGTCGTATGATTGTTGACATGTTTTCCTCTTAAATATATCTACATATGTGTTCATTAATTATTTTGATAAAATGCAATTCTAACACATGAGCCAAAGTAAACAGTCTTGGTTAAAAGGGTAGCGGATATTTACCCGAATTAAGTGGTATCGAAGCGGTCCTCTTGCTGATGTGAATCACAAGCGTGAACCATTGAACGTACAACAATGGAGGATGTCAAAGACATGTATGAGACTATTCTCAGGTGTCTGAGAAAGTGGACATGTTGTATGAAGATTATGAGAAACAAGCAACAGATAACACCAAGTTGAAAACACTTCTACAAGAGGAGAAGGAGGACAAACATCGATTGCAGCTTCATTTGCAAGCCACGAAAGAGGCATTGGAAGAATTGAATAACAACGATGGAAGTCTTCAAATATATCATGATGCATTAAAGACACTCCTACAGGAAGAGAAGGAGGAGAAGCAGCGATTGCAGCTTCAGTTGCAAGCCACTACAGAGGCATTGGAAGAATTGAAGTGCAATGACATAAGTCTTCAAACAAATCCTGATGCATTAAAGAGACTTCTAGAAGAAGAGAATAAAGAGAAGCAACAATTGCAGCTTCAACTACAAGCTGTGAAAGATGCCTTGGAGGAAGTGAAGCATAACGAAGGCTCAGATAAGCAATAGGGGAATTTTGAGGTCTAAAATGGGCCTCCTAAGAAAAATGTACAACAAAAATACACTTTATAAGAACCAATAGGATTCAAGATGATGATGTCAACCATGGGGGATAATTCACCATATTTTAAGTAAAAGGGTAAAAATATTATAAAATAATAAAATAATAAAACTACTTTTTCAACTCGTATTTTAAACTTATCTCCCAATGTTTTTGCTCAAATTTCGAGTGGGAGTACTCGTTGGATGCAAAATTTAATTCCTCATCCAAGGAGTATCCATGTTGCATACTTTCGATGGACCCTGCTACATGAAAAATGAGAAATACATAAAAAAAAACGTGATTACAATCACGTTTTTCATGTATTTCTCATTTTTTGTGTAGTAGGACCCATTGAAAGTATGCAATATGGGTACTCGTTGGATGAGGAATTAAATTTTTCATCCAACGAGTACGCCCACTCGAAATTTTTAATAAAAAATTTGGGAGATAAGTTGAAAATATGAGTGGAAAAAGTAGTTTTTTCATTTTTCCCTCTAAAATTTGATGATGTCATCAAATCTTATTTGATCTTTTCCACTATTATTTTATAATTTCCTTAGGAGGCCCATTTTAGACCTCAAAATTCCCCTAATGCCCTCTTCGCCTATTTCAAAATCAACATCTGAGGTAAAAAATTATGATAATTCTTCAGTTTCATCTTCACATGCGATTATTTCTATTGGAAATGTGGACATCCCCATTATAAGAACTAGCATGAGACTCCTTACCAATATGGGTTAAAAAGGAGGAGGACTTGGCATTAATGGCCAAGGCATAACTCAGCCGTTTGAGGTTGTGAAAATGTAGAAATTATATGCAATAAGCATGCATATGTCCAAGATCCACCTGATCTCACACTATTTAAATTTATGCAATATACTGAATCTATTCCACTTGTTAATATTTTGCGGAAAAATTAATTGCACACACATGTGAAGCATAAACAAAAATAATAAATCACACATAACACAGTTTTTAACCGAGAAAGCCTGACGCTGAAAACCCCAACTATATATTATGTAGCATGGATATCATATGACAATTTAATACAAACATACAAAGCTTATCACAAGCTCTCAGTACAGCACAATCGTCATACACTAATTAGGCCTAATATTGCAAATCCATGCACCGATCTTTGCCACCTACTAGCCTACCTCCACTGCGCAATCCAAGCTGATTACAAAGACCAATTCAATGCAATCCCACTCTCATTGACTGCGTTATTATCATTGGCAACTCCAATGTATATGTAGATGCAATTCATGCATCACTAGTAGTCACAACAGATGGTCTATCTTTCCCTTTCACCTATCTCTCCACTGGTCTCCACTGAAACTTCCATGCACTGTAGTTAACTGCTGTATTGTTTAGTTGATTAATGAGTTATTATTTGTGAATTAATTAACTAATTAATTCACTCCACTCTCACTAGTGTATCAATCAGTTAGACTAGATACAACTAGCTCAATTGATTCTAACTGAGTTAAACTGAATACAACTCCATAACTACTTCTTCCAACTGTGTCATAACTCTGCCACTTGAGTTCTAACTGAGTCCTCCATGCATTAGCTCCAGTAAGCCCTTAGGAATAGCATAATTCCTTCTGTCAGCTGATGTGCCACATCTGTGCACTGAACTGAAGTGCGCCAAGAGAATAGGTTGTTGTTTAGAGTCTGATTATTATTAAGAGCTAATAATAATCGACATGCATCTATTTTTAGATCAGCGATCTATAAATAGACTTCGCCCAATATTATAAAAATAGAATCTCATCTATTTTTCACATTTGACTAACCATCTACAAATAGCCTCCTGCTACATATATAATATGCTCACCATGTCTAAAAATAGACATACACCTAAAAATAGCCTGTGTGGGCCCCACCTAGTTTAGGTGATTATTTTCCAACTAGGATCAAGGATGATGTTTCAGGATGCCTCATTCACTATTTATTGTTGCAATCTTCAGCGCTCCCTCTCAACAAGAAAGGACTATCTTTGCATGTGACATGCAACTCCATGCATTCGCCCCGCAACCTTTGCAAGCAGCCTGCAAATCCATGCTGCAACACTTATGAAACTTAAAGGCTCCAAACAAATCAATCAGTCTAATGCATCTATCATCAAATTATTCGACTTCTTCTAGTACCAATTTCACATGTCTTCAGGAACCAATGCGCTGTTGAACTCTGCACCCATGCACGCTGCACTTGCTGTCAACTCTGAACTGCGCTCCAGTATCCGACACTGTCACTTTGATCTGCCTGCATCAATCCAACTGATCATGCTAGTGCTGCTCTGTGGGCACCTCGTAGTCAGGTTAAATTCATGAGATCCACACCATCTCCATGAATCCTACCCAGAAATCTCCTCTTGGGATTACTCATGCATGTCGCTATTGGTCACTTTAATTTCTTATTGATTTAAACAATCAAGTGCTACATAAATTTTCAACCCAGGGAAGTCTGTTTATTTCAAAGACAATCACACACTGTATATGCTCAATATCAAAAGCAATGAAATGTTGTAGTGAAAATTACACTAATCACACCTTGCTTCAACAAACTGAAGTCTACTTGAGTTACAAAAAGACAATCTTTCTATTGCAGACAATCATCAAAAGAATCCTAGATTACATTAAAAAGACAACAATCTAGGAAAGGAAACCAATCTGCAAAAGGAAAGACCAATTATGCTATAACAGAGAACAGAACCCTATTCCCCAAGTAGGAATCTTCAACACCTTTTTCTGATTACCAAGCTTTCACAAACTCATTCTGTAAAAAATATTACCAATTAAGATAATCCACAATTACCTAGGAATGAATTGTATGAAAACAATGCAACAAGTAACAAAAATAGAGTTTCAACAATAAATAACAGAGTTCTAATACTTCATAAATGATTTCAGCAAAAAGATTTTAACAAGGCATAAATGAAAAAGAATAGTTAACAAACTATAGAAATAAATGGGTGAATCTTGTGAAGAAGGTGGACCCTTTCCTTCTCACAAGATTCCCCAGAAGAAGGAATTAAAATGAAATGCTTAGAACAAAATTTTATTCATCTGTCGAAAGTACATATTACAAAGGATTCACGTTCCTTCTCTATTTCAAAAATAAACCTCCCGTAGTCTCCCCTTTCCTAATGCTGATATCTCCTCTTTTTAAAGAGGAGACATCTATTACAATTGATTACATTATAGAAATCCTATTTTTATCCCAATCTGATCTTCTATACTGAAATAGGAACTTTCTGTTCTTCCATAGCAAAATGTTGTTACAATGGCTATGATAGTACTGGCTTCAAGGTGCAGTTGTTACGGCCAGTGTAACAGCTTCCTTACTTATCTTTCCTATTGCTGTCGTGCCTGAAATACTGCTTCAAAATCACAAATCACGGGTTGTTTCAGCAACAGGATTTGCGTACTATCCTGACTGTTTCAGCAGCGCAGTCTTCAGACAGCCACGATGGATTAACTTTAGTCTTCAAACAGTTTCAACAACGCGGTTCCAACAGTCATGATAAATTAACTGCAGTCTTCAAACTGTTTCAACAACTATATATTTTTGATTAATTATTAAATACGAAAGTAATGTAAAATTACATGTAAAACAAGTTAAACATATAGTAAAGAGAATAATTTTATATACCTTTGGAATAATGGATGAAAGTGATAATATAGGCTTTAAATATGGACTAGAAAAGAGTGGATTGATAGAAAAATGTATGGTCAAAAAGGTACATTATAGAGTCCTAACAGTCGCCCCACCTCTCACCTGGTGGTATAGCTGCATGCACTCCCTCTGTCCATCTGGCATGAAATTTCTCTGCATGAGTGGTTGCTCCCACTCCATGATCCTCATCTTGTGGCTGCTTCACATCCTGAGGTTCACTATTACCTGCATGCAAATCCTGCTCCCTCCCAAGCTTCAATTGCATGGCTTTCTCACACTTCCCAATAGTAGGAAGCTCTGTAGAAATCCCATCTACTTCAAGTCTGTAGAGATTCTTAGCTCGAATCCCAACCTTCTTGACTTGTCCTGTTGCTTTGTACAAAAGGAAAAAATTTCCTTCACTAAAGACAACATCATAGCCTTTATCCTCTAACATTGCGACTGAGATTAAATTCTTCTTTAAACCTGGAACATGCACAACATCATGTAAAAGAATGATTTTACCTGACTCCCTCTAAAAGGTAATGGTACCAATGCCGGTCACACTGTATTATCCATTGTCAACCAACTCAACATGCAACTGGAGATCTTTCTCCACCAATTCACTGAAAAGGTTCACATCTCCCGTCATGTGAAAGGAAGCACCACTATCAAAGTACCACCCTGATCCCAATGCACTAGACACCATTAATTCCATCAATGAGAATTCAAGCTCAAATTGTGAGGTAAGAGCGTCACCATCTACATCTCCAGCAACCATCTTGTTCTTCTTCTTATGTGGACAATTTGTGGCAAAATGCCCATGTTCGTGAGAATGAAAACACTTCACTTTGGACATGTCACGCTCTTTGCCATCTTCACCGGCATCAGATATAGAATGGAATTTCTTCCCCTTATTCTTCTTTTCTTAGAAACCAAAGCACAAACCTCTTCATCATCATGCTTTGATGAAGATCCATCCCTGGTACTACGCCTTATCTCTTCTTGCACAAGATCCGACCAAAGTCGCTCCCAACCCGGCAGTTTCTCCCGACCATTGACAAAGTCTTCGTAGCTATGCCAACTCTTCGGAAGCCCAAGGAGAGCCAAGCTCACCAATTCATCATCATCAACACTGACTCCTACACTCCCAAGCTCATCCCTGCATTAGACAAACTTTGTCAAGTATACCAGAATAGTGTCATTCTTCTCCATTTTTATTTTTCTGAGCTTATCTTTAAGCGCCAACTTCCTCTGGTCGCTTTTTCTTTGGAAAAAATATGTCAAAGCCTTCCACATAGCATATGGAGTGGCTTTCCCTTGAAGGCTTGAGACAATATGGTCTCTCACACCTTCCAACAGAATCCTCCTTGTCCTTGCTACTTTATTTTTCCATGTGTCAAGTACTGCAGCATCTACCGAAGTGGGCTTAGGAACATCTCTCTCGATGAATTCCTTCAAGCCATTATCTTCAAGCACCGCCTCCATCCTATCCTTCCAGGATATGTAGTTAGAGTTTCCCTCGAGTGCATACTCCAACTGCAACCCATTGAAAGACATTTCAATGTATACTCAACTGTCGCACCAAGAAAGTCCTACAGCAAATTGGAATTGTCCACCAGCACAGACTCACTTCGCAATTGAAATATTCAATCAAAAATGCTATGATACCATGTAAAAAATATATGCACTAAGCATGCATATGTCCAAGATCCACCTGATCTCACACTATTTAAATTTATGCAAGATACTGAATCTATTCCACTTGTTAATCTTTTGCGGAAAAATTAATTGCACACATGTGAAGCATAAACAAAAATAATCAATCGCACATAACACAGTTTTTAACCGGGAAAGCCTGAAGCTGAAAACCCCAAATATATATTATGTAACATGAAGATCATATGAAAATCTCATACAAACATACAAATCTTATCACAAGATCTCAGTACAGTACAATTGTCATACACTAATCAGGCCTAATCTTGCAAATCCATGCATCGATCTTTGCCACCTGCTAGCCTGTCTCCACTGCACAATCCAAGCTGATTACAAAGACCAATTCAATGAAATCCCACTCTCACTGACTGTCTTATTATCATTGGAAACTCTAATGTATATGTAGATGCAATTCATGCATCACTAGTAGTCACAACAGATAGTCTATCTTGCCCTTTCACCTATCTCTCCACTAGTCTCCACTAAAACTGCCATGCACTGTAGTTAACTACTGTATTGTTCAGTTGATTAATGAGTTATTATTTTTGAATTAATTAACTAATTAATTCACTCCACTCTCACTAGTGTATCAATCAGTTAGACTAGATACAACTAGCTCAACTGAATCTAACTGAGTTAAACTGAATACAAATCCATAACTACTTCTTCCAACTGTGTCATAACTCTGCCACTTGAGTTATAACTAAGTCCTCCATGCATTAGCTCCAGTAAACCCTTAGGAATAGCGTAATTCCTTCTGTCAGCTGATGTGCCACATCTGTGCACTGAAATAAAGTTCTCCAAGAGAATAAGTTGTTGTTTAGAGTCTGATTATTATTATGAGCTAATAATAATCGACATGCATCTATTTTTAGATTAGTGATCTATAAATAGACTTCGCCCAATATTCTAAAAATATAATCTCATATATTTTTCACATTTGACCAACCATCTACAAATAGACTCCTGCTACATATAGAATATGCTCACCATGTCTAAAAATAGAAATACACCTAAAAATAGCCTATGTGGACCCCACCTAGTTTAGGTGATTGTTTTCCAACAAGGATCAAGGATGATGTTTCAGGATGCCTCCTTCACTGTTTCTTGTTGCAATATTCAACACTCCCTCTCAACAAGAAAGGACTGTCTTTGCATGCGACATGCAACTCCATGCATTTTCCCTGCAAACTTTGCAAGCGCCCTGCAACTCCATGCTGTGACACTTCCAAAATTGAAAAGCTCCAAACAACTTAGTTAGTCTAATGCATCTATCATCAAAGTCTTTGACTTCTACTGGTACCAAATTCACATGTCTTCAGGAACCACTGCACTGTTGAACTATGCACCCATGCACTCTGCACTTGTTGTCAACTCTAAACCGCGCTCCAGTATTCGACACTGTCACTTTGAGTTGCCTGCATCAATCCAACTGATCATGCTACTACTGCTCTTTGGGCACCTTCTATCCAGGTTCAATTCATGAGATCCACACCATCTCCGTGAATCCTACCCAGAAATCTCCTATTGGGATTACTCATGCATTTCGCCCCACCTCTCACCTGGTGGTATAGCTGCATGCACTCCCTCTGCCCATTTGGCATGAAATTTATCTGCATGAGTGGTTGCTCCCACAACATGATCCTCATCTTGTGGCTGCTCCACATCCCGAGGTTCATTATTACCTGCATGCAAATCCTTCTCCCTCTCAAGCTTCAATTGCATGGCTTTCTCACACTTCCCAACCATAGGAAGCTCCATATAAATCCCATCTACTTCAAGTCTGTAGAGATTCTTAGCTCGAATCCAAACCTTCTTGACTTTTCCTGTTGCTTTGTACAAAAGGAAAACTTTTCCTTCACTAAAGACAACATCATAGCCTTTATCCTCTAACATTGCGACTGGGATTAAATTCTTCTTTAAACCTGGAACATGCACAACATCCTATAAAAGAATGAGTTTACCTGACTCCCTCTGAAAGGTAATGGTACCAATGTCGGTCGCACTATATCGTCCATTTTCACCCAACTCAACATGAAACTGGAGATCTTTCTCCACCAAGTCACTAAAAAGGTTAACATCTCCCGTCATGTGAAAGGAAGCACCACTATCAAAGTACCACCCTGATCCCAATGCACTAGACACCATGCATGTGATAAATGAGAATTCAAGCTCAAATTGCAAGGAAAGTGCCTCACCAGCTACAGCTCTAGCAGCCATCTTGTTCTTCCTCTTATGTGGACAATTTGTGGCAAAATGCCCATGTTCATGACAATGAAAACACTTCACTTTGGACATGTCACGCTCTTTGCCATCTTCACCGGCCTCATATATAGAATGGAATTTATTCCCCTTCTTCTTTTCCTTGGAAACCAAAGCACAATCCTCTTCATCATCATGTTGTGATGAAGATCCATCCCTGGTACTTCGCCTTATCTCCTCCTGCACAAGATCCGACCAAAGTCACTCCCAACTCGGCAATTTCTCCCGTCCATTGACAGAGTCTTCGTAGCTATGCCAACTCTTCGGAAGCCCAAGAAGAGCCAAGCTCACCAAGTCATCATCATCAACATGGACTCATACACTCCCAAGCTCATCCCAGCATTGGACAAAATTTTTCAAGTATACCGGAATAGTGTCATTCTTCTCCATTTTTATTTTTCTGAGCTTGTCTTTAAGCGCCAACTTCCTCTGGTTGCTTCTGCTTTGGAACAAATCTATAAAATCCTTCCACATAGCATATGGAGTGGCTTTCCCATGAAGGCTTGAGACAATATGGTCTCTCACACCTTCCAATAGAATCCTCCTCGTACTTGCTACTTTCTTTTGCCATGTGTCAAGTACTGTAGCATCTGCCGAAGTGGGCTTAGGAAAATCTCTCTTGATGAATTCCTTCAAGCCAATATCTTCAAGCACCACCTCCATCCTGTCCTTCCAAGATATGTAGTTATATTTTCCCTCGAGTGCATACTCCAACCGCAACCCATTGAAATACATTTCAATGTATACTCAACTGTCGCACCAAGAAACTCCTACAGCAAATTCGAATTGTCCACCAGCACAAACTCACATCACAATTGCAATATTCAATCAACAATGCTATGATACCATGTAGAAATTATATGCACTAAGCATGCATATGTCCAATATCCACCTAATCTCACACTATTTAACTTTATGCAAGATAATGAATCTATTCCACTTGTTAATCTTTTGTGGAAAAATTAATTGCACACACATGTGAAGCATAAACAAAAATAATCAATCGCACATCACATAGTTTTTAACCGGGAAAGCCTGAAGCTGAAAACCCCAACTATATATTATGTAAAATGGAGATCATATGACAATCTCATACAAACATACAAAGCTTATCACAAGCTCTCAGTACAGTACAATCATCATACACTAATCAGGCCTGATCTTGCAAATCCATGCACCGATCTTTTCCACCTGCTAGCCTGCCTCCACTACGCAATCCAAGCTGATTACAAAGACCAATTCAATGCAATCCCACTCTCATTGAATTTGCTATTATCATTGGAAACTCCAGTGTATATGTAGATGCAATTCATGCATCACTACTAGTCACAATAGATAGTCTATCTCGCCCTTTCACCTATCTCTCCACTGGTCTCCACTGAAACTACCATGCACTGTAGTTAACTGATGTATTGTTCAGTTTATTAATGCGTTATTATTTGTGAATTAATTAACTAATTAATTTACTCCACTCTCACTAGTGTATCAATCAGTTAGACTAGATACAACTAGCTCAACTGAGTCTAACTGAGTTAAACTGAATACAACTCCATAACTACTTCTTCCAACTGTGTCATAACTCTGCCACTTGAGTTCTAATTGAGTCCCCCATTCATTAGCTCCAGTAAAACCTTAGGAATAGCGTAATTCCTTCTGTTAGCTGATGTGCCACATCTGTGCACTGAAATGAAGTGCTCCAAGAGAATAAGTTGTTGTTTAGAGTCTGATTATTATTAAGAGCTAATAATAATCGACATGCATCTATTTTTAGATCAACGATATATAAATAGACTTCGCCCAATATTATAAAAATAGAACCTCATATATTTTTCACATTTTACCAACCATCTACAAATAGCCTCCTACTACATATAGAATATGCTCACCATGTCTAAAAATAGACATACACCTAAAAATAGCCTATGTGGGCCCCACCTAGTTTAGGTGATTATTTTCCAACTAGGGTCAAGGATGATGTTTCAGGATGCCTCCTTCACTGTTTCTTGTTGCAATATTCAACACTCCCTCTCAACAAGAAAGGACTGTCTTTGCATGCGACATGCAACTCCATGCATTAAGCCACATAACCTTCTGGCATACTGCAACTCCACATCTTCCAACACTTCAGCCAAGATCAAACAACTCAACCAGTATAATGCATCTATAATCAAAGCCTTCGACTTCTGCTGGTACCAACAACACATGTCTTCAGGAACCACTGCGTTGTTGAACTCTACACCCATGCACTCTGTACTTGTTGTCAACTCTGAACTGCGCTCCAGTATCTGACACTGCCACTTTGATTTTCCTACATCAATCCAACTAATCATGATACTACTGCTCAGTGGGCACCTTTTAGCAAGGTTTAATTCATGAGATCCACACCATCTCCATGAATCCTATCGAGAAATCTCCTCTTGGGATTACTCATGCATGTCGCCCCACCACTCACCTAGTGGTATAGCTGCATGCACTCCCTCTGCCCATCTGGCATGAAATTTCTCTACGTGAGTGGTTGCTCCCACTCCATGATCCTCATCTTGTGGCTGATCCACATCCCGAGGTTCACTATTACCTGCATGCAAATCTTGCTCCCTCTCAAGCTTCAATTGCATGGCTTTCTCACACTTCCCAACAATAGGAAGCTCCTTAGAAATCCCATCTACTTCAAGTCTGTAGAGATTATCAGCTTGAATCCCAACCTTCTTGACTTATCCTATTGCTTTGTACAGAAGGAAAACTTTTCCTTCACTAAAGACAACATCATAGCCTTTATCCTCTAACATTGCGACTGAGATTAAATTCTTCTTTAAACCTGGAACATGCAAAACATCTTGTAAAAGAATGAGTTTACCTGACTCCCTGTGAAAGGTAATGGTACCAATTTCGTTTGCACTATATCGTCCATTTTCGCCCAACTCAACATGCAACTGGAGATGTTTCTCCACCAAGTCACTGAAAAGGTTCACATCTCCCGTCATGTGAAAGGAAGCACCACTATCAAAGTAACACCCCGATCCCAATCCACTAGACACCATGCATGTGATAAAAAATAATTCAAGCTCAAATTGCGAGGCAAGAGCCTCACTAGTTGCAGCTCCAGTAGCCATCTTTTTATTCTTATTATGTGGACAATTTGTGGCGAAATGCCCATGTTCGTGACAGTAAAAACACTTCAGTTTGGACATGTTACGCTCTTTTCCATCTTCACCGGCCTCAGATATAGAATGGAATTTCTTCCCCTTTTTCTTCTATGCCTTGGAAACCAAAGCGAAATCCTCTTCATCATCATGCTTTGATGAAGAGCCATCCCTGGTACTTTGCCTTATCTCCTCCTACACAAGATCCGACCAAAGTCGCTCCCAACCCGCCAATTTCTCCCGTCCATTAACAGAGTCTTCGTAGCTATGCCAACTCTTCAGAAGGCCAAGGAGAGCCAAACCCACCAAGTCATCATCATCAAGACTAACTCCTACACTCCCAAGCTCATCCTTGCATTGGAAAAACTTTGTCAAGTATACCGGAATAGTGTCATTCTTCTCCATTTTTATTTTTCTGAGCTTGTCTTTAAGCACCAACTTCCTTTGGTCGCTTCTACTTTGGAAAAAATATGTCAAAGGCTTCCACATAGCATATGGAGTGGCTTTCCCATGAAGGCTTGAGACAATATGGTCTCTCACACCTTCCAATAGAATCCTCCTCGTCCTTGCTACTTTCTTTTTCCATGTGTCAAGTACTGCAGCATTTGCCGAAGTGGGCTTAGGAACATCTCTCTCGATGAATTCCTTCAAGCCATTATCTTCAAGCACCGCCTCCATCTTGTCCTTCCAATATATGTAGTTAGAGTTTCCCTCAAGTGCATACTCTAACCGCAACTCATTGAAAGACATTTCAATGTATACTCAACTGTCGCACCAAGAAACTCCTGCAGCAAATTCAAATTGTCCACCAGCACAAACTCACTTCACAATTGCAATCTTCAATCAAAAATGCTATGATACCATATAGAAATTATATGCACCAAGCAAGAATATGTCCAAGATATACCTAATCTCACACTATTTAACTTTATGCAAGATATTGAATCTATTCCACTTGTTAATCTTTTGCGGAAAAATTAATTGCACACACATGTGAAGCATAAAAAAAAATAATCAATCGCACATAGCACAGTTTTTAACTGGGAAAGCCTAAAGCTGAAAACCCCAAATATATATTATGTAACATGGAGATCATATGAAAATCTCATACAAACATACACAGCTTATCACAAGCTCTCAGTACAGTACAATCGTCATACACTAATCAAGCCTAATCTTGCAAATCCATGCACCGATATTTGCCACCTGCTAGCCTACCTCCACTGCGCAATCCAAGCTGATTACAAAGACCAATTCAATGCAATCCCACTCTCATTGACTGCATTATTTTTTAGGAATATGTAATTTTAGCAGATTGGTGAAACTAAAACTGCAGAAACAACATAGTTTCAACCAACTTTGGGATTCTAGGATCTAGCCCTTCTAAATCCAGAGAGGGATCTCTCCAATAAGTGCAAAGATGGATTTGTCTTTGAAGTTTGGGGTAATGATTTTAGGATAATTATGAAGGCCAAGGGTTTTGTTTGTTTTTGGATGATTGAGCATGATTATTATTTTGAGGAGAAAGTTCTAAGTGAAAAAAGTTTTAAAGGTGAGAAGTTGCAAGTGGATAGAACAACTAAGGCTAAAAGATATATATAACGCTGGTTTTTAGTCCATTGGGCTATGGAGTCATAACAGGGCTTTAATTGAACAACAACATCAAGAGTGATCCAAGGGGAAAGTCATCTACACCACAAGATTATTGAGATTTAAAGTGATGGAATGGGAACAATAAGGTGTTGCAGGGGTGGAAACGGATAATAATTTCACAAGGGATTTATAGTCAGTCCAAACAAGAAAAGCCTCTTAAGTAACTATTTAAAACCAACCAAGTGCAGGGCTAACCATTGACCTCTTGGGAAAGTTTGTATTAAAGCAGCTTAATTGACAAACAATCCAGTAATCGACATAATTACCTTCAGAAAGTATGAAAACACATAAGAGAAACAAAATGTAACTTAAGATCAGATAAAGTACTTTTAAACCTAGTCTGCTTTCGGTTAACACCAAGGAAAACTTTCAGAATCTGCCTTTGGAGAATAGAATCTAGAAACAGGGCAAACCATCACTTTCTAGTCTAACTTTAATAAGAAAATAAGGAAAATAACTTTCAAGAACAATGTTTAAGGCAAACAGTAGGACGAGGGAACTCCAGCATTCCTAACTGCTTAACTGTGTTAAATCATTCTTAAATAAACAATTAGGAGGAAAACATTGAGATAAATCTTTTCAGTCAGAGAAGGTTACTGATGTACAGCAGGTCCTAACTCTATAAATGCTGTTCTTTATCAGAGAAAAGTGGAAAATATGGCATACATGGAAGGAAAACAATAACAAAGAAAGGGGCACTTCACCAACGATATAGACTAGGATCCCAAGAAACAGCTTGTTTGTTGATGTCAAACCAGTTACATTCTTCAAGTCCAATGTTTCAGTTCAGGAATCATCTTCACTACTCATCCTAACTAATCTATCACAAGCAGAGCTCCAAGGGCCGGTGAACACTATTTACAATCAAAAGTTCAAGCTCAAATGTGTTTCAAAGTTCTGCAACCAACAATTGCTCCTCTTCTATAGAAGTATTTATAGAAGAATGAGGAGGTGAGATCTGATAAAAGATCTTTCAGGACAATTAATACAAATTCAAGACTTCTCGGCCTTTTGAGGGGCTTAATGGAGAAGATTACAGGTGGATTGCTGTATTACTTGTTTACAATTATGAATTAAGCTCGGTGGGAGCTTTTATTTGACTTTGAGGCTCTGCGTGCTGTGTGGAGTAACTTTGCAGATATTTTATTCATTAAGTTCCTTGCAGAAGTAACTCTCTGGCTGCTCTAAGGCAAATATCTTCATTCGATCAATAACTTTGGCCTATGTTTTGAATTCTTTGAGGCACAGGTGGCAATCACGGTAGCTGAGGAATCAATTCGCCTCAAATGTGGTAGTGGAGGCCTTTATGTCTGCTAAACACTTATAATTTTCTATTGACTGTGTTTTAATCGAGGGAATTAGGATTTTGATAAGCATTCTTAGCCGTAATTCCTAAAATCCATCTTCGATCTTCATTCTTCTATGCTTCTGTTCTTCAAACTTATACTCTTTTAAATTGCGTTTAAAACACAGTGTCTTGTCAATGTGCAGAGCCGCGCAAGGCCTTTAAAGGCATCAATGCTCGTGAAGCATTGATAAAACATTGAATCCAACCCATGGATGGCTTCTCTTTAATAAATTGAGGGTGCAGGAAACGTCTTTCCGGCCCTCGGCTTTCCTTCATAATACAATGGAAAACCATTAAAACACCTGTAAAAGACAAAAAATAATTAAGAAATCCCACGTTTTAGTTTTAACTGCTTTAGAAGGCAGGAAAGAGCGTGGCCGTTGGATGAAAGCATCCAACGGTGGAGATCTGCGCAGAAAGGAAAAAAGGAGAGCGGGAGAAAAATAAAGGAGAGTGATTTTGGACCGTCCGATCCAGACACGTGGACGGTCCGGATTCAATCGGCAGATCGCAATCGGGGGGTCGCAATCGGGGGTAGGGAGCAAATGGAGCGATTGAATCATGTGATGCGATGAAGCGCAGGCCGTCGATCTATAGATTAGATCGACAGTGGAGAATAAATCAGGGGATGGCCAATCGGTGGAACAAACGAATGCATGCGATGGAGATTTGCGATGTGAGTTAGCGCGGACTGTTGATCTGAGGTTTAGATCAATGGCAGAAAGTGAATAGGGGAATGGCTGATCAGCAAGAGTAACAAATGGACGCAATGCAATGGAAAGCTCTGATGCGATGGAGCGCTGGCCGCTTGATCGGCTTTCGATCAACGGCTGGGATTTGTTTAGAACCGATCGGTAGAGAAAACCTTTATAATATGAAAACTCAAACATTTTGGAATAAAAAAAAGGTTTTATGCTTTGGGGAGCGGAAAATATGTATAAGGCGAATAGGCGCCTGACTGCGGGGCCTTTGGGCTTTATGAATTGTAATATGCCCGGGGCATATATGAAACAAAGGCCAATCACAATCGGAGTTCGGAGACTGGTCTTTCAATCTACCCATTGTAACATTTGTGATGCGATTGGTGCCCGGGACCTTTAACACTTAGTCCCGGGGAAAGTCATATGAAATGAAAAGGTGGGGGAATTTTATATGTATAAGGCCTGATCACATCGGAAAGTTTGATGCGGCCTTTTCAATCAACTCATTGTGTTTTCTCCGATTGCGATTGCACGATCGGTCTTTCAATCTACCCATTAAAATATTTCAACACGTCACTTGGGTTTTTTAAGTTTAAACTTTGGAAAAGTGGGTTTCATGATTTTAAAAAGAAAAAGAATGATCGGGAATGAAATATTTACAAGGTTTTAAGCGCCGGGATGGGCCCACGTTTTAATATGAAAATGACAATGCGATCGGGGTTTTAAATATAAAAAGGCTAATCGCATCGGAACTTTTGGATGATGGCAAAAGACATGTGCACTTTGAATTTGTGCGATGCGATAAGCGCCAGGAGGGGCTTAGCACCTGGTTTCCAGGTGTAAGCATGTGGGGGAAGTGGTTAGGACTTAGCCCAAGGGGCTTAAGTCCATAGTAACAAAAACTTGTTCTTTATGAATTTTTCAGAGTTTTTAATGGAATTTGATGGTTTCGGTAGGGTTAAAAAGTGAGTTTTTAACCTTGTAAAGATGATTTTCATGAATGGAAGAAGGGAAATCATGAAAATAGAGGAATTTATGGAGAAAAGGGGAGCAAATGAAGGTTAATTTTTAGAAGAGGGGGAGGGGGAAAATGATTGTTTTTCAGCAGTCTTTTCTCATGAAATTAGCAGAATTTCTGAGTATAAAATGAAGATTTTGGACAGAGGCATGAGGCCTTCAAGAGTCTTCAAGAGCCAACACTTTTTAGAATTGGAGACTCAAAAATTCTTACCCACCTTTTGCTATAATCAAATATTATAGGTGGCTAACAGTGGCTCCACTTGGGGATGATGCCTTCTTGAAGGCATTAAGAACTTTCAGACTTGCATTCTCTGGGAGGTTGACCTGTGTCTGATCCATTGAGCTGCCCTTCCTTTTTTGGGATGATCTTGCTCTGAAAACATATTAGCAGCCATGGAAACAATGGATTTTCATCTACAAGATTTCAACCTACCCAATCCTACTGATCTAACATTTTTTCTTCCTTAGAGTGCACTTGGATTGGAAAACTCTTTACAACATTTTATTCTTTTGAAAACAGGAAATCTAATCTATTTCTACTCCTTATTTCTCCCTGAACTCAGATTAAACAGTTGAGTTCAGATGATTCTCTACCTAATCTACCATCTGTTGGGATTGAACTGTCCAACAGATTTTCATTCTCTAAATTCTAAAACTTTAATTTAAAAAATAGTCAAGTCAAGATTAAGTTGTTTGACTTGCTGTGATCTATGGCATAAAAACAAGCTGCACATAGACATCTATTTTTACAGGAAAATTAAATCAAAATGGAAGGCTTAGGATCTGAAAATTTAAAGCACTTCCTTCATCTCTTTTCACAGCTCTGTTTTGACTTTGTTTGAGCTGTTCTTTCTTTTTCTCTAGTTCAGATTTTGAGTTAATTAGAACCATATTTTCTTCTTTTTGACTTAGAAAAAATAAAACAGATTTGAGTCATCTCTCTTTTGGAAACTTAGGTTCAGATTTTGAATATGTTTGAACCTTTAATTTCTATCCTAAACTATCTACTAATAAGCCAAGATTAAACAGTTTGGAAAATCGAATTCACTATACTATCAACAGAAAATTTAAAGCTAATTAGTCAAGTTTAGGCTGTTTGACTAACTAGAAGTGTTTTTTCTTTTTCTTTTTTTTAGGAGTGGCATTTGAGCTTGCACACTTTTAGATTTGTTTCTCTTTTTTGGTATGGGGCTATACCTTTCTTGTTTTCACAATCTGCCCTCTTTTCTTTCTTTTCATTGTTTTTGTACTTTTTATTTTTCTAACTTTGAATGCAATGGTGGGTGAGATATTTATAATGAAAAAGATAAAAATGCTTCAAAACATAGCATTGATCAAGAGAAGTAATGTTTAAGCATCCTTCCATTGACAGGACCCCCAAAAAATTCTGATCCATTCGACTCCTGCAAGAAAATGCATTGTTACCAGTAGCTGAATGAATAGAGTAAGGCCCAAGCCATAAGTTGTCAAATTTTCCATGCTTGCCCTTTTCTTCCCTTCTTGAATCCCATTTTAAAACTTTGTCCCCAATCTTGAAATTGCTGGCCTTTGTTCTTCTGTCAAAAAGATTTTTAATGTTTTTCTGAGTTTGCCTGAGTTTGATGCCCCAATGTTATCTGATATCTGTGACAGAATTCAACCATTTTCTTTGATCCAAATGCTGATGCATTATCAGTGATGATCTTGGTAGGACAGCCAAATCTGGAGAGAATGTTAGTCTCCATAAATTTTATGATAACTAAATCATTGGCCTGCCTACAAGGAATGGCTTCTATCCACTTAGTGAAATATTCTGTGGCAGTGAGAATCCATCTATGTTGGGCAGAAGATGGTGGATGGATTTCTCATATGAAGTCAAGTCCCCTCTGTTGGAAAGGGGCTTCAGCAGTGATTGGATGCAGAGGCAAGGGCAACAGTTTTCTTTTGCCTTCAAAAAGTTGACATTTATGGCAGGATATGATCATCTTATGCACATCATGGAAAAGAGTATGCCAATAGAAACCAACCCTCAAAATTTTGTTGGCTGTTGTCTTCTAGTACAAATGACCTCCGCACTCTCCTTCATGAAACTGATATTTAACCTTCTCTGCATCAAACTCAGGCAAACATTTAAGCAATACACCACTTGCATTTTTCCAATAGAGATATCTATCTATAATGCAATAGTTTACAGCTTTTAACTTTCGAAACCTTTCCTTTGTTTTTTTCAAACCAGGAGGTGTATTCAACTTAAGCAAAACATAAATAATATCAGCATACCAAGGAGAATTCATAAAATGATCTTCAACTATAGGAGTTGAGAATTCTTCTTGGTCATCCAAAGCATTAATCATATTAATATCAAGAAATTTTGATTCAGCCATCAATCTAGCTAGACCTTGGCCTTTGATAAGTTTAGTGGGTTTTATCTCTAAATCATATTCAAGAATGATAGCAATCCACTTACCTCTCTTACCATCTGGGTCCTGTGTTAGAATGTCTTTAACAACTGAATTTGGGACAAAGGAAATGATGTGTGAGTGAAGGATGTATACTCTGAAGTCTTTCAAAGCCTTAACCAAAGCAAAAGCTTGCTTTTCCATAATGTTATACTTCAAAGGGGCATCCCTCAATGCCTTACTAAAGAATGCAATAGGCTACTCTTTTCCTTGTGGGTTTTTCTACAAAAGGACAGCAGCTATGGTATGTTATGATGAAAATGAAAAAATATAAAAATATTTTGAAAAATCAGGACTTATAAGAACCGGTGTTTTGGTTAATGCTTGTTTCACTAGTTCAAAGGACTTATTTTCTTTCAAGGTCCATTTTACCCCTTGCTCCTTATTTAACATGTTTGTGATATTCCTAAGGAGCTCAGCCAAGTTGGGGATGAACCTTCTCAAAAATTTAATCTTTTCGATGAAAGACTGCAACTCTTTGATGTTTTGAGGATGAGAGATTTGTAATATGGCCTCGATCCTCTTGGGATCTATCTTTATACCCTCTTCTGAAATAATGTGCCCAAGAATTTTGCCTTCTTGGAGACCAA
Organism: Pinus albicaulis; assembly: GCA_034641835.2. Taxonomy (NCBI): domain Eukaryota; kingdom Viridiplantae; phylum Streptophyta; class Pinopsida; order Pinales; family Pinaceae; genus Pinus; species Pinus albicaulis. The sequence goes on from CM076582.1 coordinate 784,246,756, forward strand.
ATAGTGTCTTCTTAGGGTTTAAAGATATCCCAAACCTTCTGCACTTCTCAAAAGCCTTTCTTAAATGTTCTAAGTGTTCTTCATCTGTTTTTGAAAACACAGTAACATCATCAAGATAGATAATGATGAAGAAGCCCAGTTCCTCCGAGAATGCTATGTCCATGGCTCTTTGAAAAGTTGCTCCAGCATTCATTAGACCAAAAGGCACCTTCACATACATGAAAGTGCCCCATGGTGTAGTAAAGGTTGTCTTTAATTGATCAGCAGGGTAGACTAAAATCTGATTGTACCCTGAATAGCCATCTAGCAAAGAAATTCTTTTAGACCCTACCACCCTTTGTAAAATATGATCCATCTTGGGTAAAGGGTAGTTGTATTTTAATGAAGCTTTGTTTAAGTCTCTAAAGTCTATACAAAGCCTGATTTCTCCAATTTTCTTCCTAACAGACACCTGATTAGATACCCATTCAGAATATCTAACAGAGACAATAATACCAGCATCATACATTTTCATGATCTCCTTCTGAACCAATGGTAACTGGACAGGGTTTATTCTGCGCAGTTTCTGTTTGAATGGTTTTTGGTTTTCTTTGAGGGGAATTTTGTGCTGTATTATTTCAGTGTCATAGGATTTCAGATCTTAGTAACCCCATGCAAAAACATCAGAAAATTATTTAAATAGCTCAATGTATTTGAGTTTAATGTGAGCTAGTAAATTCTTAGACAGTTTAATCATCATAGGTTTAAGTTCACTACCTATATTGCACTCCTCTACTTCAGTTTCTACAGGTTCCAGTTTTGGTTTATTTGCCACATCGTTAAAATTGAACAACTCTTCTAAAGGGGCCAGACCCTTAGGAAAACTTTCATCTTTAGAGTGCAGAGTTTCTAACTTCTCTGTTTCTAACTCTGCATTGAATTCTGTTTTGTTTATACGTTTTCTTGTTAACAGATTTATATTAGCAAGTTCAGGAGACGGTTCTTCTTCATCAAGAAAATTTTCTTCCTTGCAATTTGTTTCATAGTCTAAGTCTGAACCGTTTAGTTCGAATTCATTTCTGAATTTCATGAAGTCTTCTATTTGTTTGTCATTGTCAAACACCTACCAATACTTCTCATTATCAGGCACAGCTGGTCGAAATTTGATCTGAGTTGTGTAGTCTTTGGTGCTACATGGTGTTAAGCATGTTCTAGCTGCAAAGGCTAAATTGTGGGCTACGATATTTCTTTTTCTTGGGACAAAAATCAGTTTGGATTCTTCGAATGTTTTCAAAAGGTCCATGTCATCGTTTTGGTAGGCCCTGAGTCTGGGATGATTTGCGTTATACTCCCCATTGACCTGCCTAATAACTAACTCTGAATCCCCGTGTACATTAATTATTTTGGCTCCTATATTTTTCAACAAACATAAGCCTAGGAGCAAGGATTCATATTCCGCTATGTTATTGGAACACTGAAAGTTTAATGTATAGGAAATACATTCGGTGTGGTTGTTTTCAGTGTTAGAAATCCATACACCTGCGCCAGCATTATTCTTAGTGCAGGATCCATAAAAATACATACTCCACAGAGGACTGTTCTTAGTTCCATCCTGGTTACTGTCCTCTTCAACTAACACGCTTTATAATTGTTGTGGAATGTCGGCACTTAGCTGCATTTGTTTTTATTCCCTAGGATTTGCGTTTATTTGAGGGTCGTTTTCTTTAGTGTCCAGGTTTTAAAAAAAGGACACATGACCTGTAGTTCAAGACCTTTGTTTAGTTTGCAAATGTTTGAAGGTTCCGCAAACTGTTTTGACAGTTATGTGGTATTTACCTCCTCCTCTCTATTGGCCATTAACTTTGTTAAAGTTATTTGTTCATCTAATGATTCTTCATTAAAGAGGATAAATGAATCAAGGCCTATGTCTACAGAGTATAAAGGGGAGTTTTGTGGTCTGTCTTGACTCGTCACTGTGTATTGCATATGAGACTCCCTATAGAGTCTTCTAGTCTGATTGAAAATAGGGATAGTCGCATAGGTCATGTCCATTTGCATAGTCCCTTGTAACTTAGCCCCCCAAGATCTTGACAATAGCATTCCATACTTTGGGGGAACATCAGCCACTACAATATCCATGACTAAGCATTTGGCTGGAATCTGGGCTAAGTTAACACAAAGGTCTTTGATTAATCCTAAACACTTTACTCTACTGGAATCAAAGGAGTACAGGTCTTTATATGGTCTGGTGATTTCTAAACCAAGGCTCTCCATTACAACTTTTGGCATTAAATTATGAGAAGCCCTAGATTCGTGCATAGCATTGTGCAAAATTTTGTCATGAACGTTTAAACTTACATAAAAGGGAGGAACAGGTCCCTCTTGATATCTACCTTCAATCTTTGGACCGAAAATAAGCTCTGGCTGGTCATCATTAAGATTGACTGTATCATTGTTTTCTTCTATATTTAAAGCCTTCAAAATTTGGGTCCTATATACATGTTGGGCAGCTAACTCGGTCAAAGGAACAGAGATTTTGATTTTTGAAATTTCTTGTTCAAGGCTGAAGGGAAAATGGTTCCTTGAAGTGTTGGTTTCAGCCTTATTAGTTGTCACTTTATCAGCAATATCAGATTGCTGATTTGTTTTATTTACACTTGACAAAGTTGTTTTCACAGGAGTATTATCTGAAGTGTTAGTACCACTAAGGTTGGCACTCTATTTTTCATTGTTTTGAGTGCCTTTCTCTTTTCCTTTGTCAGAATTTGCAGCCACTGTTTTATCCTTTTTCTTGACAACTTCAGGCTTGGTTGTAGTGTTGTTTTGTGAATATTTGTCAGAGGTTTTTCTGTTGGGGGGCTGTTGACTGGTTTTTCTTCTAAGGTCATATTCTCTTTGAGACTCTATTATGACATTTTCCATGTCTTGATAACAATTTTCATCATCATCTCTTTTGTCATCATAAGGTGTTTATAGACCTTGTTTTCTATCATAATGAATCTCAAAGTCATCATTATCTACCCCCAGCATATTGATGTCTTCTTCCTCCATTATCTCATCTGTTTCATCAACCTCACTTACATAGTTTTGATGAAAGGGAGGAGCGATCTGTTGATCATCTTCCCTAGGTCTGTTTGGAGGTTGGTTCCTTCTAACATTCTGATTTTGGTTCTGGTTTCTATTTTGAGGAGCAGTTCTGTTTTGGTTTGCTTGTGCTATCTTAATTATGCTCATCTCTTTCATCATTTCTTCCATCATTCTCTCCATCTTTGAGTTGGAAGTAGAAGGTGTGGATTCCTCTCTAAAAGATACTCTCTTCTCAGTTTTCATTCTTGCTCTCTTTTCCATTAAGTTGACTTCCACAGAAAGAGCGCCTCTTTGCATATCTTCAAGAGTTGCAAAGTATCTCTCCCTCATCTGATAGGCCATCTCAGGGTCAAACCCTTCAAGAAATTTATTTAAAGCTGAACCTTGTGGAGGTTTTAGTTCTGGGGACAGTGCATTATACACACTGTTAAATCTAGTGCAGTAAGCTTGCACACTTTCCCCAGTGTTTCTATGGAGGTTTTTGTAATCAGAAAGGACTTGGAGAGGATTATTCTTTACCTCCCATTTGTTTAAGAATGTTTGATGGAAGGTTTGGAGATCATTGATACTATGGGGGGTTAAGCCTTTAAACCATTTTCTTACTTCTCCACCCAGACTTTGAGCAAATAATCTAAGCTTGACAGAATCATCATCAATTTCATTCTTGTCAAAGTAGTCATTCATCTTATCCACATGTTGTGATGCAGTTGTAGCATTTCTAGCATCATATAATGGAATTTTGGACTGATAGTCCTGTGGAAGATTGACTAATGGTGCAAGAAGGACTAAGGGAGCATACCATGTTGCCATGATATGTGGTGGGGGTGGATTCACAAGGAGTGGATTAACAATAGGAAAAGTGGGCTGAAGTGGAGTGGTTTGAACAGTGGATGTAGGGTGAGCAGAAGTGGATGGACCAGGAGTAGATTGTTGAGCTGATCTTGGATGAGAGACACCTAAGTTGTGAAGGAAATGTAAATCAGGAGGTGTTGTTTCTCTGCTACCAAGAGGTTCACTTTTTTCAGGATATGATAGTGAAGACTCAGAAACTAACTGATCTAAATCACCAAGGGACCTAGTTCTAAATGGGTTTACTAAGTCAACTTGAGATTGTTGTAGAGTTGAAAGATTTTCAGGAACTGAATTAGCTCTCAAGGGTGATCTGAAAACAGTTGATAATTTAATATTAGGAGACTTCATAAGGATACCTTCTGGGTTATCAACTACTTCAGGTGGATCAAGGTCAAGGTAGGCTCTAGTGTGAATCTTTCTAGGAGCCACTATGATGTGTTTTTCAGACCCAATTAAACAAGACAAGTTCAACCAAGTATGACAATCTTTAAGAGGTTAACTAGTCTGTTTTGCAAAAAAATTTAATCCTATAGTCTTCTGACTGAGTTTGAAAGATATTATAATGATAAAGGTTCTTCCCAGTGGAGTCTTAAGGTCTGTTGAGGATTGTGGAGTCGCCAAGTGGAAGTTTTTAGCCCCTAAGGAGGTAAAAGGTTTTATGGTCCACCACCATGTTTATTTAATACCAATTTTGAAATATTTTAAGGTATTTTCTGAGTCATTTTTTAGTTGTATGGTCTTTAAGAATATCCTAACTCTGTTTCAAAACTTAGCTATGGTTATGAGACAAAGATAGTGTACTCTTATGGCTAAGCAAGCTGATTTTTCAAGGTTAGATAAAGCTTTATGAGAATCCTAGGGTTTGCCTAGTTTGTCACTGATTCAAACAATGTTTTACCATGATTACCATTTCTTGGTAGTGCTTGGAAAGGCTGCTTTTTACTCTCAAAGTTTTATGAAGTGTTCAAGGGAAGTAAGGTGAAAATTCAAATGAGTTCCCCAGTGGAGTCGCCAGAAATGTTAGGAATCTGTAATTTTAGCAGATTGGTGAAAATAAAACTGCAGAAACAACATCGTTTCAACCAACTTTGGGATTCTAGGATCTAGCCCTCCTGAATCCGAAGAGGGATCTCTCCAATAAGTGCAAATATGGATTTGTCTTTGAAGTTTGGGGTAATGATTTTAGGCTAGTTATGAAGGCCAAGGGTTTTGTTTGTTTTTGGATGATTGAGCATGATTATTATTTTGAGGAGAAAGTTCTAAGTGCAAAAAGTTTTAAAGGTGAGAAGTTGCAAGTGGATAGAATAGCTAAGGCTAAAAGATAGATATAACGCTAGCTTTTAGTCCATTGGGCTATGGATTCATAACAGGGCTTTAATTGAACAACAACATCAAGAGTGATCCAAGGGGCAAGTCATCTACACCACAAGATTATTGAGATTTAAAGTGATGGAATGGGAACAATAAGGTGTTGGAGGGGTGGAAACTGATAATAATTTCACAAGGGATTTATATTCAGTCCAAACAAGAAAAACATCTTAAGTAACAGTTTAAAACCAAGCAAGTGCAGGGCTAACCATTGACCTCTTGGGCAAGTTTGTATTAAAGCAGCTTAATTGACAAACAATCCAGTAATCCACATAATTACCTTCAGAAAGTATGAAAACACATAAGAGAAACAAAATGTAACTTAAGATAAGCTAAAGTACTTTTAAACCTATTCTTCTTTCAGTTAACACCAAGGGAAACTTTCAGAATCTGCCTTTGGAGAATAGAAGCTAGAAACAGGGAAAACCATTGCTTTCTAGTCTAACTTTAATAAGCAAATAAGGAAAATAACTTTCAAGAACAATTTTTAAGGCAAACAGTAGGACGAGGGAACTCTAGCATTCCTAACTGCTTAACTGTGTTAAATCATTCTTAAATAAACAATTAGGAGGAAAACATTGAGATAAAACTTTTCAGTCAGAGAAGGTTATTGATATACAACAGGTCCTAACTCTATAAATGTTGTTCTTTATCAGAGAAAAGTGGACAATATGGCATACATGGAAGGAAAACAATAACAAAGAAAGGGGCACTTCACTAGTGATATAGACCAGGATCCTAAGAAACAACTTGTTTATTGATGTTAAACCAGTTACATTCTTCAAGTCCAATGTTTCAGTTCAGCAATCATCTTCACTACTCAGCCTAACTAATCTATCATAAGCAAAGCTCCAAGGGCTAGTGAATACTATTTACAATCAGAAGTTCAAGCTCAAATGTGTTTCAAAGTTCTGCAACCAAAAACTGCTCATCTTCTACAGAAGTATTTATAGAAGAATGAGGAGGTGAGATTTGATAAAAGATCTTTCAGGACAATTAATATAGATTCAAGACTTCTCGGCCTTTTGAGGGGCTCGATGGAGAAGATTACAGGTGGATTGATGTATTAATTGTTTACAATTATGAATTAAGCTCGGTGGGAGCTTTTATTTGACTTTGAGGCTCTGTGTGCTTTTTGGAGTAACTCTGCAGATATTTTATTCATTAAGTTCCTTGCAGAAGTAACTCTCTGGCTGCTCTGAGGTGAATATCTTCATTCGATCAATAACTTTGGCCTTTGTTTTGAATGCTTTGAGGCACAGGTGGCAATCACGGTAGCTGAGGAATCAATTCACCTCAAATGTGGCGGTGGAGGCCTTTCTGTCTGCTAAACACTTATAATTTTCTGTTGATTGTGTTTTAATCCAGGGAATTAGGCTTTTGATAAGCATTCTTAGCAGTAATTCCCAAAATTCGTCTTCGATCTTCATTCTGCTGTGCTTCTATTCTTCAAACTTATACTCTTTTAAATCACATTTAAAACACAGTGTCTTGTCAATGTACAGAGCCACGCAGGGCCTTTAAAGGCATCAATCCCCGTGAAGCATTGATAAAATGTTGAATCTGACTCGTGGATGGCTTCTCTTTAATAAATTGAGGGCGCAAGAAACATCTTTCCGGCCCTTGGCTTTCCTTCATAATACAATGGAAAACCATTAAAACACCTGTAAAAGACAAAAAATAATTAAGAAATCCTACGTTTTAGGTTTAACTGCTTCAGAAGGCAGGAAAGAGCGTGGCCGTTGGATGAAAGCATCCAATGGTGGAGATCTGCACAGAAAGGCAAAAAGGAGAGCGGGAGAAAAATAAAGGAGAGTGATTTTGGACCGTCCGATCTGGACATGTGGACTGTTCGGATTCAATCAACAAATCGCAATCGGGGGTAGGGAGTGAATGGAGCGATTGAATCATGTGATGCGATGAAGCGCAGGCTGTCGATCTACAGATTAGATCGACGGTGGAGAATAAATTGGGGGATGGCTAATCGACAGAGCAAATGAACGCATGCGATGGAGATTTGCGATGCGAGTTAGCGTGGACCATTGATCTGAGGTTTAGATCAACAGCGGGAAGTGAATCAGGGAATGGCTGATTGGCGGGAGTAACAAATGGACGCGATGTAATGGAAAGCTCCAATGCGATGGAGCGCTGGCTGCTTGATCGGATTTCGATCAACGACTGGGATTTGTTTAGAACTGATTGGCGGAGAAAACCTTTATAATATGAAAACTCAAACATTTTGGAATAAAATAAAGGTTTTATGCTTTGGGGAGCGGAAAATATGTATAAGGAAAATAAGCGCCCGAATGCGGGGCCTTTGGGCTTTATGAACTGTAATATACCCGAGGCATATATGAAACAAAGGCCAATCGCAATCGGAGTTCGGAGACTGGTCTTTCAATCTACCCATTGTAACATTTGTGATGCGATTGGCACCCGGGACCTTTAACACTTAGTCCCGGGGAAAGTCATATGAAATGAAAAGGTGGGGGAATTTTATATGTATAAGGCCTAATTGCATCGGAAAGTTTGATGCGGCCTTTTCAATCAACCCATTGTGTTTTCTCCAATTGTGATTGTGCGATTGGTCTTTCAATCTACCCATTAAAATATTTCAACACGTGACTTGGGGTTTTTAAGTTTAAACTTTGGAAAAGTGGGTTTCATGATTTTAGAAAGAAAAATAACGATCGGGAATGAAATATTTACAAGGTTTTAAGCTCCGAGACGAGCCCACGTTTTAATATGAAAATGACAATGCGATCAGGGTTTTAAACATAAAAAGGCTAATCGCATAGGAACTTTTGGATGATGGCAAAAGACGTGCGCACTTTGAATTTGTGCGATGTGATAAGCGTCGAGAGGGGCTTAGCAAGCGGTTTCCGGGTGAAGGCATGTGGGGGAAGTGGTTAGGACTTAGCCCAAGGGGCTTAAGTCCATAGTAACAAAAACTTGTTCTTTATGAAATTTTTCAGAGTTTTTAATGGAATTTGATGGTTTTAGTAGGGTTAAAAAGTGAGTTTTTAACCTTGTAAAGATGATTTTCATGAATGGAATAAGGGAAATCATGAAAAATAGAGGAATTTATGGAGAAAAGGGGAGCAAATGAAGGTTAATTTTTAGAAGAGGGGGAGGGGGAAAATGATGGTTTTTCAGCAGTCTTTTCTCATGAAATTAGCAGAATTTCTGAGTATAAAATGAAGATTTTGGACAGAGGCATGAGGCCTTCAAGAGTCTTCAAGAGCCAACACTTTTTAGTAATAAAATTTGTTCCTTGGAGGCTCAAAAAGTCTTAGCCACCTTTTTCTATAATCAAATATTATAGGTGGCTAACATTATTATCATTGGAAACTGCAATGTATATGTAGATGCAATTCATGCATCACTAGTAGTCACAACAGATAGTCTATCTTGCCCTTTCACCTATCTCTCCACTGGTCTCCACTGAAACTGCCATGCACTATAATTAACTGTTGTATTGTTCAGTTGATTAATGAGTTATTATTTGTAAATTAATTAACTAATTAATTCAATCCACTCTCACTAGTGTATCAATCAGTTAGACTAGATACAACTAGCTCAACTGAGTCCAACTGATTTAAACTCAATACAACTCCATAACTACTTCTTCCAACTGTGTCATAACTCTGCCACTTGAGTTCTAACTAAGTCCTCCATGCATTAGCTCCAGTAAACCCTTAGGAATAATGTAATTCCTTCTGTCATTTGATGTGCCACATCTATGCACTGAACTGAAGTGCTCTAAGAGAATAAGTTGTTGTTTAGAGTCTGATTATTATTAAGAGCTAATAATAATCGACATGCATCTATTTTTAGATCAGCGATCTATAAATAGACTTCGCCCAATATTCTAAAAATATAATCTCATCTATTTTTCACATTTGACCAACCATCTACAGATAGCCTCCTGCTACATATAGAATATGCTCACCATGTCTAAAAATAGACATACACCTTGTTGTCGACAGATGTTGTCGCTCCTAGAGACAGCCTAGAGTTGCCACAGACCAGTGCCTAGGACATCTTATCATAGCAAGGAGCATGTAATATAACTTGGTTGTCAATCCAAAAGCTCTCTTGCTATCTCTTGTAATACAAGGAAATTGATTTAAATGGGACCAGAACTTACAGAAACTGCCACAAGGAAAGTAGTGTTGTAGAGACAAGATGCAAAGCTCCAATGTAAAAGCATCAGACAATTAAGAGAAAGTTTACTGTAAAGAGGGCCGATTCAAATAATATGCCATAGAAATCAAACATCAGAAGGTGTGTGCGGTGAAAGAAATATAAGAAGATATTAGTTATCTTTGGTCTGATACCCAGATACACAACAAAACCATATATGGGCTTATCAATCTAAGAATCCATACATGACAATGGCGTTTTAAAAGCACCCTCCCAAAGCCACTAATATAGCAGAAAGATGGATGAAATGAACATGAAACAGTATATCATGCCTGAGCCATATTTAAAGCGCTTGACTGATCCAAGTATGGGTATCAACTAGGATAAATCCTTACCTAAAATCAATGAGCCACTCGCATTTTAGTTCATGATACAAGAAGATGGATGAAATGAAATGTTGGATTAAACACATAAAAAGAAGTTACATAATGTGGGATACCAAAGAACAAAATCCTCTAGTACAGATAGAACTCCTCCTCACTGAGACCCTACGGGCTCTAAGCCACCATACCAGAGCTTTACAAAATGTATACAAAAATTCCTTTCACTGCACAATTCTCTGATAAAAATCTGGAACCTTTTTCATGTCTTTCTTCTGGGTTTTTATAGAAGAAACCTAAAACCCCTCAGTAAATGAGGTGGATAAAAACATTAAACTTGCCTAGTTTGAACAAAATGGCGGAAGCATTCGCACCCATATTGCTGAGTAACCGTGTTGTACTGTATGTACTCTATGACCTGCCTTCGGAAATAAATGCACTGAGTAGAAAATCTCCTCAGGGATGCAGCATAGAGATGAGATCACTTAAATAATTTGTCCTTTTTCTGAGAGGAAATCTTGTTGAAATTAATCTTGGAGGGCGTAACTCTCTTCTGTCTTCTAACTTTGAATTGGAATTTGAAATATTTCATTCTAGACCCCGAATTTATTTATCTTCAACTGACACTCTTTGCCATGTCATTAAAATTTCTATCTGTGAAATCTGCCTTTCGGATTACTCTGGAGGGTTTCATAGCTTTCAATCTCTGCTCTTTAAACGACAGTCATATCTCAGAAACTACCCAGGATCTTCTTCATAAATATGATACTTGAAGACTCAGTACTGTAACGTGTCCTTAGCTTCAGCAAAGGATGCCACGAATTGTGATAGTTCTTCTTCGCCATAAACCTACAAAATCCACAAACATATTAAAAAAAACCAGGCACAAGGGTGGTGGATGCGGCAGTGACCACGGAATGGTGATGTAGACTAAGTGAAATGATGAGGAGATGAAGGGTGCAGAGAAATGAAAGGTGGAAATGAAAAATACAGTGGAATGACGATGGATGAACGAGGCGGAGGTACATAACATAAACACGTAAATATGACACATAAACGGGATATATGAATGGTGGAGGAGAACACAAATGACACGTGGGCGTATGAAAGGCTAAGCGGAAGGGACAACATGGAGGTGGTCTTGGTCAATCACTGGGATGTGTAAATAATTCTGGGCCACACGATCCAAAAATGAAATCAACGGTTAAAGCTTCACCGGAGGGCGATGGACTGCGGGCCTGGAGTGCCGTATACTTAAATTAAAACTCGTGCAGCTTCAGAAAACAACCGCCATTGGATGAAGGCTTATAGATCTGACGGTGAACATAAATTTTGCTGTGCGTCCTGGATCGAGCGTTAATGCGCGAAGGAAGGTGGTATTGGGATCGTACACCAGGACACGTGTTGCGTGATGTGTGGAATCGCTGCGATTTGTGGAATACTGCCCGCCTTAGAAAGGCGGTGCGAAATAAACAGGTTGGTTTTGGAATCGACATGCAACGCGAGGTCCACCAGGGTGGGAAAGATGTGGTACATCGATTTATGGTTTGATCTAACGGCTGGCGGATGGGCTATGAGCACGGCGTTGATCAACGGAGACCGTTCGATATTGTACAGATCAACGACTAGTATTTCGCCATACGCGCATATTTGATAGCGCCCCCAAGGTTTAGCATTAGGTTCCAGCTCATAGTCATGGGGAGGAAATGGCCAAGGGGTTGGGCCCGAAGGGACCCGGCCTCAAATATTTTCGAAAGTGGGTTTTTAGCCTTACAGAGAATAGTTTTGGAGGCAAAGGAAATCAACGATGTGCTTTAGAATGGGTTATCGAGTCAAAAAGAAAGGATCGAGGGGGCTTAAGCAAGATTGCTGATCAAACTTCAACAAGGAACTGATTATGGTCAATATTGGCTCCATCTGGGGACGACATGTTCATCCCTGGACGTGTCGAGAACCACGTAGACCTCCTGATCATAATCTATGTAAACTCTGTTCTTCAGCCTCTCTTACTTTTCTCTTTATGAATCATCAGCACACCCACCTTGTTCAAACAAAGACTGGAAAAAAGCTAATATACAATATAATACATCAGGCTCTCTCTGCCTGAATTAAAATTGGAAGTAGGGTTTAAGAAATTGACCATTCACAGGGGCATCAAGCAAGTCACCCTGTAAATTCTCCAATGTGAACGTGTTATTGCCTCCCTGTTCCACAATTTTAAATGGGCCGAACCAGAGTGGGTCAAACTTGCCATGTTTTCCTTTTTCATCCCTTTGGACATCCCATCTGAGCACCAGATCTCCAACCTGCAATTTCCTGTCTTTTTCATGTTGATCAAATATGTGTTTCATTTTCTCCCGATATTCTGTTAATCTCCGATTTACTTGCCCTCGTGTTTCCTCTAACTCTACCAGTTGATTGATTCTCCTGACCATATCATCAGGTTCTTCCTGACTTTCTTGCATGAAATGTGCCATTGGTAAGGCCAGCTGCACAGGAAACACTGCTGCTCATCCATATACCAACTCATATGGAGATTTCCTAGTTGCTCTCTTGCTGGTGATTCTATTAGCCCACAGAGCAAACTTTAATTGAGAATCCCAATTCTTCTGATTTTCATTGATAGTCTTCTTCAAGGCCCTCACTAGAGTTTTGTTGGAATATTATGCCAAGCCATTCCCCTGTGGGTAGTAAGCTGTGGAGTGATTCAATGTAATATTATACTGCTGGCAGAAATTTACAAATTTTGCAGACTTAAAGGCCTGTGCATTATCAGTCACTATTTTAGCAGGACAGCCAAACCTGGATATGATGTTTTCCTCCATGAATTTGATTATCACAGTATCTGTATCATTTCTTGTAGGTATGGCTTCCACCCATTTTGTAAATTAATATGTGGCAGTAAATACCCACCTATGTTTGCCACTTAAGGGTGGACGTATCTCACCTATAAAATCTATTCCCCATTGTTGAAATGGCTCATTCACATGAACTGGAATCAGGGGAAAAGCTGCCAACTTCTATCTCTCAGCAAATTTCTGACACTTATCATAGGCTCTGACTCAAGTTAAGACATCTCCAAATAATTTTGGCCAGTAGAAACCGGCCCTCAGGATTTTATGAGTTGTAGCCCTCCAGCTATAATGTCCTCCACAGATTCCCTCATGAAATTCTACCATTATACACTCTACTTCATCCTCTGTGAGGCACAGGAGTAAAATGCCTGAGGGGTCCCTCCAATATAGCTGGCCATTAGAAACTATGTACTTCTGTGACTTTAATTTTTAAAGCCCTATACTTTGCTTTATTACAACTTGGAGGACAGCTGAGTGTCAAAAGATATTCAACTATTTCTTTGTACCATGGACCGGTGAGGTATTTTATATGTGTTTTCTGAGAAGAAAATTCCAGTCCGTGCTGCTCCATTTCACTCTCAGACTCTTCACTTGAAATCATAGACAAATTTATGCCCAAAGCTTGATAGTTTGATTCAGATAGAATTTTTGCAAGCCCCTGTCCTTTGATCAACTTGGTAGGGCAAATATCCAGATCATACTCTTGTATTTTTGCGATTCATCTCCCTCTTTTCCCTTCACTATCTCCCTGAACAAGGATATCCTTTACAGATGCAATAGGTACAAATGCAGTGATGTGAGACTGCAAAATATATATGCGAAAAGCTTTGAGAGATTTCACCAGGGCATAGGCCTGCTTCTCCAATATATTATATTTCAGTTCTGCATCATGGAGAACCTGACTGAAGAAGTCAATAGGCTTCTCATATCCTTCTTCATTTTTCTGTAATAACACTCCAGCTACTGTATGAGGTGATGCAAAAGAAAATATCATAAATGGTTTAGTATAATCTGGCCCAGCTAGTACAGGGGCTTCAACAAATGCAGCTTTAATTCTAGCAAAGGCCTCCCGTGATTCTTGTGACCATTTCACCTGATTATTCTTCTTTAGCATATCTGTTATATTCCTAACTATCTCAGCATAGTTAGGAATAAATCTTCTCAGGAAATTTATCCGGCCTAGAAATACCTGCACTTCTTTCTTATTTCTGGGGAGGGGGATGCTATTTATAACCTCTACTCTTTTGGGATCTATCCTTACCCCATTTTTAGTTACAATATGCCCCAAAATTTTTCCTTCCTCTAATGCAAATAAAGACTTTTGTGGATTGAGAGAAAGACCATACCTTCTGCATTTTTCAAAATTTCTTCGTAAATGCTCAATGTGTTCAGCATCATTTTCTGAAAACACTGTAATATCATCAAGGTATAACACCAAAAATTTATCCTGCTTCCCAACAAAAGAAATGTCCATCGCCCTATGAAAGGTAGCCCCTTCATCAATCAATCCAAAATGCATCCTGGCATACATAAATGTGCCCCATGGTGTGGTGAATGCAGTTTTCTTCTGATCTTCTGGAAGCACAGCCACCTGATTGTAACCAGAAAAACCATCCATCATTGACATTTTGGAAGCTCCGACCACTTTCTGCAGAATGTGATCCATTTTCGGCAATGGATAGTTATCTTTTAAGGATGCTCTGTTTAAATTTCGGAAATCCACGCACAGCCTTATTTCTCCATTCTTCTTTCCGACAGGGAGCAAATTTTCCACCCATTCAGAATATCTCAAGGGCACAATTATTTTTGCCTTCAGCAGCTTCTTAATTTCTTTCTCAATAGAGGGAAGCAGCAGTGGGTTTATCTGTCTAAGCTTCTGCTTATAAGGTTTTTCATCTTCCCTCAGAGGAATTTTATGCTGCATTATACTAATATCAAAAGTTTTAAGGTCCTAATAGGACCATGCAAACACATCCCTGTATGACTGAAATAATTTCAGGTATTTCTACTTGTATTCTTCTGGGACCTTCTTAGATAATTTGACAATTTTGGGCTCAATATTAGTACCCAGATTTAGATCTTCTACCTAATTTTCTTCTACCACTTTACTAGGCTGCAATGTGACATCATTCTTGTCAAATAATATTTCTAGAGGCACCAATCCTCTACGGATGAAATTTCCTTTCAGCTGCAGCACTTTACTTCCTGCCATTTTTTCCTCCCATTTATTCTCTGGAGCATTTTCAGTCTCCTCTTCTTCACAGTCATCAATCTCCATATTAGAGAATTCTCCCACTATTTCCAGGAATCTCTTCATTTGTTCCTCATCTTCAAACACCTGCCAATGCTTAAAATTATCTGGGATTGATGGTCTATAACGTACCTCAACTTCATACCTCAAGAGGGGGTTCTGGGGAGGACGGAATGTACTAGCAGCCACAACAAGTGAATCTGCCATTCTATTCTGCTCCCGAGGCATAAATTGGATATTAAATGCTGAGAAGAAATTCTCCACCATGTCCCAAACTTCATTCCTGTATGCCCTCAACCGAGGATGTTTGGTTTGACATTGATTCCTGACTTGTTTGACCACCAGCTCAGAGTCTCCCAGGACCTTTAAACATTGTATGCCCATGTTCTTGGCTGTCTGCAATCCCAACAGAAGTGCTTCATATTCAGCTACATTATTAGTAGCCTCATATTCCAATTTAAAAGACAGTGGGATCCATTTGCCTGTAGGAGAAATTAATAATACTCCAGCTTCATTTCCTTCTCTTGAATTTTCCCCATCAAAATGTAGAGTCCATACTCCTGCTTCATGATCTTCTAAATACTGCTCAGTCTTGATCTAACAGAAGGAAGGTTCATGAGCATACTTTTGATCTTCTTCTAACATCAAACATGAGAAATCTCCTTCCTTGCTATAAACTGGTGAATTCTCTGAGCTGTCAGCCTTAGTAACCATCTTGACAAATCTAGTCTCTCTGTATAACCTCCTCTCCTAGCCACCAAAAATTGGAATAGTGGCATATGTTAAGTCTAATTTAAGTGACCCACCGATTTTTGTTCCCCAGGACCTTGACAACAGCATGCCAAAGTGAGCTGGGATGTCATCCACCACAATGTCCATTACTACACTTTTTGCTGGAATTTGGGCCAAATTGACCACTAAATCTTTAATCATCCCCAAGCATTTAACTCTTTTGGAATCAAATGAATAGAGGTCTTTGTATGGGCGAGTGATCTGTAGTCCTAGTTGTTCCATGACTGATAGAGGCATAATATTATGGGAAGCTCCAGAATCTAACATACAATTGTGTAACAGCAGGTCATGAATAACTAGAAACACATAGAAAGGAGGAGTAGAGGGGTCTATCTCCTCGACATGTGGGCCAAAAACTACCATGGGTATTTCTTCTTGGAGGTTGAGACTGTCTGGAATAATTGGTGCTTCAGGAGTGAACAATAAAGAAGTGACTTGAGATTGATACGCAGGTTGTTTCAACAGCTCGGTCAAGGGGACTGGGATTTTGACTTTTTCAAGTTCTTTTTGCAAATTGAAAGCAGGAGGGGACTTTTCTATTACACCTTATTTTGACTCTTTATTTTCAGCCGGGGGTTGGGCTTCTTTTGTCACAGACTTAGCATTAGGGGGAGTGACTGCTTTTGAAGAAGAAGGAATTTGATCATTAGACTGCAAAGGTTTGTTTATAGGATTCTTACCTTTGTCTGCCACTTGCTGCATTGTTGATTCCTTTCGAGCAAGTGATTCCTTCTGGAGAGGTTCTTCTTCTTGTTCTTGAGTACGAGTTCTCTTCCTGGAAGATCTAAGATCATATCTTCTATTGAAATGTGCTTGCATGAAATCATTAAACTGTTTGCAATAATGATCAATTTCTTCATCTTATGTGTCTCTAATCTGTTCTTCTTCTTCGTGCAATGGAGATTCTACTTCATCATTGTTTGAGAAAGCAAGGTTTGCATCTTGCAGTTCATAGGCAGCATCTTTAGTGGAGTCATCTACTGGGCCTTCCAGGTATAATGGGTGTGGTACTTGATCTTGTTGCTCCTTTGCTTCCCTTGGCAATATTTGCAGGGGTGGATTTCTATACTGAGGATTATAACCCCTGTTTGGAGCATTCTGGAAGTTCTTGGAAGCTGATTTCTTAGTCTCCAATTCAAGCTTGCCCAGTTTATTAGAAATATTCTTAATCATTTTGCTCATTTCTTCAATTCTGTCTGTATCCTTATCCTGATTAGAAGTAGATACTTCCTCTTTGCCTCTTCTTCTGGTATCTTGTTTAGCTTTCCCCCTTAATTTTCCAGTGGAAGCAAAATTTGCTTCCAACTCAAGAGAATCTGACTGAGCATCATCAAGGGTGGCAGACTTTCTTTCCCTGAGGGAGAAACCAAAATCTGAGTCAAAGGCTGCTATGAAAACAACTTTGGCAGCATTCTGATGAGGCTTCATATCTGCAGGGAGGTTTAGATATAACTTATTAAATCTTTTGATAAACTCAGACACCCCTTCATTATGTTTCTTCTTGAGTGTATTGAACTCAGTGAGACACTATCCATGATCTTTCTTTTCTCCCCATTTTCTGAGAAAGGTATTTTCTATATCATCCCAAGTGGTTACGGAATGGTTTCCTAATGTTTTGAACCATTTTCTGGCTTCACCGTCCAGGGATTGCACAAATAGTCTTAAGACAACATCCAAATGTTCTACATTAAAGTTCTCGGAAAAAGAGAAAAAAGTCTCAAGATGTTTCTGAGCATAAATTTCACTTTCCCTAGTGAATCTGGGCAATATCTTTAAACAATCCTGGGGCATATCATTTAACACTTGAGGTAATGCCAGGGGAGCATATTTATTCAACAAAAAGGCTAGGACATTAGCCATTGGAGGAGGTGGGGGTTGTGCAACAATCTGATGTAAAAATGAAGGAAGAGGAGGAGGTGGAAGTGGAGTATGGATAACAATAGGAATATACTGTACAACAGCCTGAGGTGTAGATGGGAACAGTTCACGGTTAATAGCAGCTATTTTGGTGACTTCTTTAACCTCTTCGACCTTAGGAGTAGGGTGAAGATCAGCTTTAATTCTAGCACCTCCCCTAGGTGGGCTATCTGAATAATATTATGTGTCTCCCACAGTGGAGTCGAGATTTTCTACTAGAACTTCTTGAGAGGAAGAAGATAGATAATATTCTACGGAAAAGTCAGGGATTTCAGCACGGACTGATTTCTTTTCTTTCCAACTTCTCCTATGTATAATATTCTCAGGGTCAGACACTGAAGGTGTCTTTGACTGTGATGTATCTGACCTCAAATGTGGCTTACGAGGAGCCAAGACTACAAATAGATTTATCAAATAAAAAAAAGTGGAGTCGCCAAGGTGAGAGATATTCAAATCTTCAACTCTCTGTGCTCACCTGATTAAAGAGTGAATATGATTTTTCGAGGCCCAGGGAAACTGATTTTCTTGAATTCGTCCCCGGAAACGGTGCCAGAAAGAAATATGTTGTCGACAGATGTTTTCGCTCCTAGAGACAGCCTAGAGTTGCCACAGATCAGTGCCTAGGACATCTTATCATAGCAAGGAGCATGTAATATAACTTGGGTGTCAATCCAAAAGCTCTCCTACTATCTCTTGTAATACAAGGAAATTGATTTAAATGGGACCAGAACTTACAGAAACTGCCACAAGGAAAGTAGTGTTGCAGAGACAAGATGCAAAGCTCCAATGTAAAAGCATCAGACATTTAAGAGATAGTTTACTGTAAAGAGGGCCGATTCAAATAATATGCCACAGAAATCAAATATCAGAAGGTGTGTGCGATGAAAGAAATATAAGAAGATATTAGTTATCTTTGGTTTGATACCCAGATACACAACAGAACCATATATGGGCTTATCAATCTAAGAAT
Source organism: Pinus albicaulis (assembly GCA_034641835.2). Taxonomy (NCBI): domain Eukaryota; kingdom Viridiplantae; phylum Streptophyta; class Pinopsida; order Pinales; family Pinaceae; genus Pinus; species Pinus albicaulis. The sequence continues at coordinate 784,265,353 of CM076582.1, forward strand.
CCATACATGACAATGGCGTTTTAAAAGCACTCTCCCAAAGCCACTAATATAGCAGAAAGATGGATGAAATGAACATGAAACAGTATATCATGCCTGAGCCATATTTAAAGCGCTTGAATGATCCAAGTATGGGTATCAACTAGGATAAATCCTTACCTAAAATCAGTGAGCCACTCGCATTTTAGTTCATGATACAAGAAGATGGATGAAATGAAATGTTGGATTAAACACATAAAAGGAAGTTACATACTGTGGGATACCAAAGACCAGAATCCTCTAGTATAGATAGAAATCCTCCTCACTGAGACCCTATGGGCTCTAAGCCGCCATACCAGAGCTTTACAAAATGTATACAAAAATGCCTTTCACTGCACAATTCTCTGATAAAAATCTGGAACCTTTTTCATGTCTTTCTTCTGGGTTTTTATAGAAGAAACCTAAAACCCCTCAGTAAATGAGGTGGATGAAAACATTAAACTTGCCTAGTTTGAACAAAATGGTGAAAGCATTCGCACCCATATTGCTGAGTAACCATGCTGTACTGTATGTACTCTATGACCTGCCTTCGAAAATAAATGCACTGAGTAGAAAATCTCCTCAGGGATGAAGCATAGAGATGAGATCACTTAAATAATTTGTCCTTTTTCTGAGAGGAAATCTTGCTGAAATTAATCTTGGAGGGCATAACTCTCTTTTGTCTTCTAACTTTGAATTGGAATTTGAAATCTTTCATTCTGGACCCCGAATTTTATCTTCAACTGACACTCTTTGCCATGTCATTAAAATTTCTATTTGTGAAATCTGCCTTTCGGATTACTCTGGAGGGTTTCATAGCTTTCAAACTCTGCTCTTTAAACGACAGTCATATCTTGGCAACTACCCAGGATATTCTTCATAAATATGATACTTGAAGACTTAGTACTGTAACATGTCCTTAGCTTCAGCAAAGGATGCCGCGAATTGTGATATTTCTTCTTTGCCATAACCTGCAAAATCCACAAATATATTAAAGAAAACTAGGCACAAGGGTGGTGGATGCGGCAGTGACCACGGAATGGTGATGTAGACTGAGTGAAATGATGAGGAGATGAAGGGTGCAGAGAAATGAAGGGTGGCAATGAAAAATACAATGGAATGACGATGGATGAACGAGGTAGAGGTACATAACATAAACACGGAAATATGACACATAAACGAGATATATGAATGGTGGAGGAGAACACAAATGAAACGTGGGCGTACGAAAGGCTAAGTAGAAGGGAAAACATGGAGGCGGTCTTGGTCAATCACCGGGATGTGTAAATAATTCTAGGCCACACGATCCAAAAATGAAATCAACGGTTAAAGCTTCACCGTAGGGTGATGGACTGCGGGCCCGGAGTGCTGTATACTTAAATTAAAACTCGTGCAGCTTCAGAAAACAACCGCCATTGGATGAAGGCTTATAGATCTGACGGTTAACATAAATTTCGCTGCGCGTCCTGGATCGAGCGTTAACGCGCGAAGGAAGGTGGTATTGGGATTGTACACTGGGACACGTGTTGCGCGATGTGTGGAATCGCTGCGATTTGTGGAATACCGCCCGCCTTCGAAAGGCGGCACAAAGTAAACAGGCCGGTTTTGGATTCGACGCGCAGCGCGGGGTCCACTAGGGCGGGAAAGATGTGGTACGTCGATTTATGGTTTGATCTAATGGCTGGCGTATGGGCTATGAGCACGGCGTTGATCAACGGAGATCGTTCGATCTTGTACAGATCAACGGCTAGTATTTCGCCAGACGCGCATATTTGATAGCACCCCCAAGGTTTAGCATTAGGTTCCGGCTCACAGTCATGGGGAGGAAATGGCCAAGGGGTTGGGGCCGAAGGGACCCGGCCTCAAATATTTTCAAAAGTGGGCTTTTAGCCTTACAGAAAATAGTTTTGGACGCAAAGGAAATCAACGATAAGCTTTAGAATGGGTTCTCGAGTCAAAAAGAAAGGATCGAGGGGGCTTAAGCAAGATTTTTGATCGAACTTCAACAAGGAACTGATTATGGTCAATGTTACACCATTTTTTGGTCATCTAACCTACTATCATTAGATGGACCCAAGTACACCATGTAAGACCAATTTTACCCTAAGTAAAATTGCCTTCACTATGTAAAATAACTTAATAAAACACATTTAATAGGTTGTTTATGGTCTAAACAGGAAACCCCAGAAGGAAATATTAAAACAAACCTATATTTGTTTGATTTTCTTGGTCATGTTTAACCCAAAACAAAGAAATTAATTAGATAAATCTTTATTTATCTTATTATTTTCTAGGAATAATTATTTAAACCTTATTTAAATAATATTCCTTGTTAAATATGACTAAATCACCCATAAATAATTAAATAAATCATTATTTATTTGATTATCATCCAACCAGTTCCTTAAAATGATAAATAAATCATTTATTTATTTATTACTTACAAATAAAGGGATTTGACCCAAGTCAAATACCTCTTCCCTCCAACAAATATAATAAAATATTCCATAAAAGGTGGATCTAGATTTGGTTAACGTTATTTTAATCAGGCACCAAGATCTAGAATGACCCAATATTTTGTTATAAATAGGAGGGTTTTTCCTACCATTCTTCACCTTTTGTTGCCTATTAGATCACTCTGGATCTAAACTCTTGGTCTGACTTTGAACCATTATCATTGTCATATTTTCCATTATTTGTTGTGTGAGCTCCCTTTGAGTTCTATCTTTGTCTGGGTTTTCTACACCAACAAGAGAGAGAAATGCTAGATCTGAAGTGCTGAGGACTTCCAAGAACCCATCCCATTGAGGAGAATTGGAAACACCTTCTTGTTTTCCTCCCAAGTGCCCTTAAAACATAAAATTCTTTCAAAAAATGTTCTTGTCTTGTCTATTGGATATATGGAGCAAAACCTTCTTTTTCACTGCTTAATGTCTTTCTATGCATAGATCTGGTTTTTGCAGCACTTGTCTTGGTCAACTAACTGCAGATCTAAAGAAATTGGCAGCCATATTTGATGTTAGGGCTATTAGTTATGCGTAGCTAAAGTGGTCTTTTTTCGTACACTTCAACAAAGGATTCATACTAACAATTGGCGACTCCACACGGGTTTTCAATTACGACCGCTGTCATTTTTCATATTCCTGCATATCCAGCTACTTCAGACCCTAGGGTTTCTTTTCAGATTTTTTTTTTCCTATTTTCATGTTGTTTTTCACCTATAAAACCCTAAAACATTAAAATTTCTAACTTTCACGTGTTTCTGGCCCTATTGCGCAAGTGACAGACATCAGCCGCAACTGAGACGACAACTTTTCCGCAAATCTGCCGCCGGGACAACCGGAGTTGGAGGTCGCACTTTTCAGCCCAAAAACTGCGACCTGGACTTCAGGTCACACTTTTCAGCCCATTTTCTGCAACCTGAATAGAAAAACAGGTCAGAACCTGTGACCTGTGCTTTTTTCTACTGTTTTTCTGCAATTTTTCTGTGTTTTGCTGAAGCTTCTGTCAGGGTTTTCCAGCCTCTGTCTCCGCTCATTTGGACCTCTTTCTGATCTTTTTTGCTCATCTAAAGTGGGAACCTAGCCCCCTAGGGCTTCAGTACCCTCCACTTTTGGTGGAAGAATTTTAGTTGTTTCAGGTGTCTGATTTTTCAGAGCTTCAACCTTCCCTTTTTCAGATCTGATACCTTATTCTCAGATCCCTTTAAATCAGCTCTTCTTCCTTTCAAACCACCTCTTGTAGCTTTGTTTGGACCTCCCTGTAGGACCTCCTCCCTGTCCTCTCTGCTTTTTGTTGATTTCCTCCTTTTTTCCAGCCACCTTGCCTCTGCCTCTTGGCTGTGATCTGCACCTCTTTTCAGCAGCTTTCTCCTTTAGATCCCTGTCCCTTTCGACCCTAGATCTATCAGCCTCTTTTTAGTGTGTTTTGACTAGATTTTTTCCCTCTTTTAGATTAGTTTTGAGAGACCCACCTTCTTGGGTTCAATCGATGCACTAGTAGCTGTTAATTTTCTGTTATTTCAGCATTATATACTGTTTTTGCAGCATTATTTTCAGTTACGCAACACACTTTTCTCTTGCTCTCAAAACGAAAAGGGTTTAAAAATTAAAATTAACGCATGCCACACACTCACCCTAAGCGAAGAAGAGCCTGGTTTACACTGCCAGGCAAAGACTTTAAAATCAATTGACACTGCACCTTTTTTCCCTTGTTTCGACATTGTAATCACTTGATTCTGCACCTCCCTGCCTTTGTCGGTCGTTCTTCTTCCCCTCGTGCCGTGTTTGTGTTGTCATCATTGCGCCCCCAAGGCACGTATCCCAGAGACTTCTTGGCCTTCACCCTCAGTTTCCAGTCAGTCGACCTGCTCCATCCCGCCATCGTCGAGCCAGTCGTCCTTCGAGTCTGCATTCCGACTCCTCTTCTGATTCATTGGGTTCTCCTTTTACTTCTGTTTCTCCCCCTGCCACCTTCACTATGTCTAGTCCAGGGCCTAACGCTAGCGGTAATCCCGACCCTAATGCCGGAGCTACTACTAGCGGAACCACCACAGGAACTACCTCGGCTGCACCCTTGCTACCGTACATCACAGGCCTCAGCCTCCCCGATTTAAATCAGTTGATCAATGACCCTATCCGCCACGATGTTGGTTGGCCTGCTATGCCAACCAAGCTCCCCTTCGACATCCCTAAGTTCGAAGGCCTTGCTGGAGAAGATCCAACCAACCATGTCTGATCTTTCCACATGTGGTGTTCCTCCAATTCCATTACCAATGATTCCATCCGTCTTCGGTTGTTCCAACGCACGCTTACCGGCGAAGCTTCTAAATGGTATGTTGACCAAGCCACTTCTTCCCATACCACCTTTGCGACCATTTCCCAAGCCTTTTTATCTTATTTCCAGCTCCCTCTCTGATACGATATTGGTACGGAGCTTTTGACCTCTTTCAAGCAAACCTCTTCGACCTGCCTTTCCACTCATGTCCAGGAATGGCGAAGAAGACGGAGCTTATGTCGAGCTCCTCCCTTCGAAGATCGGGTTTATATGGACTGGTTCCTTCGCACTCTCTTAGCTCCCATTGGCAAAGATGTCGCCTCCCATTTCCCTCAAACCGAAGAAGTCGCCCTCCAAATAGCCTTGAAATATTACCTGATCTATGCTCAGTCTGGTTATGTTTATACCGTCCTTCCCGACCTCCCCAGGCCCGGAGGCACTAACGCCCCGGGGGCATCTCATTCCGTCGACGATATCATTGGAGCCCTTTCTCATCCATATGCTCAACCTCCTATGGGCTATGGTCTCCCTCAGGGAGGGGCCAACACCTCTAGCACTTTTCCCCCTCCAGGTATCATGTATCCAGGATACGGCATGCCTCATCCTTTTTCCCAACCTCCTGCTTACCTCAATGTTGCCCAACCTAACCATTACCCTTATCTGTAGCCTGGTGCGCCAACTCCTCTAGTATATGCGCCTCCACCTCCCTTGCCTCCTCCAACCCCGCAACAACACCTACAACCCCCTCCAGGGCAAGTATTTGCACAGCAGGGCGCGACTAATCCCCCTTCTTCTCACAGAAGGTGGAGAGGCAATCCAAACCAATCTTCCCCTGGTACTCGTGGACCCAATCCTCAAGGTATTGACCCTAACGCTGCTAACCAGCAACAGGGCACTCAGCCCAAGCCGGACAGGCCTCTTCGCACAAATAAGCCTTGTTCGTGTTGCGGTGTTTATGGTCATTACACCCACGATTGTCCCCTCTTACCACAGATGTGGCAGATGTGGGAGTCTCAAGCCACATTGCAAGGACAACATGCCTCCCCTCATGCTCCCCCTAATGTGGCCACTACTCAACCAATTGTGTTTACTGATCCTTTCCCTCAGCAAGGATTTGTAGCTGCCCAACCACCTGACGGACAGGTCGCCACTCAACCTTCCCCTTCTGGTTCCTCCGATTACTAGATTTTCATGATGAACTCTGATCCATCCTCAACCGTCAACCTTCACCTTCAAACTTGGTCTCGCCAGTACCCCAAGCCTTCTACTCAGTCTGCCCCCGAGTCCCCTTCTTCAGGTTCTACAGAGCCTCTTTTGACATCCAATGGCCCCTTACATATCCCTCAACCCAAAGTTGAGGTTCATACCAAGATTCCTAAGGGACCATTACATCGCAATGCTGCTTCTAGTCGAGATGCTCATTCGTATAGCATAGTAGATGATTTTGCGCAATCTCCTACTGCCATTTCCACATTGGAACTCCTCCAGTTGTGCCCTTCCCAAAAGAAGGCTCTGCTATCTGTCGTGGGCACTGTAGATCCTGCTGATGACCAAATGATTGTTTTCGACACCCATCAATCAGAACATCCTCCTCTTCCTGCTTCCGTCGCCTTCCAAATCAGTCAAAATCCGGAATGCCAACGTTTCTCGGTGTATAATTGATGAGGGGGCATCCACCTGTGTGATGTCTGCTTTGGTTTGGAAGCAACTCGGATCTTCTGACTTGGCCCCTTCCACAATCACCCTTCGAGCGTGGGACGGCCACGCCTCCCAGCCCATTGGCCTTTTTCATAATTGTCCTATCACCCTTGCCGGTAAGACTGTTTGCGTTGACTTCGAAGTCATCGACACCCCTCTAGACTACAAAATTCTATTGGGGCGAAGCTACACCTATGCCATGTTTGCTGTCCCATCCGCGATTTTTTGCAAGATATATTTTCCTCACAATGGAAAGATAGTCACCATCGACTAGTTGACTTATCATGAGCCAAAGTCTCAGACCTCCCCTGAGACGACCATCTCTTCTGTAGCCAATAAGCAAACTGTCGATTCCTTGACCAGTGTCTCTCCCGATGTCTATAAAGACTCCTCTTTGCTTGGAACTTTTCCTGGTCTCCCTCCTCCTCCTATCTCTGATCCCAACTTATCGAATGTTTGCATGATGCAATCATCTCGGGCTGCCCTTAAGTGACTTGCCTCGGCTAGTCAGCAACCTCAAATGAAACCTCGCCCACCACAACCCGCTCCTAGCCCTTCATCTCCGCCAGCCGGACCTCCTCCTTCTGGCCCTTCTCCTACAGCTGGTATCCCTGAACCCCTTTATCCCCCTGGATCGGTTCCCCCAGGCCTTAATGATCTCGGAGCCGTCCCTCCTGGTCATTACCCCGTTGGTCAGATACCATTCCTGGCTCCCCCTCCCGGAGTCTATTCGGTCCCTGTCATGGCCACCCTCTCTCTCCCTAACCTGACCCTGGATATACCCATCTGGTACCTTGACCCTCCAGCCACTACTCCTCCTGGTCACCCCAAACCCTATCTTGCTTTGACACCGGTTCAACCGGTCCCCCTCGCTTCCTCCGTTGCTACCATGCTCCCTGCACCTCCCCAGGAACCTACCCCTGTGGTGACAGCTCCAGGAAAGAAAGGCAAAGCTCGCAAGGGGGCATCCAAAGACAAAGTCACCCCGACTGACCCGGTTCCTCCTCCGCCCGCAAAGCCTTGCGCCTTGTGTGATGTCGTCGGTCACGCCACCCATACTTGTCCCGAATTGCCCCACATCCAACCCATGGTTAAAGTCGCGTTCCCTGAGTCTACGGTCCCTGACCCTTCTCTCCCGTCCTCGTCCGTAACCAAGAACCCAAAAAATATTCGCACCAACAAACCCTGTGCTTTGTGCGGTGTCCATGGCCATTATTCCCACCATTGTCCTCACCTGACACATTACCACGCCTATTTATAAGTAGTTCGAGAGTATGAGGTTGAACAAAATCAGTCCGCCTCTCCCATACTTGCGCAATATGCTTCAGGACAGCTTGAGGATCCCCCCGCTCCCATTGACATCCCCCCCCTGATGTCCAGATGAAGGAGTCTACTACCACCATCCTCTACCTATCATCCTCTGTGAGACCCTTGGAGAAAATTCCCCTTGAATCCTCCCCTGTTGTTTCGCTCGATCCCCCTTCAACGACCACCCTGGGTTCAACATCATTTAACCATTTGTTTCCCTGTTCTTCTGTCATTCCCCGTGACGATCCATATGCGAGCCTTTCTTCCCCCACGGATGATTTAGGTAACTTTGCCACGTCATGTGATGTCCCTTCCACCCTTGACCCCCTCTTTTCCACCCATACACGAGATAACTCTACCCATATCTTTGTTGACCTCCACAACCCGAGTCCCCGCCATACCTCTTATAGCCCTCATATACCACCCTCTAGTTTGTCTATGAGTCATAGCCATCCTGCTCATCGCACTCCCTCCCGCAGTTTCCGCTCGATGTCTTCTATACACTCACGCTGCCGTCATTGTCCCTTCTCCCCCCATTTGTTGTCTTGTAACACTATTCCGCAGGACCTCCCGTCCCCACCCTATATCGGTTACGCCGATGGTGCAAGTCGTTACTCCCGAAATCTAGCCTCGGCAGGTTGGGCCATTTTCACCCCCTTGCATGCCCTTGTGCTCTCAAACGGGGTCTGCATTGGTACTGCCACCAACAATCAGGCCGAATATGATGCAGTGCGTGGTCTCTTAGCCGATTCCCTCTTTCATCGCATCCTCCATCTGCATGTTCATTTAGATTCCCTACTTCTTGTCATGCAACTAAATGGTGTCTATCGTGTGCGTAATCCTGTGCTGTTTAGATGATATTTACGAGTGAAACTCTTGATACGTGAATTTGAAACCATAACTTTCAACCATGCACCTCAAGAACAGAATCACTATGTGGATAGTATTGCAAACCATGTTCTAGATTGGCATTTATTACATGCATTTCATACAAGACAATAACATCATAATCATTAAAAAAGATGCATATCCATTATATGTGTCGCAAAACATGTGTTTAGAGTCCATCTACTTTGATACATATGACATGCCCATAGCATGTTACAAAAAACTCAAAACTGGGGACACCATCTGTCCCCACATACACACTAGGGGGCACCACCTGTCCCACACCTAATCACTATCTGGCGGATCCCGAGCCAATGGCTCTGCTCCTGCAGCCTGTAGATCACATATCCCCTGACCGGCCATCGCCATGCACCGCATGACACCTCGCCACTCCGAGGGAAGACCAATACATGGCTCTATGTACTGGTCGTCTAAGTCTTGCCACCCGCGCTCTGACACTCCGGTCAGCAACCTCTCGCATCTACAGTGGATGTCCTCCAGAAGGGCGGCCGCATCCTCATTATGTGCTGCTCTCGACCCACTCGGACCTGCAGCTCCAAATGCTGCCGGTCGTCCCATATATCCGGCCGGTTTTACTGGAGCTATATCTACACACCAAAAGTACATGAATCAGTACCCTATCTACTATTCACTAACTTTAACATGCCCAAAAAAGAGTAGCTACTTGTCACTTACCATCAGGTCCCCATACTCGACCAGGAGGAAGTGGTAGGTCCGAATCCCCGCAATAACGCATCGCACTATAGGGATAGTCGTCTATGTATAACGACATCTGATGCCAATGGGAAAAGAACTCAGGTCGAAACACTCGTCCGACCGCCCCTCCTCCTCCTCTGCACAGTAACCGCCCCCACCGACGCATCCTGGGCTCTCTCGGGCCCCCATCTGGGAGCTATATGCGAGGTCATAAGGTCGAGATCTTCTCAAAGAAGAAGGCGCACAGTAAAGTCCCATACGAGCAATCATGGTTCACTTGCCGCTTGCAGAGCGACAGCTGTCGTTTTAATGACACCAACATCATTTGGGCCCACCCATAGTAGGTCCCACTCAACACACTCTCCACAATCATCATCTGCCCCCCTGTGATGTGATGGAACACCTGGTTGCCCAGGATCCGCAGCACCGCTGCGGCCACCACACGGGTCTCTAATCTCTCTAGGTCCCCGATCGGTATTCGAGTCCCTTTGACTTGGAGACCCGGTCGGCAATGTCGCTCCACAAACTCCATGATACGTCGCCCCCGCGGTAGCACTGGTTGCGTGTTTCCCACCATCCCAAGTGGCAGGAGACCCGTCAGAAAATATAGATCCTGGACTATCAATTCGATCCTATGCCCCTGCACTATAAAGACCTCATGATCTAGATCCCAATAACTGACAATCCGGGCCAACAAGGGCTCCCCAGCTCTCAACAAAGGGTTCTCCAAAAACTTTAGAACCCCAAACCTGGCCAATACATGACGGACACCCTGATCTGTCTGGATCTCTGTCCGTAATGTGCCCAGGTCTCTCTCTCTCCAGTTGACCCGTATATCTGCCATAGCTGCACAAAAACATCATCTTTGTCAGTATACAGATAGAAAACACGGTAACCAATCACAAAAACCCAAATCTCATCCCTAACACAGCACTGAAATCCCCTTCATCCTCCAGGTCGCACTTTTCTGCCCAATCCTGGGCTAGGTCGCAGTTTTTGGCTCAAAACCTGCGTCCCAGGTCACAGTTTTTGGCCCAAAAACTGTGACTCGGCCGTAGAGATGAAAGAGGGTCTGTTTCTGAGATTCTGGGCCCTAATATGAACTTTCAATCCATCAAAATGAAAGAGTAAGGTTAGGCCTCTTACCTGCAACTGATGGATCTCGATTCCAACGGTCGGTTTGTCCGCTACGCTCGCTGCAAGATTTAGGGCCTTCTCTCCTCTCTACATTCACCACAGCAACACTAGAAAATGAGTGGATTTGGAGGGAAAACTGCCTTATTAAAAGAGAACCCTTGTTTCTTCTTTCGAATGCTGCGACCATACCGTAGCTACGTTTGACAAACCGTCTGCACCGTTGGAAAGCTCTCACCGAGCCCTCAAATGGGTATCTATTAGTTTTTTTTGATTTGATACTTCACTAGGACACATTTTGTCCAAGATGTGTCACTTCACCTCTCCTTAAAATCGCATTTCTTCACTTACAACATTTGTACTTGGGGCACCACTTTGCCTCCTTAATTGTCTTTGTTCGTGTCTATTTTCGTCGTGAGTTACCATCTTGTACTCATGTTTTCATGGTCCCCCATTGGACCTTTACTGTGTGGCAGCGCCATCGAGTCGCCCTTGTTTAGAGCATCCGAGTGGAGTCATCATCGCATTCATGGAGTCTATCCCGAGTCCCTTTGTACCCCGCTATAGTCCTCCATCCTTCATTGCTTGGTCTCTCTCTTGTGTCGCACGTTATGGCCTTCAGTCCCACTATCCCTTATCCCTGATGATATTGTGTCAGTCGCTGCCATGTCATTCATGCCCTTTATGCTCTAGCAAGGGAAGTCATCCATTCGCTACTCAGTCCCCTCCATTCCACCTTCATCATTGGTATTAGTCTGTCCGTCACTCTACTATTTTCTCTCGTGCCTTAGTTGAGGATCTCTCATTGCCTCACCTATGGCGGACCTCCTTCTATCGACATCATCTCCTTCATTCCAGAAGACAGGTCTAGAGGGCGGTGTACCTTGGTTCCAGCTTCCACTCTTGTTCGGTGCCTCGGATCAGGCAAAGGGATCTCTCATTTCCCTTTGACTTGATTGTTTCTCCACTCCAGCTCCTTTCAGCATGACCGAGATTCGTATACTTGATGGTTCAGTGATACAGCAGCAGCTCTTGATGATTCCCGGGTGTGTGTGAGATGTCTCAACCCTCATGAGGGGGTGGCCCTGCAGGTAGCCCCCCACATGCCCGGATGACCTCCTCCTTGCAGCCTTCGATGCAGCTCCAGATATTTGATGATGTTGGCCTTAGCCACTTGCAACACCTCTTTGATTTGCATGTATCAGTCAGATTTTGTGAGCCCTTCCCCATTTACAGGGGGCATTTGGGTTGTATTTGTATCTCATGTACTCAGATATTATTGTATAAGTCCTGGCTGTTATCCCAGGCACAGCATGTATGTGGGATTCTTCATTGTATTTTTATCTGGCTCATGATTATGCCGGTTGTACTTTATGGTTCGGTCCCTTGTTTACTGGACACACTATTCTTTTGTACTTTGTCTCAGCGAGCATAGGTATGCCTCCCCCGCCGCCTTTAGCACAAGTACCCTCTCATAAAAAGAGACTTGTTGCACTTGTAAGTCTCGTCTCCTCAGGGTCTAGTTCTTCAGCACATTAGTCTACCTCACATTTCTCTCTCTGACTTCCCTTTTGATGTCTGGTGATTGAGTTCTTACAACGTACTTCGGTCATACGATTTGCTCCTAACACTCGCACGCTGGGGGGAAATATGTTACACCATTTTTTGGTCATCTAACCTACTATCATTAGATGGACCCAAGTACACCATGTAAGACCAATTTTACCCTAAGTAAAATTGCCTTCACTATGTAAAACAACTTAATAAAACACATTTATTAGGTTGTTTATGGTCTAAACAGGAAACCCCAAAAGGAAATATTAAACAAACCTATATTTTATTTATTTTCTTGGTCATGTTTAACCCAAAACAAAGAAATTAATTAGATAAATCTTTATTTATCTTATTATTTTCTAGGAATAATTATTTAAACCTTATTTAAATAATATTCCTTGTTAAATATGACTAAATCACCCATAAATAATTAAATAAATCATTATTTATTTTATTATCATCCAACCACTTCCTTAAAATGATAAATAAATCATTTAATTATTTATTACTTACAAATAAAGGGATTTGACCCAAGTCAAATACCTCTTCCCTCCAACAAATATAATAAAATATTCCATAAAAGGTGGATCTAGATTTGGTTAACGTTATTTTAATCAGGCACCAAGATCTAGAATGACCCAATATTTTGTTATAAATAGGAGGGTTTTTCCTACCATTCTTCACCTTTTGTTGCCTATTAGATCACTATGGATCTAGACTCTTGGTCTGACTTTGAGCCATTATCATTGTCATATTTTCCATTATTTGTTGTGTGAGCTCCCTTTGAGTTCTATCTTTGTCTGGGTTTTCTACACCAACAAGAGAGAGAAATGCTAGATATGAAGTGCTGAGGACTTCCAAGAACCCATCCCATTGAGGAGAATTGGAAACACCTTCTTGTTTTCCTCCCAGGTGCCCTTAATACAAAAAATTCTTTCAAAAATTTTTCTTGTCTTGTCTATTGGATATATGGAGCAAAACCTTCTTTTTCACTGCTTAATGTCTGTCTTTCTATGCATAGATCTGGTTTTTGCAGCACTTGTCTTGGTCAACTAATTGCAGATCTGAAGACATTGGCAGCCATATTTGATGTTAGGGCTATTAGTTATGCGTAGCTAAAGTGGTGTTTTTTCATACACTTCGACAAAGGATTCATACTAACAGTCAACACACCTAAAAATAGCCTGTGTGGGCCCCACCTAGTTTAGGTGATTATTTTCCAACCAGGATGAAGGATGATGTTTCAGGATTCCCCCTTCACTATTTCTTGTTGCAATATTCAACACTCCCTCTCAACAAGAAAGGACTATCTTTGCATTCGACATGCAACTCCATGCATTCACCCTGCAACCTTTGCAAGCACCTTGCAACTCCATGCTGCAACACTTCTGAAACTGAAAGGGTCCAAACAACTCAATTAGTCTAATGCATCTATCATCAAATTCTTCAACTTTTTCTCGTACCAACTGCACATGTCTTCAGGAACCATTGGGCTATTGAAATCTGCACCCATGCACTCTGCACTTGCTGTCAACTCTAAACCGCGCTCTAGTATCCGACACTGTCACTTTGATCTGCCTGAATCAATCCAACTGATCATGATACTGCTACTCTGTGGGCACCTCATAGCCAGGTTCAATTCATGAGATCCACACCATCTCCATGAATCCTACCCCTAAATATCCTCTTGGGATGACTCATGCATGTCGCCCCAGCTCTCACTTGGTGGTATAGCTGCATGCACTCCCTCCACCCATCTGGCATGAAATTTCTTTGCATGAGTGGTTTCTCCCACTCCATGATCCTCATCTTGTGGATGCTCCACATCCCGAGGTTCACTATTACCTGCATGCAAATCCTGCTTCCTCTCAAGCTTAAATTGCATGGCTTTCTCACACTTCCCAACAGTAGGAAGCTCCTTATAAATCCCATCTACTTCAAGTCTGTACAGATTCTTAGCTCGAATCCCAACCTTCTTGACTTGTCCTGTTGCTTTGTATAGAAGGAAAAGTTTTCCTTCACTAAAGACAACATCATAGCCTTTATCCTCTAACATTGCGACTAAGATTAAATTCTTGTTTAAACATGGAACATGCACAACAGCTTGTAAAATAATGAGTTTACCTGAATCCCTCTGAAAGGTAATGGTACCAATTCCGGTCACACTGTATCATCCATTGTCACCAAAATCAACATGCAACTAGTGATCTTTCTCCACCAAGTCACTGAATGGTTCACATCTCCCGTCATGTGAAAGGAAGCACCACTATCAAAGTACCACCCCGATCCCAATGCACTAGACACCATGCATGCGATCAATGAGAAGTCAAGCTCAAATTTCGAGGCAAGAGCCTCACCAGCTGCAACTCTAGCAACCATCTTGTTCTTCTTCTTATGTGGAAAATTTGTGGCGAAATGCCCATGTTCGTGACAGTGAAAACACTTCACTTTGGACATGTCACGCTCTTTTCCATCTTCATCAGCCTCAGATATAGAATGGAATTTCTTCCCCTTTTTCTTCTTTGCCTTGGAAACCAAAGCGCAATCCTCTTCATCATCATGATTTGATGAAGAGCCATCCCTGGTACTTCACCTTATCTCCTCCTGCACAAGACCCGACCAAAGTCGCTCCCAACCTGGCATTTTCTCCCATCCATTGAGAGAGTCTTCGTAGCTATGCCAACTCTTCGGAAGCCCAAGGAGAGCCAAGCTCACCAAGTCATCATCATCAACAATGACTCATACACTCCCAAGCTCATCCCTGCATTGGACAAACTTTGTCAAGTATATCGGAATAGTGTCATTCTTCTCCATTTTTATTTTTCTGAGCTTGTCTTTAAGCGCCAACTTCCTCTGGTCGCTTATGCTTTGGAAAAAATATGTAAAAGCCTTCCACATAGCATATGGAGTGGCCTTCCCATGAAGGCTTGAGACAATATGGTCTCTCACACCTTCCAACATAATCCTCCTTGCCCTTGCTACTTTCTTTTTCCATGCGTCAAGTACTGCAGCATCTGCCGAAGTGGGCTTAGGAACATTTCTCTCGATGAATTCCTTCAAGCCATTATCTTCAAGCACCGCCTCCATCCTATCCTTCCAGGCTATGTAGTTAGAGTTTCCCTCAAGTGCATACTTCAACCGCAACCCATTGAAAGACATTTCAATGTATACTCAACTGTCGCACCAAGAAACTCCTATAGCAAATTCGAATTGTCCACCAGCACAAACTCACTTCACAATTGCAATCTTCAATCAACAATGCTTTGATACCATGCAGAAATTATATGCACTAAGCATTCATATGTCCAAGATCCACCTGATCTCACACTATTTAACTTTATGCAAGATACTGAATCTATTCCACTTGTTAATCTTTTCTGGAAAAGTTAATTGCACACACATGTGAAGCATAAACAAAAATAATCAATCGCACATAACACAGTTTTTAACTGGGAAAGCCTGAAACCGAAAACCCAAACTATATATTATGTAACATGGAGATCATATGACAATCTCATACAAACATACAAATCTTATCACAATCTCTCAGTACAGTACAATCGTCATACACTAATCAGGCCTAATCTTGCAAATCCATGCACCGATATTTGCCACCTGCTAGCCTACCTCCACTGCACAATCCAAGCTGATTAGAAATACCAATTCAATGAAATCCCACTCTCATTGACTACGTTATTATCACTGGCAACTCCAATGTATATGTAGATGCAATTCATGCATCACTAGTAGTCACAACAGATAGTCTATCTTGCCCTTTCACCTATCTCTCCACTGGTCTCCACTGAAACTACCATGCACTATAGTTAACTGTTGTATTGTTCAGTTGATTAATGAGTTATTATTTTTGAATTAATTAAATAATTAATTCACTCCACTCTCACTAGTGTATCATTTAGTTAGATTAGATACATACCTCATTGAGTCTAAGCGAGTTAATGAATACAACTCATAACTACTTTCCCATGAGCAAGAGCATAACTGCATAACCCATGATCTTTAAGCTGAGTCCTCCATGCGTTAACTCCAGTAGCTTCGGTAAACCCTTAGGAATAGCGTAATTCCTTCTGTTAGCTGATGTGCCACATCTGTGCACTGAATTGAAGTGCTCCAAGAGAATAAGTTGTTGTTTAGAGTCTGATTATTATTAAGAGCTAGTAATAATTGACATGCATCTATTTTTAGATTGACGATCTATAAATAGACTTCGCCCAATATTCTAAAAATAGAATCTCATATATTTTTCACATTTGACCAACCATATACAAATAGAATCCTACAACTTATAGAATATGCTCACCATGTCTAAAAATAGACATACACCTAAAAATAGCCTGTGTGGGCCCCACCTAGTTTAGGTGATTATTTCCAACTAGGATCAAGGATGATGTTTCAAGATGCCTCCTTCACTGTTTCTTGTTGCAATATTCAATAAAAATACCTCGCTACACATGTTTGGGATACACTGAAGGAAAATGCTCAAAGGTGTCTGAAGCTTCCACAACATTGATGAAAAAATCGAGGAAAAAGAATGATGGGAACACTTCACCATCATCCCATGGAACCACATGTTGCAATAGAAGAGGTGAGACAAGCTCTCCTCACCATGATCGCACCAGAGACCACGAGGAAAGGTATAATAAGTCTTGATATTCGCAAGTTCATTTTGATTATAATAATGTTTCTAATCATGAATGTAAATCATGGCATAATAAAACTTGTCGTTTTTGTGTTTTACATAACCATGTCATTGCTAAGCGTTGGAAAAGAATGGAAGCACAAAGGAGGATGAGGCATGGAAAGCCTTCTCCATAGTAGGGAAATAAATTGGTTAAGCAGGTATGGAGGAAGAAGACTCATTGCAGTTGTTGCGACAGAAGTGGCCATCCAAGAGACACGTGTTGGAGTCTCCATCTAGAGTAGTGTATGAAGGACAAAGCATCTGTGCAGAAACCAGTTAGTGAAAATGTTAAACAAGCAAATCCACCACATTCATCATGGTTCACTTTGTTGAGTAAGAAATGGTTTTTCTAGTGTGTCATGGTCATGCTTTGTAAATCACGTGTTTCATTTATTTTGTAAAAGTGATGATGTATTTTTCCATCACTTGCAATGTAAAAATGATGTCTTTGGCCTTGTATTAATAGTTAGGGTATTATTGATTCCATTTGATGTAAATGTGACCACTGAGTATGTGTTATAAAATCATGGCAAGTATGGGATGCTTGGGTCATAGTGGTCATAAATGAGCATGTAATTTTCAAGATATTTTACTATAGTTTTGCAGAGGATGTAGGTGTCGGCTCATCGCTTAAGGCTCCAAAGAAAAAAGGTGAAGGATATGGAAGGGTGACCTTTTTCAGGACACTTGTGGTGCAGACATTGTACACAACAATTTCAAATTATTGTTGACGATTTTGGAGGAAAAAAATCTCCTCAACGGGGAGGAATTGTCTAGGTGGCTCGAGAGACACATAGAGGAAAAAGAGGGCTTATGAAAGCTCAAAAATCAAAGAGACATAAATGTGGTAAAATCAGTTTTTCAAGTTGAAGATCTCGTCGTCCTGATTGCGACAGTGTGAGCGGTTCATCAAAGTGAGTTCGTATGTGAAAGTTAGAGTTGGTCAAAGTTTTTGGGTTGACTTGATGATGTGGCAGGTTAAGGAGACAACAATTGGAAGTTTTTCAGTGGCTGGATTCTAGGCGAATTTGTGGGATCGTTAATTTGACTCCTTCGGTAAAAATTTGAGAAGTTTAAAAATGTGTTGTTATTTTTAATAAAACAAAAAATATATAAAAAAATGGGGGTGGGTCATGACCCCCACCCTTAATCCAACGTATAACAAATAATATATATTATTGGGGTGGGGCCGATAGCCATGACCCCGCCGCCCCAACCACTGGAACAATATGAACAAGTTTGGGAGGGGTGCAGGTTGTCAACCCCGTTGCCCCAACCCTTCCATACCATATGTACAATGGCAAATAAGCGGGAAGGCCGCCAATGCGGATCCAACCCCCCAATAAACCTACATTGGTTTTTTTTTTTAATATAGCCCATTTTGGGAGGGGGTGGGGTTTGACCGCCCAACCTACTCCTCACCAATCCAGATCGCATCCACTATGCCAGCGGCTCCCTTTGGGAAGTCCGCCCATAAATTGTTATTTAAACTTGGATTTTATTCAGTGCACCAGGCAGAGGAGGAGCGACATGCAGTTCGAGTTTTATTATTATTTTATTTAATTTCAGGCAGAACCATGAGCAAGTGTGCAGAGGCAGTGGAACCATGATTAAGCCTCATTTCTAGAGGGGCCAAATTTTCCCATTGTCCAAATTGGACAAATTTTATATGGATTTTTCACCTCTCGGTGACACAAGTCTGATGGTAGTGTTAGTTTCTGCAATAGAGGTCTCGATATTTCAGCCATTTTCCAGAAGGGGATGACGGTGTCAGATTTTAGCATGTGGATAGTCAATTTCTTGCCATTCGATACCACTTTTTCGATGGTGCATTCAAATCTAGCGATTGAGCAGCCTATTCTTTAGCCAGCATTAGAGTTGAGGTATATGAAGTGTTGTTTCCATGTACTTCATTGATTATTGTTGTAGGATGCTTTATGTCATGTTGATTCCTGCTTGATGTATGATGCATAATATTTATGTTTATTTGTTGTTGTTGATTCCTGTTGATGTAAGATGAAAAATATTTATGTGTATTTGATGTGGTATGTATTTATCATGGATGGTGATTTATGTTGTGAGATCCATTTGTTTCCTTGATGGAGGGATACTCTTTTTCACCATGTGTGAATTTTTCATGCTGATAGGAGGTCTGTATGAGTGAGAGTTCCTTATAACAAAATGTCTTGTGGATAGGCTTTGCCACTCATGTTGAGGGCTCTTTTCCTTGTATGACAAGTCAATAATGTACATATGGCTCCTATCCATTTACAACACCAAATGAAGCGACCAACACCATCGAGACACCGAGGCCCGGAGACGTAGTCCACACTGGACGAACTCCGTTAGTAAACCTCTTGAGTTTTTTTTTTGTATGATTTTTGACATGTTTTCCTCTTGATTATATCTGCATATGTGTTTGGTAATGCTTTTCATAAAATGAAATTCTTACACATCAGCCAAAGTAAAAGGTCTTGGTTAAAAGGGTAGCGGAGATTTACCCGAATCATCAAGTTAGGGACTTTGTACGAATCTAAGTGTGTGGTGAATAAATTGTTCATGTGGAAAAATATGTATAACCTAAGGATGAAGGGTGGAGACTCGGTGACAGATAATTTTAATTCCTTCAATACTATGTTAAGTCAGTTATCATATGTTGGCATTAAAATCTCAAATGAATATAAGTTCATCAGTTTGTTGTGTTATCTACCAGATTCGTGGGACAGTCTGGTTATTGCAATAGGTAGCAATACAACTACCTTGAATTTTGATGAAATTGTCTCAACATTGTTGTCAGAGGGAATGAGACAGAGAGATATCGAGGGACAGAATGGAGATGTCTTATCTGGACCATAAAGGTCCCAGAACATAAAAAAAAATGATTTTTCGAGTGGGAGATCTAAATCTCCAGGAAATCCTATAAAGGTGTGATGGAAATGCATAAAGGAAGGGAACTTCAAGAAGGACTATAGATCTAAAGCTCCTGAGAAATGAATGGGATCTGATGATGCACCTTCTGTAGAGGAAAAAACCACCTCAGATGAAGGTGGGGATGTGTATTTGGCTTCTTATTCAAATAGAGATGTAGATTATGAGGCATGGTTGATTGAATTAGGTGCAACCTTTCACTTCACTCCCCATAGGGAGTGGTTCTGCAAGCATGAGAATTATGATGGTGGTGATGTATTATTAGGGGATGATAGTGATGAGCTCCATCATTAGGTATAATTGGAGGGGATAATTTTTACCTTTTTATCCTTATTAAGTCTCTCTTTCTCACATTTAATTATATTATGGTCTTATGTTGCTAATGTATATGATGATTAGGGATTGTCATACTTCGAGTGCCTAACACGAGTTAAATGTAGGATAATCACAAAGATATTGCACTTTTGATGAATATTTTGAAATTAAAGCTCGGAGTAGAAAACAAGGAGAGATTCTAGGGGGATTTCCCACCTCCTTAAATCCCAAAGGTAGCCAAGGGATCCTTGATATTCCCTCCAACAACTCGAAATCAAAGGTAGCCAAGCAAGTGGGAGATCAAGTGCACCAAAGCTCCACTTCTCTTGCAATCAAAGAGGACACAACACCTACTTTTTAGGGAGTTGTTGGTAGCTACCCTATAGGTTAAATAGGGTTGAGAAAGATCTTATTAAGATTCAAACTTTGAAGGAAGGTAATAGACTCTTAACTCTTGTAATAGGTTTTTGAGACTTTTATGATTATGTAATGAGACTATTTTCTGCAATAAGATGAGTATTTAGATTTCCGTTCACTGATTTATTTTCAGAGGGCTAGGCTTGTCGGTTAGGGCCCAATCCATTGGCCTTAGTATCTCTTGTGTATTCATGCTCATTTTTATGTCATTGTAGCTAGTTTTCTTTATGAGTTTTAGCTAGTTTTCTTACATTTCAATTCATTGTTTTTAGTTTGCTTCCATTTGTCTTTTTTTGTAGTTAAGCTTGTATAAATTTTGGTAGAATAAATGATAAACTCAGAAATTTGTGTGTCAAGCCTCCCTTTCTGATCTCTTTCATTGGAGCTTGATGAGGGAAGACCTTCCCCACAGAACAAATTTTTTCTTTAGTTTATTATTTCCTGGAAAGAATATTTAGGTTGTTGTAATGCCATGAACATGTCTAGAATACTGAGTTAGATCTCTGTTTCAAGGCTAAAGTAGGTTTTCTTTCCAAATTCAACTCATCTTTTCCATTTCCTTCATCATGAATTTGTCAATGTTTGTTGCATGAACATGTAATTTTATTTCAAGTTCAAGTAGCACAAAAAGGGAGGACTTCACCAACAACATTAGCTTCATTTCTCACCCATCATTAGCCTTGTTTCCATCAAATCACCATTAATCATGTTTTTAAGATTTTTCACCTTCGCACCGTGAGAAACCCTAGACGTGCAAAACGATCATTTGAAGAGGTTATAAGCTTTTCCAAGAGATTGGCCACCTTCCATTCACCCAAAAACACCTTCATTCCACCTCCTATATGCTTTTATCCACCATTTTTGGCCTCAGATTTCCCTCAAATTGTTTCATGTAGCAATTCAGGACTTTCCCGTAGCACTATAGGAAAACTGTAGCAGCACTAGTGGGCCTCTCATTAAGCCTAGAAACCATCATACACCTCATCTAGACTTGCCAAAACCACCCAAAAACCTTCATTCTTGCACCCATGAGTTCAAGACCTTCCTAAACCAACTTACCACTTTCTCCTCCTTGCTGCAAAAAAATGCATTTACAAGCATAATTAGGTCATGATTAGATGCATGATTAAAATAATGATAGTTAAAACATGAAGTATAAAGAGTGTGTTTAGCCATTTGGCCGAGAAATGTGTGATTAGGTTAGCCTTCTTTCCGTAATTTCCATTCAACAATTTACTTCATATAATATGCCTAGTTTTCTTCCATTTCTTGCCATACCTTAATTTGTAGATTTCTTCCATTGAATAGTAGCTAGATGTACTTTCTTGATGTAGAATAGTTCTTTGATTGCTGATAGAGTAATGGGCTTGAATCACTTGTAGTCCTCGGTCTAAATTAGGAAGTGTGATAGAATTCATTCAAAAACCCTATAAATAACACCCTTTTGTAGGACTCAGAAGAGGATGACATGAGTAGAATGCATCTGTTGTGTATATATCACTTCCACCTCGAAGTTTGTATGAACCTCGATTTGATAAAGTAAATTAGAGTAGCCTTTGGGATTTGCAGAATTCTTGGTGCAATACCAGGGCTTACTAGTTTTTAGCGTCGTTGTCGGGAAAGTGTCTAGTAGATGTTTTGATTCTATTTTAGAATTATTTTCTGCTTTACTTTTACTTGTTTAAAAAATATTGAAAAATACAAAAAAAAATGATTTTCATGCCTCGTAGGAGTAGGGATACTCAAGGAAAATTGACGCAACAACGCTGAAAGTCAGCCCCAATGGAGGGATGGTCAACAACTACGTGGCTCGGTCAGCATTTCCCTTTGGACAACCCCGTTCTTTGCCCCCTCGTGGTCTTCTTCCTTTTCCTGGATTTATTTGTCAATTTCAGAGAAATTTACAACCAAACATATATTCTCGACTTTCGAATCTTATATTATAGTTTTCGGCTTAATATTTCACCGCCACCCTTATAACCAAAGTTACAACTTCATATCAATACGCTACGCCTTTTAAAACAATTAAATTTATAACAGACCTTTGGTTCGGGCCCACATATATAAACGATCGTCCAATCAACTGCTCGCTTCGTACCTTAGTTAACCGTTGGGCTCTTTTATTAGACTTCGCACATCTTCCACAAACATTCACCGTCAACTGGTCTTCTTCCAAATCGACGGCTCTCCGTGATTTCGCTTGGCGTCCATTGTCGGAGGTTAACGCGCGAAGGCACACTTTAAAGTGCGGTTTTGAAACTTCGCCTAAGCCACGTGTTGTATAATGAATGGAATCGCTCCTCGTCTGGGAAATACCACTTAGCCCTGAAAGTTGGTGCGGAATGGGCAACCCACTTTTGTGATTCTGCTAGTGGTTTTTATACAGGGCTTGACCACGGTTGCAAGTCTGGTTTATAACATTCGTTTATCTGCTCCGGTTGCTAACTCAGGGTTTAGTCTCAGTTCTGACCTTCAATTGGCAGTAAACGAATTCATCTCTTTATTAAACAAGATTCACCAGATTTCGCCTCCATACGGATTTCTTCACGGGATTTATCTAACCAATTTTAGGGAAATATACGGGGAATTGCAGAATCGATACAATGGTTCGAATCAGGAGTTATATATGCACAGAATTCAATCACTTCACAATCAAACGAATTTCCTCACAATTAATGACCCAAGACAATTAAATATTTAACAGAACTAAATTCATTTAACTGGAAGCAATCGACAACACACAAAGTTTTATTGCAGAAATCTCCTCTCCTCTGTTCCTCCTCTTCTCTCTCTTCCTCCCTTTTTTTTCATCCGAGGGATTACAAAATATATACATAACCATATGGCCTTTCGGTTCCTCTGTGAGGACCGTTATGGAAATTCAAGAGCCTAATTACTCGAAACTAACTGAAATATGACAGATAGACTAACTGAACTATTCAACTTCTACGACTCTAACTACTCTAAATGCAATAGTCAGCTGAGGTATTGACACCTAGCTGGTTATAAATTGATGAATTTCAAACCCTCCTAGCCACAACATGTGGAAAAAACCTCCTACATTGCTGGCTAGTGTCTAATGCCCCTGCATCATACTCCCGAGGGCAATCTTCTTCATGGGCTCCTGTCCATGAGCTCCTCCACTGATCTTCCTACCTTCTGCAACATTTCTTCAGTCATCCAAGTGGCATCTTCCTCTGGCTTATCCTTCCATTTGATCAAGTACTGAAAGTACTCTTGTCCTCTGGTCCTTCTGAACACTCTATTGTCCAATATCTTCTTTGGTTGCAAAGGCTGTGCTGGATGTAGCTGTTCTTTCCACTCAATCTGTTCCTTGTCTGCTGATCTTTCTTCTGCACCATCATCCTCATACTTGTACAAATTTGCAACATTAAAAATGGGAGATATTCCAACATCAGGTGGCAATTCAATCTCATAAGCATTTGCAGAAAACTTTCTAAGTATCTTGCATGGCCCAATCTTTTTGAACTTCAATTTGTTATACTGCTTCTTTGGGAATCTCTCCTTTCTCAAGTGTGCCAAAACCAGATCTCCTACTTCAAAATGAACTTCTTTTCTGATCAAGTCTTCTTTGTTTTTGTATTTGATGCTGCTGCCTTGTAATTTCTATTTCACTTGTTCATGTATGGCCTGGATCTCTGAAGCAAATTCTTCACCATATGCACTCCTTAGCTCTGCTCTTCCCAGATTTCTTAACTCTGATATTCCTCTGGGGTGCATTCCATAAACAATATGAAATGGACTCTGCCCTGTGCTCCTGTTTGGTGAGTCATTATATGCATACTCCGCCTGGGGAAAAATATGATCCCACTGCTTAGGATGCTCTCCTGCAAGACTTCTCAACAAATTTCCTAGACTCCTATTCACCACTTCAGTCTGTCCATCAGTATGGGGATGACAAGATGAGCTGAAACTTATTTTGGTACCAAGTTTCTTCCACAGTGTCCTTCAAAAGTGACCCACAAATCTGGTGTCTCTATCTGAAACAATACTCTTGGGCAACCCATGCAATCTAACAACTTCTTTGAAAAACAAGTTAGCAACATGGGTGGCATCACTAGTTTTATAACATGGAATAAAATGTGCCATTTTGGAGAATCTGTCCACCACAACAAAGAATGCATCATTCCCTCTCTGAGTCTTGGGCAACCCTAGAACAAAATCCATACTCACCATGTCCCAAGGCCTGTCTGGGATAGGCAAGGGAGTGTACAATCCTGCATTCTGGCTCCTTCCTTTAGCATACTGACAGATTTTGCAATTATTTACGAACTTGTCCACTTATGTTCTCATCCTGGGCCAGAAATAAAAGTGACTCAGCTACTCATAAGTCTTATCAGTACCAAAGTGTCCAGCAAGTCCACCACTATGCTTTTCTTTGATCAAATTTTCCCTCATGGAACATTTTGGTACACACAGTTGGCTTTTTCTGAATAACAAGTCTTCCTGCAGAAAATAATCCAACCACTGGCTTCTATTCGTTAAAACAGGGTAACTACATGCCTCAAATGCTTCCTTAAAATTTGGGTCTGTTTTATACAATTCTTTGAGAAAATCAAACCCTACAACTTCAAAATTAGTTTCTTGAACAAGCATGCGCCTCCTACTCAAAGCATCAGCTACTTTATTTTCTTGGCCACTTATATGTTTCAAAACAAAACTAAAACCTTGGAGATACTCAACCCATTTAGCATGCTTATGTTTCAACTTGGGCTGCTGTACAATATACTGCAAAGCATGATTGTCAGAATATAATACAAATTCCCTGGACATCAAGTAATGTCTCCACTTCTTCAGTGCCTGAACAATTGCATAGAATTCCTTCTCATAAGAGGAATACTTTCTTCTGGTGTCATTCAGCTTTTCACTGAAATAGGCTACTGGCCTATCATCCTGACTCAACACAGCTCCAATGGCTTCTCCACTGGCATCACATTTTACTTGAAATGGCTTGGAAAAATCAGGCAAAATCAAAACAGGCTTTTCAGTTATCTTTTGCTTCGATAATTTAAAGTTTCTTTCTGCTTCAGCAGTCCACTTAAATGGATGTTTGCTCTTCTTTATTGTCTCAATTATGGGTGCATTAATCCTACTGAATTTTCTCATAAACTTCCTATAAAAACTAGCAAGTCCATGGAAACTTCTTACCTCAAAAACATTCCTGGGTGAAGGCCACTCCACAATTGCCTTAACCTTTTCTGGGTCCATCTTCAATCCTTATGCAAAAACAACAAACCCCAAATACACCAAATCTCCCGTCATGAATGAGCATTTATTCAAATTTATCAGCAGTTTCTCTTGGTGCAGTTTCTTCAAGACATGATTAAGATGCCTTAAATGTTCTTCTTTATTTCTGCTAAAAACTAATATATCATCCAGATATATTATCACAAATTTACCAATGAAATCCTTCAATACTTCATTCATAAGTCTCATAAAAGTACTAGGTGCATTTGACAACCCAAAAGGCATTACCATCCATTCATACAATCCTTCATTTGTTTTAAAAGCAGTTTTCCACTCATCACCCTCTCTTATTCTAATCTGATGGTATCCACTTTTTAAATCTATCTTTCAAAAGTATTTAGCACCATTCAAAAAATCCATCAAATCCTCAATTCTAGGCAAAGGGAATCTGTACCTGATTGTGATCTTATTGATTGCTCTAGAATCAGTACACATCCTCCAGCCTCCATCTTTCTTTGGGCTCAGTACTGCTAGTACTGCACATGGACTCAAACTTTCTCTGATCAGTCCCTTGTCCACCAACTCCTGTACTTGTCTCCTGATTTCCTCATTTTCTTTGGGAGTCATTCTGTAGGCTGATTTGTTTGGCAGATTTGAACTCGGGATAAAATCTATCTGATGGCTGATCTTTCTCACAGGTGGCAGCTCATCAGGTAAATCATCCACAACAATGTCACAGTAATCATCTAATATCTCTTGGATTTCTACTAGCAAATCAGAAATCTTCATAGAAGTAAAAACTACTTTAGGTTTGCAAACTAAGGAAAATCTTACCTCTTCTTCTTCTATCTGCTGCAAATATTCCTTCCCGCTCAGAAACAAGGTCTTTGGATCAATCACTCTGCTGGATGGCTCTCCTTCTTCCATGGGTATCAATTTATGATGTACCCCATATTTGAAGAACTTGTAAGTGTTATTCTTGCCATCATGCACTGCTGCTCTGTCAAACTGCCAAGGTCTACCCAGCAGTACATGACACACATCCATGGGCATTACAGCACACAAAGCCTTGTCCTTGTACTTGCCCATTTGCAGCTCTACCTCACACTGTTCTTTCACAACCAGTTGGTGCCCCTTATGCAGCCAGGACACCCTATAGGGAGTTGGATGCTCCCTAGTCTTCAGCTTCAACTTTTCTATCACCTCAGTGGAAACCAGATTGTCTATGCTACCACTATCAATGACTAGCTGGCAGAATTTCCCTTGGACTTTTCATATGCTCCTAAAAAAATTCTTCCTTTGTGCAGGCTCAGTGACCTCTTTGGCTTGCTTCAACAGGACCTTATTTACCACTAAGTATTCTCCCCTCTCTGGAATAATTTCTTCTTCAATTTCTGCTTCTTCTCCAGTCTGGGCAACAACAACATTTCTCAGACCAGCACCCACATTCTCTGGACATTCATAGTGCTTGTGTCCCACCTGCTAACATCTATAACACCTCAATTCTCGACCTCTGCCTCTGTCTCTGCCTCCTCTTCCTTTTCCTCTGTAAGAACCCCTTCTGCCCCTTGCATCATCCTTTGTAGATGCATTTTGAGGTGAGCTACTGCTAGCTCCATCCTTGGGTGTAGCAGGCTTCTCTCTACCACCCTGACTTCCCTTCCCACGGAAAGTACCTCTCTTCTTGGCAGACTGTTTCCTCAGGAGTTTCTCCTCTGCTTTCAAGGCCATCTGATAGGCCTCTTCCACTGTCTTAGGAGACAGAAGACCAATATCATCTTGGATATGCAGCTTGAGACCATTCACATATCTGGCAGTCTTCTCTGGTGTATCTTGAAATTGCCCAGCTCTTATGCTCACTCTGTAGAATTCCTCTGTGTACTCTTTTACTGTCAGCAACCTCTGTCTCAGGTTCTGCATCTGTCTATACAATGTCAGCTGGTAATCACTAGGCAGGAAATTACCTTTTAATTTATCCATCATTCTGGTCCAGCTTTTAATAGGTTGCTTGCCAACTCTTCTCCTTTCTTCCTGCACTCCATCCAACCAAAGTGTAGCATGTCCTTTCAGCTTTGTCACTACAAACTTGACCTTTTTATCTTCGCTTATTTCTTTATAATCGAAGCACTTGTTCAATTCATTTATCCATTCCACCAGCTCCTCTAGATTCATTCCCCCTGTATAACTCGACACTTCAATTCTGGGCTTAACAGCAGACCCCAGAACAGTTCTGAGGAGCCTCAAGTCAGGAGGAATTTCAACATTTTCTTCAGCTTCTTCTACCTCAGGTTCACTGGTGTCTTCAGGATCTCCGGTCTGTCTTCGCTCCACAGCATCCATCCTGGCCTCGACCCTCTGTAACATCTCCAACACCTCTGCATTGGCTACAGGTCTCCTTCTGCCAGCACCTCTACCAACTCGGATTGCCATGTCAGCAAAAAAACTTCACACAACCTACTCTGATACCAAAAATGACACAACAACACTGAAAGTCAGCCCCAATGGAGGGATGGTCAAAAACTACGTGGCTCGGTCAGCATTTCCCTTTGGACAACCCCGTTCTTTGCCCCCTCGTGGTCTTCTTCCTTTTCCTGGATTTATTTGTCAATTTCAGAGAAATTGACATTTAAACATATATTCTCGACTTTCGAATCTTATATTATAGCTTTCAGCTTAATATTTCACTGCCACCCTTATAACCAAAGTTACAACTTCATATCAATACGCTACGCCTTTTAAAACAATTAACTTTATAACAGACCTTTGGTTCGGGCCCACATATATAAACGATCGTCCAATCAACTGCTTGCATCGTACCTTAGTTAACCTTTGGGCTCTTTTATTAGACTTCGCACATCTTCCACAAACATTCACCGTTAGATGGCCTTCTTCCAAATCGACGACTCTCCGTGATTTCGCCTGGCGTCCACTGTCGGAGGTTAACGCGCGAAGGTGCACTTTAAAGGGTGGTTTTGAAACTTCGCCTAAGCCACGTGTTGTACAATGAATGGAATCGCTCCTCGTCTGGGGAATACCACTTAGCCCCGAAAGGTGGTGCGGAATGGGCAACCCACTTTTGTGATTCCGCTAGTGATTTTTCTACAGGGCTTGACCACGGTTGCAAGTCTGGTTTATAACATTCGTTTATCTGCTCTGGTTGCTAACTCAGGGTTTAGTCTCAAATCTGAACTTCAATTGGCAGTAAACGAATTCATCTCTTTATTAAACGAGATTCACCATTATTGACAGATTTCGCCTCCATACGGATTTCTTCACGGGATTTATCTAACCAATTTCATGGAAATATATGGGGAATTGTGGAATCGATACAATGGTTTGACTCAGGAGTTATATATGCACAGAATTCAATCACTTCACAATCAAACGAATATCCTCACAATTAATGACCCAAGACAATTAGATAGTTAACAGAACTGAATTCATTTAACTGGAAGCAATCGATAACACATAGAGTTTTATTGCAGAAATCTCCTCTCCTCTGTTCCTCCTCTTCTCTCTCTTCCTCCCTTTTTTTTCATCTGAGGGATTACAAAATATATACATAACCATATGGCCTTTCAGTTCCTCTGTGAGGACCGTTATGGAAATTCAAGAGCCTAATTACTCGAAACTAACTGAAATATGACAGATAGACTAACTGAACTATTCAACTTCTACGACTCTAACTACTCTAAATGCAACAGTCAGCTGAGGTATTGACACCTAGCTAGTTACAAATTGATGA
>CM076582.1:784294854-784433943 GCA_034641835.2 Pinus albicaulis
ATTTCGAACCCTCCTAGCCACAACATGTGGACAAAACCTCCTACATTGCTGGCTAGTGTCTAATGCCCCTGCATCAATTTTTTTTACGAAAAACCCCCACATCCCCACATAGTCATCCTTCACTCTTCTTTAGTGACTGTGAGGTTGAACACACCAAAAGTGAGCCTTTTTAAAATTTTGAAGAACCTATTGGGGAAGAAGAAGAAATTATTTCACTAGAGGAACCTGCTTCACCTATTCAAGCCATGGCTGAAACTGAAGCCCAGGGACTCTTTCCCATTAAAGAGACAAATGGGGAAACTAAAATGAAGAACACCAGCCCCTGAGCCCTTTCAAATTTTCATGGACTTACCTCTGAGGACCCTAACATATTCATGTTTGAGTTTGTTGTTATTTGTAGGACCTATGACTATGCCTTAGATGATCAAAATCTAAAGCTCACTACAAGAAAAAATGAAATTGGTGAGGGGCGAAAAATGTCACCATAAGCTCATTAGTGAGGGTCAAAAGAACCTTCGTCACCAAAATCTGAATGTCACCAAAGGTGGCGTTTCTGAAAGTAAAGGTGTTGTGGTGACATTCAAGGTCCCTCACCAATAATGGTTTATAATGACAGATAGTGATTGTCACCATTTAATATGAGCAATGGTGACGGACAATAGCCTCTGTCACCAAAAACCTGAATGTCACCAAAAGTGGCTTTGCCGAAAGTATGTGTTGTGGTGACATTCAAGGTCCGTCATGAATATTGATTATAATGATAGATAGTGATCGTCACCATTTATATTAACAACAATGATTTCTGGTGATGGACCTTTCATGGCCGTCACTATTGGTGCATATATATGGTGACGTTCATTGACCGTCGCCATTTCATATTTGGTGAGGGTAAAAAAATGTCATGATAATCTCATTTGTGACATCAAGGCCTGTCAGGAATAATGACTATAATGACAAACAGTGACCCTCACCATTTCATATCAACAACAATGATTTATGGTGACGAAAATTTCATGGTCGTCACTATTAATGCGTATATATGGTGGTGTTTGTTGAACGTCACCATTTCATATTTTGGCGAGGGTCAAAAAATGTCACCATAAGCTCATTGGTGATGGTAAAAAGAGCATCCTTCACCAAAAATTGATCACCACCATTCCCTATGAATATCAGGGGTTGATGGAATCGAACCACCAACCTCCTGCCTGTAAAGTAGGTGCTTTTCCATTGAGCTAGCACCCTTTAAAGACTTAGAATTTTAACAATTATATCTTGAAACCTGTATAGATTGTAAATTGTACATAAGTTAAACTCTCGACAATATTTTACTAAACAAGAAAAAAATTTGCATTTCTATTTCCATGCCTGAAAAGATGGAGATCCCTGTCAATAGTAGAATAAGATATGTGCCTGCTTCTTAAGAACAAATTCCTTATTAACCATTCTTACCTGACATAAACCAAAGGAACAACACAAAATCAGCATACACAAAATTCCCTACCGATATATATTTATAACTTAGCTAAGAAGTCCAAAAGATGTTCTTAATTAATAAACTTTGTATTTGGAAATCATGTTTCTTAATATTTAAAAAATACTATGTTGTATAACATTCTGTCTATTTATCCAAGAAATTATATCATAGCACATGTCACACAGTAGCAATTGTGGTACATAAAGTAAAAAGACAATTTTTTCTCAAGAAAATAGATTTAGAAAAGAGATTTGGAAACTATATGTTTGTCATCATAGCTTTAATTAGTTCAACAACAAACTAGTTGGATTTTAAAAAATTAATATCATTCATAGGAAAAGAACAGGACAATGGTGAGACTAGCTATTCATACAAATATTAAAGCTAGTCACTCTTTCCATTGCATATAACTGAAATTTGGGTAGTGGTCTAACGCTTAGAGCTAATTAGCGAGGAAGACTCATCGATACCATCATTTTTTTCCACTGTATGTTGTGTCTTTGGATCCATATCATATTTTTGGCTTACCATTTAAAACACAATTCTACCTCTCCATTTGATTTTTTTGTCAATAGAATTGACAGGACCTTCCCATCCTCTGTTTTAAGTCAATCAATAACCATATATCAATGATATAAAGAATAACAAATACACAATAAAGGCCAAAGATGCACTTGATGTATACCTATGTTCCGGGACTCATCTAACCTTATTGGTGCAAAGAGCTTAGCTTGAAAAAATAACATCCACGTGGGATTTACAAAACCTTTTTAAATCAAGCTCCCAGTAAACCAATCAAAATATGAACATCCTTTTAATCAATATAATCTCTGACTTAAAATAAAAGTGGCCTAGAATTGAATGTTATATCAACCATGTCAATTAACTTACATTGGGTGAGAAATGATGGCCATGCATATTGGTTTAGTGAAATGATTGATCGAATAAAGCTCAAAATAAAACATATGACTTACAACAAAGAAACACAAATAAATGACTTACAGCTAAGACATGAGGTTTACCTTTCAAACCTTCCATTAGATAACTCTTCTTTATGTACAAACCATTAAATTTTTCTTGGTACCAGGTGGAAGTGATATTGTAACATTAACCTTTGATAGATTTTTTTTCCACGACTAATTCCCAAGATCCGCTCCATTACCAACATTTGGGTCTCGATAAGATACATGGAAAAACCATCAACAAGAAAATGAAATCTACATCCTTGTAAAATAAGGGGATGAAAATAAAATCCACAAATTGAAACAGACTGTAGGATAAATCATTCCTGCAACATGATTATATTTCCATGAACAATAAAAAAGAAATAAGGAGAAACATAATTTTTTCCACATTTTAACAATAATTTACTTTTGCATATTCTATGATAAATTGATGAAAAAATTCAGCTAAATCTTGTCAACATGAGGATTGTAGTAAAACATAAAGGAACAGCTCCAACACAGATTATATAATCCTAAACATAAGTATAGATTATATAGAGATAATTGTTTATTCAAGACATTGTATTTTGTGAAAATATGGAATTTTAGCATTATAGGTAGCATGGCATTGTTGTTCGTAAGGGAGAATAAGTAGGAGATCGACACAGTCCAATGAAGAAACATCACATACCACTGTGTCATATAAAGGACCAATTTTAAAGTTCACAACGCAGTGTTGTGAGACTATAAGGTGAGGGCCCTCTTTTTTCACCCATCCCAATTGGTAGGTGGATAGGTGAGGGGTCGTGGGTAGGTTGAGGCACTGCACCAAGTCCTTGGCGATCTTTGAAATAACATAGTTTATGGTACCATAGCCTTACCACCATATGTCGAGTATTTATGAAGTCCATTCTAGAATTTCTTCAAAGTTCAAAGTTCAAACAATTAAATAACCCAAAGATGTAGCCTAAAAGAGCTCATATTTGAAAACAATGTAACCAAAGATGTAGAGTATATATCTCACATTTATATATCCTAATTTCCAGACATTGAAATGAAACATTTTAGCATACTATTGTGAATTCAGCCCAAAATTCTAGAAGAAAAATATTCATGGTTATTTTGCTGATATATAAGTATTATACATGCATTTATTTAAACAGTTAGCTTGCAGTCTCAAACATATCTAAGGATGCACAAAATATGTTGCATATTTAGTGTTGGTGTGTGAAAAATGTCATAAAAATTATTCTATCTACATAACAAACATTTCAAGCTTTCCTCTATTGTATGATATGGACATTTGTCCTTCAAACAGAGTTATGAGACACAAAACCACTTTCACCATTAAGAAAAAAATGTGGTTGTAAATGCATGGTGAACTCTCTTAGCGCAAATTTGATCTTAGTATGGTATTGGATTCTTATACTATTGCCAAGTTTAAGGGTGTGTTACACTAAAAATGTCACCTTGACATTCTGCTGACTGTATGAGCTCATTAAACACTCATACATGCCTCCTTTGCAAGTCTTACATACCAGCTACTCATGTCAAGCTTCAAAATCAGAGAAAAGTCCTTAAAATCCCCTAAGAATTGGTATCGCACTTTCTCTATACATTCCATGCGGTCCCCCACCTAAAGTTAAGCCTGCCTGCGGAACCATACCGCACTTTCCTTGTGTTATGGGTGCGGACCCCTGTAAAGTCAAAAAAGCGCGAAATTAAACTGAAAAAGTTGAATTTTGGTCAATTCTAGAAGGTTCTGGATGAGATTTTTTGGGGATGAGTACGCTTTGATAAGGTGCATGTATCCCACACCTTAAGGAACTAATCTCGATGTGAGGAGCCTATCCTTTGAAGGAGGATTCTATCCCTTTAAAGGTGGAATCCTAACCTCCTCATCTGCTCTATAAAAGGAGGCATTGGGTAGCCTAAAAGGGTTAAGTTAACTAATGTAGGAATGAAGAGGTCAAGATTAAGAAGATTTTAAGTTAATATTTTTGAGTTGAAGTGCTGTTAAGATTTAGACTTCTTTCTGCTGAGCTTTTGAGAGGAAAGATCACATACCTCTTTTTGCTTCTGAAGGAAGAGTGCAAGACTTATTAAAGTAGAGGAGATTCCTGCTTCGGAACCCGGGAAGGCCTTTCGAACATCAAGGATAAGGTTGTAAGGTTCTTTTGTATATTTTAAGATTAATACCATCAAGTTCTATTTTTCTCAATAAATTTTCGTTCGATTGTTTATTTCAATAAGCTGTCATTTCATCGTTTATTTCATAGATTCCTTGATCACTATGATAGGTATGTTTTATGATTATTTGTTATACAAAAGTTATTGATATTTTATTGTTTGTGATTACAGATCAACGAAAGATGATACTTTTTTGCGACGAAAGGACTCTTGTTGCGACAAAGGATTATTGATGCGATGGAAGCACTACGATTGCAAATAAGAATTTGGATCTAAGGTAGGATCGACACCTTTATAACATTTATTTGTAAAACTAATATATTTAGAGAAAGACAAACTTAGTTGTTCGTTTGTTGCTAGATTGTCTTCTAACACTAGGGAGATCAATCTTGTCCGCAAGAGCGATTTATTCGTCCAACAAATTGGCGACTCCGCTGGGGAAAGCACTTGTTGTTTTTGGTTCTCTTTTATTTTGATTTGAGGAAAAGTTTTTCTTGGTTTTTGATTGATTGATATCTTCCTGGGTAGCTTAGGTTTTCTCTGTTTTTGAAAATTTTGAAATCTTTTACGTTTTTCTTGAGCTTTTCTAGGGACTGCACTTTGTTCTTTTGCACAGTGCGGGCAGTTTCGCACTTTCCTTGAGTTAACAGTGCGGGACCGCACCTGTTACTTCTAGGAGCCTGTAGACCCTGTTTAAATTTTGGAAAAACTCCGGATTTATTTTTTCCAGTTTAATTTAGATTTGATTTAGGATTCTTAGCATCTACCCAAATCTGTATTTTTCTGTCAAAAATCTCTTGTTTCTAAATTTCTTTCAACAATTCTTCATCTCATCAATCTCCATTAAGTTAATTGGGTGTTTTGAGTCTCTTTTTGAGAAATTCTTAATTTGATTTCCTTTGGTAATTACTTGGAGGTTTGTCTCAGTCTTTTCACAATTTTGCATCTTTTTGCTTTTTGTGTATGAGTGTTAATCGCCTTTGAGTGTTTTTTGATATTTGGAACTCTCACCCGATTTTCTTGACTTCCACTTGATTGGTTCTTAGATTACATTAGAATCATCTTGTGTTTGAGAATTCTCTTGCATAGATCACATTCACATTTGCATAATTAAAATTCTCATTTTCAGAATATGAATGAAAAATGTGCATAGATTACATTTGCATACTTTTCAAGTGAATTGTGCATAGATTACAATTGCATAGTTTACATTCTGAAAAATCAATTGTAGATTTAGATTTTTTCTTTGATTTTAATTTAGATGTTTTTATGATTGTTTTAAAAAAACACAAAAATACAAAAAAAAATGGGGATTGATTTGCATTAGTTTTTCTTGATGAAATTAGTGCATTAGAGAATTTGTTATATTTTCTCTTAGTTATCAATCTTTGCATTGTTGGAAGTGGATGGAAACTCTCTCCTTACTTTAGGTAGGATTCATCGAATTGAAAAGATTACATTATCATATTCGATTGCATTCAGTTTTGGGTCGGGTCATAACACCATTGGTTTCATATCCATTTACCCTTTTGAGTAATAACAGTCTAAATAACACAACGCTTAATTAAAATTCATCTAGTAATTTTTACATTTTTAGGGCTCTTTCCACCAATATAGCTTAGGCTAGTGTCTTGGAATAGGTTTTAGTTAACTCTCCAAGACAGTAAAACAAACAAGTAGTCGATCTTGCGGTAGGAAAAATTCCAATTGTTACATCTATGCTCTGGGAAGCTCCTCCTAAAGGAGTCAAGCATGAGATCATATCTGAACCAGTGAGGTAATCAATCCTTTCTCATTGGGAACGATAGAAGATATACACGTATTAAAAACGGTAAACCTCGGATAGACCATTGTCGAGGAGCCTGGGGTCACTTGTCGGTAAACCTTGGATTATGTCAAGGAGCCTTCAAGGGGATTGAGCTTTGTTACTCTGCCCTTGCGTGTGTATCGGATCGTAGACTGTTCCCCCAGGTATATTTGTTTCTATTGGTAAAATTAGTGGCCATAATCTATAAGATTCTTTCCTAAGGTGACGGTGGAGGGAAGATCCCACTGTACCTGGAGCAGACGTCGACTAGACTCACTTGGACTCTCTGGGGGGTTCTCTTCACACGAGATGGTTTTGTGAAGAAACTTGTGCCAGTCTGTTTCATTAAGTAGGTTGTCGGGGTAACTGTTCCAACCGCCCTTTCTGTATTAAATTCTACGATGTTGGATTTCATCACCAACTAGTGTTTTTAGTACGGGAAGTTACTGTTTGTGTGTGGTTTGACTCCTAGATTTGATAGCGCGTGTTAATTTTTTTGTTTTTACTTTTAGAGACCATAGGTGTGAATTGTGAATTTTAATAGTTAGGTGTGAATTGTTAATTGTTAATTGTTAATTTTAGTTTTTAATTTGTTAATAAAATTCACTGAAGTTGAATAGAATGGCAACTGCTACGGAATTTACCAACCAAGGAACCCCTTTTAACGAGAATCCTAGTCCTTTTCCTTGCTTTGGAAATGTTGGTCCTCCTTATATGGCTACATTGTCATTACCTGGATTTACAATAGGTTTACCGATATGGTTATTTTCAACTTCGTTGGCCCCAAACACTTCAATTGTTCCACCTCAACTGAATGCTTCACCTAAGCAGAGTTCACCATCTCAACATCACCAACCTTCAAATGTTAGTTGTGTTGAGGAAACCTCCAACAGGCTGTAGATTAGAAGTAGTGAGTGAGGAGAGTTCCTTGTACTGTGTCAACCTCGTTAAAAAATGAATCAGTGAGTGTCAGAGGATAGTTCCTTGTACTGTGTCAACCTCGTTAAAAAATGAATCAGTGAGTGTGAGGAGAGTTCCCTGTACTGTGTCAACCTCGTTAAAAAATGAATCAGTGAGTGTGAGGATAGTTCCTTGTACTGTGTCAACCTCGTTAAAAAATGAATCAGTGAGTGTGAGGATAGTTCCTTGTACTGTGTCAACCTCGTTAAAAAATGAAACAGTGAGAGTGAGGAGAGTTCCTTTTACTGTGTCAACCTCGTTAAAAAATGAAACATTCGGCGATGAGGACGGTTCTTTTCCTGTGTCAACCTCATTAAAAAATGAATCAGTTAGTGTAGAGCATAGTTCTTTTCTTGTGTCAAGCTCATTTAAAAAATGAAACAAGCTTCCGTGAGGAGAGTTCCTTGTACTGTGTCAACCTCGTTAAAAAATGAATCAGTAAGTGTGAGGAGAGTTCCTTGTACTGTGTCAACCTCATTAAAAAATGAATCAGTGAGTCCGAGGATGGTTCCTTGTACTGTGTCAACCTCGTTAAAAAATGAATCAGTGCGGGTGAGGATAGTTCCTGTTACTGTGTCAACCTCTTTAAAAAATGAAACATGTATGTGAGGAGAGTTCCTTTTACTGTGTCAACCTCGTTAAAAAATGAATCAGTAAGTGTGAGGAGAGTTCCTTGTACTGTGTCAACCTCGTTAAAAAATGAATCAGTGTTGTGAGGATAGTTCCTTGTACTGTGTCAACCTCGTTAAACAATGAATCAGTGTGTCTGTGAGGATAGTTTCTTTTCCTGTGTCAACCTCATTAAAAAATGAAACAAGTGTCTGGAGCAGAGTTCTTGTCTTGTGTCAAGCTCCTTAAAAAATGAAACATGTAGGTAGATTGTAGAGAGTAGAAGATAGAATAGAATAGTTAGTTTCTGAGGATAGTTCTTTTCCTGTGTCAACCTCTTTAAAAAATGAATCAGTTGCTCAGAGGATAGTTCCTGTTACTGAGTCAACCTCATTAAAACATGAATCAGGTATGAGGACAGTTCTTTTCCTGTGTCAACCTCATTAAAAAATGAATCAGTAGGTTATGTAGGTAGATTAGAAATAGAGTAGATCAGAGGATAGTTCCTTTTACTGTGTCAACCTCGTTAAAAAATGAAACACGTTGCCATGAGCATAGTTCTTTTCATGTGTCAAGCTCATTAAAAAATGAAACAAACCCTCCCCTAATTGAGTCAAGTCTTTGACTAGATCTCGTAGATGTTAAGTCATAGTTAGGTTAGTTTTTAGGTCGGGTCTTTCATATGATCTCGTAAATGAACCTTCATTCCATCCAGCTATTTATTACCAGCAGTATACTTAGTTGAATGAAATGAAGCTGGGGGGGAATGCGCTCTAGCAGTTACGCTTAGGGGGCATCAAGCACAGTTTTCTCTCTGTTTCAAGCTTGTGAAAAAATGAAACCACTCTAAAGCATAGTTTTTCTCTGTTTCAAGATTTTATAAAAAATGAAACCTATCTTGAGTCAATTTTAGTTATTTTCAAGACTCGTTAAACTCATGAAAATCTCGAGATTATTTTGCTATCTTTCATTCTCGTAAAAAACATGAAAATGCCGAGTTCTTTCCATCTTTTCCTGCTCGTAAATTAAATTGAAAGTCGGCCATATGA
The DNA here is from genome assembly GCA_034641835.2 of Pinus albicaulis. NCBI lineage: Eukaryota > Viridiplantae > Streptophyta > Pinopsida > Pinales > Pinaceae > Pinus > Pinus albicaulis. Next base: position 784,303,888 of record CM076582.1, read on the forward strand.
GTACATTTTTATCCCTTTTTTGAACTCATTAAAACTTACGAAAAAGTGAAAACCATGAGTACATTTTTATCCCTTTTTCGAACTCGTTAAAACTTACTGAAAAATTGAAACCTTGGAGTTCTCTTTAAGCCCTTTTCAGACTCTCTAAATATGAAAAGATTGCCGAGTACTTGACTATTCGAACTCGTTAAAGTAAATGAACAGTCATCCCTTCAGTATAAGTTTACCCCTTTTACGGACTGAAATGGACTATTTACGAAAAAGGTATACGTTGACTAAATACGGTCAATAGAGTTCTCTCCCGCATTATTTTATCCTTTTTCGGGCTCGAGAGACTAAATTTACGAAAAAGAACACCCATAGAGTTTTCTTAAGTTTTTCTTCTGACTCCCTAAAACTGAAAAACACCGAGTTTCTCCTATACTGGACTCGTTAAAACTTAACAGTAAAGGACCTGTTTAATTTTCAACGGGAACGAACCACTCCTTCTTAGGGTTCGAATTTTAAACTAAGTTGGACTCATCCGAAGGATGAGCTTATAATCAAGCAAATGTTATCCTCCTCAAGCTTGTCAAAAATAAAGAGGTACTTGCCAGAAATGGTGGGGGAAAAGAGAGAAAAACGAACCTGTTTGTTACATTTTGATTATTCAGAAAACCGTTAACCACTCTTGAACACGACACTTTTGTTCACCTGGGTTGGGAAAATCCTTTGCCTAACAGTTAATCAAACCATATTGAAAGTCTTCAGCCAGTTTCTGGGTATTAGCTTTGGGTCAATTGTCACCAAGCCATCTGCAGTGTCGTTATGTGTTCAAGAGGATAGTTCAAATAAACCATTCATTTGTGAAATATCTGTCATCCATTTTGACCATCCCTGAGTCAGTCCTTGCCAATATATTTTCAAAACTTTATCTATGATTTCGTGTTGTGGGCTTGCCTACGACGGATCACTTTCTATCGACGACAGCTCATTATCTAGGAAGTTGATCCAGAAATCGTCAGTACCTTGAAATCTGCATGCCTCAATGGCAGGTTTCTCGCCTTCGACGACAGGTTGAATCATTGACCTTCGATCGAATGATTCCGTGACATGTTCGACTTCAGCTCATTGATTCACATTTCATGGATTGTACTGAGTACTTTGAGAGCCATTGACATTACTGGTGGTTTCTCTCACACTTGTTAACAGTTTACATCATTGACTCGTAATCAAGTGGTTTCTACCATGTTCGACTTCAACACATTTATTCACATGGATAGAATCGTACTAGTTCGAGATGCGGAAATCAAGACCCTGGATCTAGTTTCTACCATCCAGGCTGTGAGGAATTTTGTTATCATTTATACAGTGGACTATTTATAAACAGATGGCTGCGTCCATGCTGTGTCGACATATGTCTATACTGTGATGTATTCAAAATCATTCCTGTATCAGAACAATTTAAGTTAGTTCTAGTTAGTTTTGATCTGAGTATGGGAATGCCTACCTCAGCGATGATATGATTACATATATATATATTTTGCATTGAATGTTTTTACAGGTTCCGACTGGGGTGTCCACGGGATGATCCTTGAAATGATAAAGTACTTCACTCTTCATATATGACAGACTTCATCTTCATCTATTCCAGACTTCGCACTTTAGGGGGCAATCTGTTACACTAAAAAATGTCACCTTGACATTCTGCTGACTGTATGAGCTCATTAAACACTCATACATGCCTCCTTTGCAAGTCTTACAACCTTTGTTCCTCATTCCAAGCCTCAGAACTGGAAGAAAAACCCTAAAAATCTCTGAAACTCAGGGTATGCAGGTAACATGAGACCTTCTTGCGTTTTTAGCTAAGGTACGCAAGTAATGTGAAGAGAAACTGCGTTCTAGAACACATTTTTCCAGTGTAATGCCTGCGGTACCCTTGTAAAGTCAAAAAAGCGCGAAATTAAACTGAAAAAGTTGAATTTTGGTCAATTCTAGAAGGTTCTGGATGAGATTTTTTGGGGATGAGTACGCTTTAGTAAGGTGCATGTATGCCACACCTTAAGGAACTAATCCCTTGATGTGAGGAGCCTATCCCTTTGAAGGAGGATTCTATCCCTTTAAAGGTGGAATCCTAACCTCCTCATCTGATCTATAAAAGGAGGCATTGGGTAGCCTCAAAGGTTAAGTTTTTTGGAGAATATTTTTGAGCTGAAGTGCTGTTGAGATTTAGATTTCCTTCTGCTGAGCTTTTGAGAGGAAAGATCACATACCTCTTTTTGCTTCTGAAGGAAGAGTGCAAGACTTATCAAAGTAGAGGAGATTCCTGCTTCGGACCCCGGAAAGGCCTTTCGAACATCAAGGCTAAGGTTGTAAGGTTCTTCTGTATATTTTAAGATTAATACAATCAAGTTCTGTTTTTCTCAATAAATTGTCGTTCGATTGTTTTAAGCTGTCGTTTGATCATTTATTTCATAGATTCCTTGATCACTATGATAGGTATGTTTTATGATTATTTGTTATACAGGTGCTATTGATATTTTCTTGTTTGTGATTGCAGATCAACGAAAGATGATACTTTCTTGTGACAAAAGGGCCCTTGTTGCGACGAAGGATTATTGATGCAAAGGAAGCACTGCGACCGCAAATAAGCATTTGGATCTAAGGTAGGATCGACACCTTTATAACATTTATTTGTAAAATGAATATACTTAGAGAAAGACAAACTTAGTTGTTCGTTTGTTGCTAGATTGTCTTCTGACACTAGGGAGATCGGTCTTGTCCACAAGAACGATTTATCCGGCCAACAGGGTGCCAAAGACTTTATATTTTAACTATCATATGGTGAATGCTAGGCTTTAGGACAACATATTATTTAGGAATTTCATGTTGGGAAACCTCCAAATCTGTGCCCAGGAAAACTCAAGTTAAATGGAAATATTTTTGTATAATGGTTTTGATTCATATGGATGCACATTAATATATATGTGTTTTCCTAAATTTGAATCATTTATGTATTTTTGGAAAACCAGTTTTTTGACACGGTTTTTATCTAGCTCTGATTCAATTCATATTTTTGAGGTTAACCATTTGATGACTGATCCAATTCATGTAATTAAATAAGTCATAAAAGATAAAGTGGTATTTGTGTTTTCATGTGTTAAGTCCCTATATTAATAGTGTAGTCCCTTATTATGTTAGTTTTGCCCCCCTTATTGTTATTGTTGTACCCTTGTAACCCCCATATTATTATTATTGTGCCTTTACATTATTATTGTTAGGTCAGCTAGGATTACATTGTGGCCTCACTAGGATTATATTGTGGCCCCATGGACTCCTATATATAGAAGGAGGTTTTGGTCATTTTATCATCCAATAATTGTTCATTCATGTAATGTATTGGAGGTTTCCTCCTCGAAGTGGCTTATTTCTAAGGCATTGATATCTCTTTTCTTCTATTTTTGGAGTTGGTTTCACAACATTTGGTATTAGAGCTTTGGATTCTAGGGTTTCACTGCTCCAAATAGGTCATCATGGAATTTTCGCTATAACTTTTTTTCTATGAAGTTTCAGAAGCTGAAATTTCTAGAGCATTAAGAAAAAATCCTGAGGAACATCTTGGAAAAATTTCAGAGCTTGCTTCGCAATATTTTCAGAGATATGATTTGTGGAAGTTAAGTCTTTTTCAAGCTCTCGAATTTCATCTCAAAGAGGTGATCGTGGGAAAATCTTCATAAATCTCTCTCTGAGCATCGGATTGGAATTATGTAAAAAATTTCTGGAATTAAACAGACTTTAGTTGCCTTTCTACAAATTTTAGAGCCAAACGAGCAAATAATGACGTGGCAAGTCGTACAATTTTGCTCTACTAAACCAGTCCATAATTCAGTCATTGTGGGAGATTGGACATAACTTTATCTTGAAGAATCCAAATCAAGTCATACCTGTGGAATTTGAAAGAAAATTCAGAGGAATACTACAGGGATGAATTTCAGATATTGAGGATTTCCAAGTATAGATATAAGTCAATTTCAATATCGAGCTACTCAAAAGCAAGTAAAAGGTGTGTATTTTTTTTCTTCGAATTGCATAAGTCTTGTTTGAAGAATCAAGTTGAATTGATTCCATGGACATATTGTAGAACAGATATCAGTATTGGATTCAAAAATGACCCCATTTATGGCACTTTATGGATATCATCCACCATCCATCACATCATCTTTAAGAGAAAATTCGAAGGTTCAAGCGGTGGAAGATCACATTGAGCATCAACAAGAAGTTCTCCAACTCTCAAAGGATAACCTAACTTTGGTGCAGAATCTAATGAAACAATAGAAAGATCAACATCACATCGAAAGAAGTTCTGAAGAAGTCACAGAAACAAGAACTCGACAAGTACGATTAATTTCAGAGTATCTTAGCAAGTGGAAGAACTTTCCTATAGAAGATTCCACATGGGAGGGTGAGAATTTTATACAGAAGCATCAAGAAATAATCAAGCGTTTAGGACAACACTTGTTTGAAGGAGAGGGGCATGTTAAGTCCCTATATTAATAGTCTAGTCCCGTATTATGTTAGTTTAGCCCCCCTGTAACCCCCATATTGTTATTATTGTGCCTTTAAAATATTATTGTTAGGTCGGCTAGGATTACATTGTGGCTCCACTAGGATTATATTGTGGCCCCATGGACTCCTATATATAGAAGGAGGTTTTGGTCATTTGTATCATCCAAGAATTGTTCATTCATGTAATGTATTGGAGGTTTCCCCCTCAAAGTGGCTTATTTCTAAGGCGTTGATATCTCTTTTCTTCTATTTTTGGAGCTGGTTTCACAACATCATGAGAGTGTTGCATGCATAAGTAAGATGGGAGTTACAAAAACCTTCAGCTATGCCCAATTGGAAAATTGGAGTGTCGTAGTTGTAAGAAAATGTGTATCAAAATATCCTAAATTTAGAAATAAGAATATTGTGATGTGTGATTAGGGCAAAAATTCAATTCGATCATGAATAAATAAAACTCCAAGTTGAATGTAATATCACAAAGCATTGCGCCAACAAATTTAGTGTGTATGTCATATTTTTGTTCCTCTTCTTCACGTGGAAGGCAAAAGAATTTTATAAAAATAATGAAAATCTAAACTAGGGACATATTGGAACCCAACAATTTTCCTTTCCTTTATATAGTAAGAGAGGAATCACAATTCATGATGATAGTAATTATGTGCTTGTGAAATCATGATAGTGCTTGGAATGACAAGAAAGACACTAATAGTGACTCGTGATAATTGTAAATAGTCATAAAAATATAAATGGAAGTTTGTATCGAAGGAATTTAACAATCATTATTTGTTGCCAATTGAGAAAGTTTGAGTCCAATAAAGAGATAAATTATCAAAAATCCTTAGTGATTGAGTATGATTATACACATGTTTCTTGGTCTATCTTAGGAACTCGAGAAGATAAATTAATATCCTCTCCAACCAAGTTCAATTTCCACTTGTGACGTGATTGTTCTTCGTGAGACAATTGTTGATTAGTACAAAAAATGTATATATTCTTGGAATATGATCTAACCATGAATATGGAAGCGTTCAACTATCTTATTTAGGACATTGTATTTATGAAAATCTAGAAGTCAAATCTTTGAAATAACATAATTTATGGTAGCGACAAGGTATGCAAGGAAGTGGTAAGCTGGAAGTCAAATATGAAATAACAAAATTCCAAAATAACTTAGGGTTTACAGTGGCTCCACCAAAGATACTCTGACATGGAGGTTTTTCTCATGGTGATTTTAGATTGTTGGAGTATCTTTGGTGGAGCTAGGGTTTCTCTTGGTTTTCCCTATCTAGGGTTTTCAAATGAATTTAGAATTATATGATAGGTTGTGATTGTGTTCATGGGTTTCATTTCTTCTTTATATATATATTTTTATGAAGTTTTCGAGTGAATGCTCCAAGAAATCCTAGAACCTTAAGGAAAAAACACATAAAGCACAAATAATATTGAACGAGAGAGAGAGAGAGTAGCACTGCTCTTACATCCCTAAACCAAGTATGAAAATGAATTTTCACAAGTGCATGATCGACTATAATAACAACTCACTCCTTCCTTTAATTATGTGAGAGGTAAAGGGGCTTTACAATAAAATGTGGACCTAGACCACTACAAGCAAACTTGCAAGACACAAGTAGGTCCACCCATGTAAAGCACTCTACTCTAAGTGACATGTGTCAGGATCAAAGGTGAGAGTGATTAACAAGTAAGGCCTCCATGGAATGAGCACTACTACCCAAGGTCCAACAATCCTCCAAAGGTCCTAAGCTCCAATGCATCTCCAAGGTCATGTGTCTCCTTAAGGACAATGCATATCCAAGGTAATGTGTCACCTTAAGGACTCCCACACCTACATATACACTCCCTCAACCCAAGAGTTCACATGTGAAGGGAGTTTATGTGCTCATGGTGATTTTGGGAGTTTTTTCTCATTTTCAAATACCCAACTCTACTCCAAGAACACAAACTCCTTCATGCATCAACAACATGAAGTCACCAAGCTCCATACTTATCCAACACTTCGAGGAAGAATGTCTTTCAAACATCCAAACAAGGTCTAACAACAAATAGTAAACCACCTCCAATGTCCAAGTCCATCATGGAAGAGCATGGGCCAACCATACACTATGCATCCCACATCTTGCTTTCCCATTGTATGGGAATTTCTAGTCCTAATGAAATGAGTGGTTGTGGACCCTGAAGGTACATAATATGACAAAATTGTGGCCGTTGGAAGTTCAAGGTCTTCCAAATCTGTTTTATTTGTGCAGATTTAATTCCATTGGATTGCTCGATGTAATCAAATAAATAATGTGCATGTTGGCCATGCTAACTAAAATATATGCATAGTAAAGAAACAATAGACAAATAAAAACTTATTTGTCTCGTTGAACATGTAGGATGTGGATATGTAATAAAGGGTATTCTAATTAAATCTCGGGGATTGATTTGAATCATGGAAGGGATTTATTTTATTGCAACTGATGTTACATGGCAGCAAAGTAACCATCGATCTAATTCACATTTAGGGGGTGCATCCAATATTTACATGATGGTTCTTTCATATGTTTAATGTTGGTCTTGCTTTTTTCGTACACGCTATATTCATAAACTAGAGCACTTTCTTAGCGTAGGACTTATGATATACAATAACAAGCACTTTGTATTTTAGCACGAAGCATGCGTTAAGCATAGAAGAACATACAAAAATGGAGTTATATAATTTCATATTGTTTTTAATTAAAAAGTATCAACAACATTTTCATTATGATTAATTTTTTCCATAGTTTCCTTTCATTAATCGTATGATATAATTCATGAGTTTATCTTCTTTGATAGATTTCTATCATCTTCCTTTCTTCCCTTTTGCTGCCTGAAAAAGAAAATGATTTTTCATATTGAGCTGACTGGAGGACAATATGAGATCAGATATTTTCAACACTTGAATCGCAAGTAATTATAAAACTATACACAATCAAACAAGAATCACAAGATCATGTTAAGGATGTTGGAAAATGTAACTAGTTTTGGTCTTCATAATTGTCATTTGACTCATATGTGTATCAAAAGATGAAAAATAAGATTATTTTGTAAGGAATGGGTTTCATGTTCAAGTATTTTTTCAATTCGGTCAAGCATTCTATTAATTCTACTAGGAAATACATAAGTCAAAGAGTCAAATTTTGCAAAAGACCCTATTAGGCACTTGTATCAAGAAAATAATTATTATTTTGTCTCTAAAATATTCTAGAGAACTCCCAAGACCAATTCGGCCAGCTATGATGAATTCGGCCTAGAGAAGGTTATTTGAACCTCTTATAAATGCTATTTAAATGAGGAACTTCAACCACATTTGATACACACATCTCACATTCGATCTGCAATTGGAATGATGTGAGAATGCCTTAGAAGGCAAGGAAAACCCTAACAAAGGAGAAATAAACCCTAGCGATGTTCAATCTCTGAAATTATTTCTATTACAGCTCACACGTGTGAAGTAATTAGAGTTTCTGGATACTCTACAATTCTGAGAAATGCAGGAACAGTAGCAAATATTTTTTTAGAGGTCAAAAGGCTAGTCTAGCCTTGATTTCAAGATATCTTTCTTTGTTGTCCTTAAAGAGTCTATTTTTCCTTGGAGAAGACCTGTTGGATTGTTGGCTTGGTTCTTGGTGGATGTCTTGTTTTGGTCTTGAGTCCTGGAAGCCTTATTTGAATTGATTCTATAAGAAGATAAATTTTTTTCTGGGTTTTCCCCTTGGAGGGTTTTACCTTGGTGTGGAGCCTATATCTTGTGTCCTTCTTTCTTGTTTGTTATCTTCAGTGTTTGCAAAATTATTTGATGATAAAAACGTAATAATAATAATAATAATAAAGAAGAAGAAAATATAAATCAATATCACAAGTAATTTTTCTGGATAAGAGAAGTTTGTATTCTTATTTCCATAATAAATTTATCAACATGGTATTAGAGCTAAGTTCAAGGTCATAGGTAGCTGAAATATCATTGTTGTTTTAATTCAAAAGGGTTTCCAAGTCAAGAAAAAGTGGTTGTTTGTGAATTATTTGAAGGCGGAATTAATGAAGAGCGAAGCAAAGTAAGAGCAAAAGTCTGAACGTGGGATCAAAGGCAAGTTTGGGCACTCGAATACCTCTGTGAACAAGACCAATTTTTTTGTCATATCTACCTCGGAAGGGTCTGAGGGCTAGTATAAGGCTGGAAAAGAAGCTAACAAATCTGAAACTTTGTGCTACAAAGTCGAGGGTTCTGAAGGATTTGAAGAGGCCTAGAACCCTCTAGAAGCAGCCAGAGAAGAGGCCTAACCTAGGTCACAGGTTCTACCTCACTTGTCAAGAAAGGTGAGTTATGTAGTCTTAAGTTTTGAAGGCCTACAGTGGCTTAGAAGAAAAACGTTAAGCTAGGGAAGAAGTCACCTGGAAATTAAAAGGAGATCGCAAGTTGGAGTGGAATTTTAAGCCTAGTCTTAAGATTTTTGCAGTGAATTTTGTAAGCTTTAACTAGAGGGCCGAAGTTGCAGAGTATTTGCATAGATTGATAGCCTTAAGATAAGTACCAAATATATTGTTAAAGCAGTGAATTACATATTTGTCGATGAGAAGGAATCCACAATAATTTGGAATAGAATAAGGTTGGGTTAGAAAGACTATAGTGGTAACTACTGTGTACCCTAACTAGAAGACAAAAGGAGCAACACCTTGGCATCATAGTCTTGGGACCATTTAGAACAAGCCTACAATTGAAGTGAACCTTAAAGGCAACATAAAATTCAAGTAAGTTTTGTATTTCTCTCTATGTCTCAAGCATATAAGACTATGTCTTCATTCTGCAAAGAAAGTAATAAGCTTGAGGGGACATCCAACTTCCAAGCATGGAAGAACATGATAGATCGTATCCTCATATAAAATGATGTCATGGACCATGTCCTAGAAACAGTTGTAGAACTAGACAAGAGAAATACCAAAGCCTGGAGCAAATACTTCAAGGATGAAACAAGGGATCAAATAATCCTTATTGAATCAATCAAGGATCACCTTATTCCATTTTTTGTAGAATTGGATAAGGAAAAATACATCTATGATAGGTTGACTAAGCTATATGTAGTAAGCACTTCACGACAGAAGATATATTTGAGGAGTCACTTTTACAAGGCAAGGCTATCCTTTTATGAAGGCATAACCTCATACCTGGTGAAGAAATATCAGTTGAGGGATCAACTCCAAGATCTTGTAGAAATTGTTTCAGATGCGAAATTGACAACCTATGGGCTCAATGCTCTACCTCCAGAATGTAAGACTTTTATGACTAGTATCTACTAATGGAAATAAACTCCAAGCTTATTTTTGGTCTCAATGCATCTTGGAAGAGACTAAATTGAAGGAAAAAGACAACATCGATCCTAATGGTAAGTCTCAAGCCTTTACTGCTAAAGTAAAGAAGTTGAAGAAAATGAAGTTTGGGAAGTTCAAACCTCGTCAAAAGAAGATTAATATACCCAAAATACAATTATTTGAATGTAATGATTATGGAAAATTCAAGAGAGACAGTCCTAAGAATGCTTAAAGGAAAGGGATGGAGCTCAGGTAGTTGAAGAAGGAAAAGAACCTAAAAAGAAGCCTAAGGTTGAAGATCCCAAGGATCTCTTCTATTAGCTCCATCATAATGAGGTTTGCAGTTTGGAGAGTAGATCATGATTAATTATATGAATATGAAGAATTTAGGTATTCATAAAAGAATTCATCTAGCAGTAGGACCAATGCATGCGTCAACTCTTTGGATCGTGTCATAGAAAGAGAGGATATCAAAGATAATATACAAGAAAGAAATCATGAGATATTATTCAATTTGTAGAAGAAGAATCATGATGACATTGCAGGAATGTTCTATACTTTCATATTTTGAGAGAAAGTTTCCTAACAGTTTGCAAGTACAATTCAACATTGAGGAAATCTCATCTTCGAGATAAGAAGAAATTTTGGACTAGATGGTTAGCTGAAGAAAGAGGTATGCATGAATTTGAATTCTTTTTTAGTAAATTTGATTCATGCTTTCAAATTATTATAAGAAGAGCAAGTTGTGAGAATATGCCTTGTTGCATAAGCATGCTTTTCTTTGAAGTTTAGAATTTGTCGGTTGAAGACATGATAGTTGAGCATGAATATCAACATTTGATATGGTCTCTTAAGGTATGGAATACTACTAAATTTAGAGGGAATTCTATAAAATTTGATAGATGTGACTTGGTTGAAATCCACGTTGATAAGTGGATGGCTAGGAGTATGTAAAAATTAGAAACAATTGTAAATTTTGTTGTTAATTTATTCAAATCAATAATGAAATGCATTCAATGCTATGAAACAACAAGAATATTATTTCTAAGGAAATTAATTTTATGAAATACCTATGCTCATAAGTACACATAAATCATTTTAATTCTTGTAAAAAATGAAAGGCATCATATTAACCTTACCTTAAACCCAACCTTGTTGTCTAGGCAAGCATGCCAATGGGCTTTCATTTCCTTGAGAGTAACCTGATCATGAGGTCTAAAAAAACAAGAGGGATAAAACACAATATTCCATATGAGCCTTTTATAATACAATATATACATTTCCGTTTTTGAAATATGTAGATTAAGAAAAACAACTCGTTTGGTGAAACTCTTCAGTAGTCAACTAGCAAAGCTGAATTATAAGCAATCACTATTGTGAACATGGAAATCACTCAAAATAGCTCACGATGAAGGTTTTTATTAGGGTTAAGATATTATCTAAGAAAGGCTAAAAAAATCCAAAAACAAACAAAAACTATTATTCATTATACTCTGTACAATATTAAGAAAACTAGGTAGAATCCACTTCTGTGATTGTAATAAAAGAAGATTATTAATTTGCACAGTTTACATTCATTTGGTCAATACAAGTCTCTCTAATTTCTGCATTGATTTCATGCTTAGAAAATTAAATTATATTCAAATCTAAAACCATGAGAAATACAATCACTACACCCTAATGAGTTGTGTATCATTTTGTGGCATGCAGTTATATTGTAGGGACAACAAAGTAATAAACCAAGTGGACCTTTTAACAAACTCCAAACTTTAAAAATCACCCATGGTTTTATAGAGGAGGTTTGAGAAGCATTGGATGAGATAAACCTATTCTCTCAAAACCACCCAAATGTTTTAAGTAGTGTTCCTGTACATACCTGTTATTTATAGAAAATGGGTGTGATTTAGTTGAGGATTTCCCTAGAGTTAAGGATCAGGACTGAAATGTTTCACTCAACACTACCTCAAATTTTTACATTGTCTCACAATACTGAAGCATGTTTTGAGGTTCTAGGTTGTAGATATGTGATTTCATTTCTATATCTGGTGTGGTAATAAAATTTATATATCACTATAATGTTGCTTCATGCAATAATCAAATACTCGAATTAAAATTTACTCAAAAAATAGTTTAGTGCTATGAGCTGACCTGGGAAAATTATCGAATTGTCCCTATTGAGCATCCAGGCTTGCTTTCAAATTCCAATATGAGATCTTCAATCTGCCAGGGAGAAACAGAGCTGCATGTCCAAAACACCCAAGCCAATCAAACGACAAGGATTTCGATTATGTGATATTAAGCAACAATTTGCAAAAATAAGCCTGGGGTAATGGCGAGGGAAAGGATGAAAGTGTATTACCTGAGTGATGAAACATGAGCATGCCCATTGTCGATTTCTTCAAGCCTGTAATTCCTCCATTCTAATGGATGGATCATGGAACAAAGCCAAGCCACCATTCCATTTTCTTGGGAAATCACTTCCAAGCCTGTAATTCCTCCATTCTAATGGATGGATCATGGAACAAAGCCAAGCCGCCATTCCATTTTCTTGGGAAATCATGCAGATAGCTTCCAATTAATGCAGATTCTTCATAGATGGTTGCCAATAATCTAGCTGTTAATAGCCTTGAAAGTGAAACTTTTCATGAAAATGGAAGTGAGCTTGCTGGCACACAGTCATTGCACGTCAAAACTACATGTTGCAACTATATATAACACGTCAAGCATAAAGCATAGCTAGCGCACTGCCCATGTTGTGTCTTGTTATTGTTATGTTAAGCTCCTCTCCCAATTTGAGACAAAAGCTACTCTGGCGCTTCCATTGTTAAACCTGCAGGTTGAATCGTGCGAAGTGTAGATTCCCATAAATCCCATCTCCACCTTTACATCCTCACGAGGCTCCAATGGATTTAAGTGAGCAGGAGTTTCATCCTTTACATCCTCTTAAGGCTCTAATGGATAAAATTAGAGAACCATTCCATGTGTGTTGCAGTGTCTGTCATTGCCACCACATGCTTAATCTATGTCTTATCGTCTGACACTGCAACGTAACCAATCCAGTTAGATCCGTTTCCAACCAATCCAGTTTAAGAAGTCGGGAACATTTATGGCTGGCATTGCGTAAATGTATTTTGTAACCTTATAATGACAATTCTCCATCCATAGCTTACCAAAGAAACTAACTACCATGAAACTTGGACGCAGAACCCCAGTCAAAAGCTTCATAACAGGCACGTACGAACACTTCGTATCTATTAATATATGAAAGGAGAAGAGGATGCGTAGAATCTAATAGTCCATTCCAATCATGGCATCCTTGTATTTCTTTCCATGTTTCTGCTAACAGTAAATGATCATCACCATTCTTCTGATGATGATCTGAACATAAACATGGCAGATCCAACCCTATCATGGGGCTTTCCAAAACTGATTCCTATCGGGTTATGCGTCGCCTCTCCAAGGGAGATGCTGCAACTGTAACAACTGCTCTTTGGAATACTAATTTCTTACAGGAAGATGAATTGCAATTCAACTTTTTCGGGAAAACAACAATTGTGGGGGTTGATACGAAGGACAGTGTCTGGAGAATCAAGTGGCAAAGGCCATGGCTAGATTTGACGATCATGATCTGATACCTTAAAGAAGAAACTTTGCATTTAAAGACAAACTTGTAATTAAATACAGAATTCCCACACTCGAAATGTTTGTAAGCACTTTGAAATGAATGGATGTATATATAGAAACACTAAAATTTTGTTAAACATATGAAATGGAGGGATTTATACCGAGACACTTCGATTTTGCTAAGCATATGATATGAGGGGATTTATATACCTCCTCTATTTAGTATGAGCCATATTTCCAAAAGCGAAATATTACCACGAGACTGGCATGGCATTGACTAAGTTTCACTTGGCTTGAGTTATCTGATTATGTCACTGAATGTGTTGACCAGGTGGTTTCTATTTGAGTGAAACAAATTGATAGTCACTTTTCACTACCAGTGTTGTATCCGCGACGAGAGCAACCTCACCCTCCCTTTGGATTAGAAAGAAAGGATGATTTCAATGTGAAAGGAAATGGCTAGGGAAACTTACCACTAGACCTGAAACCCACCAAGGGAAGGAAGGGACTGTGCTCCTTTCCAATATACCTGCCCAGCCCCACACACACTTAATTCTATTATGTATATATTAAGCATTGAAAGCACCCATAGTTCCAATAAACCCTGAATTCTGATCAAAGATATATTTAGCTTATGTTGGGCTCAATATCAACCTGGTTATGGAACAAAAGGGGATGATGGGATTGATCCACCCACCTCTGTTGTTTTTAAGTAAATTGAATTATATTTTCTTGTCGCTACTACATAAGCCTTTGCATTTGTAAATGAATCAACCACTCCCTCCACCTATGCAACTGCCACCTATGATGTTGCTCAAATTAAATTAATGAGTCAACAATTTTTTAGGAATTAGGACCTGCCAGCCTCTGCTTCCTCAACTCAACTTCTAGTCTTCTCTCTGCTCCTATACTAAACCCTAAAATTTACAGAAAAGCTAATAGAAATAAACCCTTGGGTTAATACGCTGATTGACATTGACTGTTGGTCCAATAAAATTTTGGATTGGTATTTGCTGCTCCCCAAATCCCTTATGCCTACTAGGTTCTCTAGGAAGACGACCTCAATGGAGAAAATGTGTAACCAATAAGTATATATTTTTGGCAAAATCTAGATAAATTTTATAAAGTAGTGTGAAATGTTCTAGAAATAGGGCTTTGGTTATAGCTCCTTGTTCCGAAGCATTGAGAGCCATAAATAACACACTACTCTTTTATTTTTACTTCTTAAAAGAAATTTGGTCTCTCCACATTCTACCTTAAGGTTGAGACGGTTGAGACTAGGTCGTTAATGGAAGGGATGGAAAGGAAATTTCAATGAAAATAACTATTCTTAATATTATTTTATTAGTTTCAAATTTCTTAGGATTTTAATTTATTGGGAGATATTTCAATTAAAAAATGGTTTTTTATTTTTTTAGGTTTTTAATTTATTGAGAGAAATTTAGCTTTTCCACTTTTAATTCTGGGTAGATGTTCTCATGTATAGTTGTGTAATGTTTTTTTAAACATTTTTACTCTGTAAAAATAAACAAAACAAAATATAACTATAAATAAAAGCCCAAAATAATACAAATATTATAATGTTTTGTTAAATTTTTGACCCAATAAAAATAAAATGAAATAATAATTGATTATAATTAATAATTAAACTATCTTAGATCCTTCTTAACTCCATATCTACCAAGCAGTGAGAGGGATCAAATATATTTAGATGCAAATCTTTTTTAGAGTGAAAATAAATTTGATCCCCCTAATTTCTTGGTAGATATGTAATTGAGGTGCTTGGTAGATCTTCATTTGAGGTGGATCTAGGTTGGTATAAAAGTAAGTTATGATTATTTAAAAAAAAAAAAAAGAATAAGAAGAAGAGAGTAAGAGAGGGGTGTCACAATGTTAAACTTTTTATTTTATTTTAAAACAATCCTATATAATTATAAAAATTTAGTGATTATTTAATCATTCTATATAATTATAAAAATTTAGTCATTGCATAGCAATGATAAACTTTTCTAGT
The DNA here is from genome assembly GCA_034641835.2 of Pinus albicaulis. NCBI lineage: Eukaryota > Viridiplantae > Streptophyta > Pinopsida > Pinales > Pinaceae > Pinus > Pinus albicaulis. Next base: position 784,319,414 of record CM076582.1, read on the forward strand.
TAGGCATAACGATCTATTCTTAACCAACATGTTTTAATTGAACCCAAGAGAAACACCTTAAATTATAAAAAAATGTTGAAATGTCCATTAGTGGTAAGTAATGCTATATCATCACCACCCAACCATAGGAAATATTCTACCACCTTCTCTAAGCCAAGCACTCTTGAACAATTAACCACCCAATATAGAATTGTGTTGTCTCCATCAAGGCTCAATGATCATGTACCTAATGGAAACAAGATTCCACTTACATTTCACTCATCAATGATGTTGTATTTTCATGGCTAACATGTTATTCGACACATTACCAATTTACACCTTCCTCTCTTAAGCTTGTGTTACAATGTTTTGTCAATGATCAAACCTTGTTAAAGGGATCTCCTAGTCAACACCAAACTAGTACACCATACTAATCATCTCATGAAACAACCTAAGTCACTCACAAAGTATACCAAACATATAAAATCATTGTCCACTCTTAGTCGTGTTTACCCGACATGCCATCCATTATGCCATTGCTAATGGCACCTCAAGTAAGATCCTTGCATTCTCCCCTCACTTTAATTATTAGTATCTTCATCAACATAGCTCCATTGGCTTCTCTAATGGACAAGGCATTGATGGTGAACACACACTTTGTAATTTTTGCATTTAAATGTGGTTTTGATACCATTTGTCATGACGGTAAAATTTTCAATCCACTTAATCATCTAATACGTCTCAAGAAGCCTAGTATTTTTAGGACATTGACATGGCATTACTAGTTGTGCATGACCATCAACCTCTTGTATCACTCCAACTATTCCTAGCCAACATGCCCTAACCGAACCCAAGTTAGGTTCCTTAAAATATAGGAAATTTTGCAGTGCTTATTCCATTATAAGTTATATTGTGTCATCACCACCCACACATAAACAACCTTTCATTGTTTCCCTCAAGCCAACACACTTGAATAACTAACCACCTAGTGTAAGACTATGTTGTCTCCATCTAGAGCAACTTCTTGTAATTATCTAAAGGTCATGTACATAGTGGAAAGAAGCTTCCACTTACCTTCAATACACTCATCATCTATGTTGCCTTGCCATGACTCACACACTATCAAACACATTGCTAGATTGTGTTATCCTTCGGTGAATTTGTGTTGCAACACTTCATTGATCATCCATCCTTGTTAGGCTAGACATCCTTCATCCTCCTCGTCCACACTAAACTAGTACATCATCCTAAATGTCTCAAGGATCATTGTGAGTCGATCATGAGGGATATGAAACACATAAACCCTTTACCATGTTTATTTACAATGTTATATGGGATAAAATTTCCAGTGAAAACTCGAGGAAGGTCCTTTAACGTGTTTTTATAGCATGTTATATCGAATAACATTTCCAGTGGAACCTCAAGGAAGGTACTTTATCATTTTTTCTTAATATGTTATATAAGATAACATTTCCAATGGCACCCTTTATCATGTTTTCTTAACATGTTATATAGGATAACATTTCTAGTGGCACCTAGAGGAAGGTCCTTACATGATTCCCAACTTGAATTGTTAACATCCTCATCAATATAGCCCCATCAACTTCTCCAATGAAATGGGTGTGGATAGTGAAGAACAATTCCACAATATTGCATTCAAACATGGATTTAATACCATTTGTTATGGGGCTATATTTTTTATTGCATTTGAATGTCGGATACCGCTCAAGAAACATGCTCACCAAGAATCTTTAATATGGCCTTACTAGTTAAGCAGGGAAAATTTTAGGGGAAAATTTTAGCCCAAGGGAAAAATTTAAGGGGTTTTAGATTTTAGAGGGGAGGATTTTTTATATAAAACATATTTTGTATAGTTTTGTATAGTTAGCCCCAAAATTATTTTAAAAATAATTAATTATTATGCTTTAGCCCAAAAAAATAAGGGCACATAAAATATGAAATGCTGGATTCGTCTCCCGATTTACTGGTCTGGATGGTTTTGGGTTGTATTCGCCCCTAATTTACTAGGTTGGAGGATTTTGGAAAGGAATTTTCCCCCAATATCCAGTATGGATGCATGATAAAGCTTGCCTGTGTTAGTTGGGCTTCACATGTCGACATAATGGTGGCAAAGGGCCTGGAAAAAAAACCAGTCGGTGACATAACCGAAAATATATAAGAAATGATTTTCAACTGTGTTCGCTTGACTTGGTCCCTCTTCATGTCCACAGATTCTTCCCTTGGTGCCTTGACAATTAGGAATTCCTTGAGAAAACTGAACCTCTCGGATGCTGAGGTATGCGTTGCTACAAATAACCCGGATCTTCTTGATTTGCATGTCATTGAAGTATATAAAAGAGTAGTTTCGATATTAGGCGTCAGTGGGGTAATGAATATCCTCGATAATCATATCAGCAGGGTAGGCTAGTGCTACAACAATACATATGTCAATGGGTTCTTTGGAGATAGAGATTTTGATCCAGATACCTGGATTAAAGGCCTAATTTCAGTAGCTTCAAATTTTAATGGAACTGGTCATGTTGTGGGGATGAGCCTGAGAAACGAATTGAGAGGTCCAAAGCAAAACCAGAATGATTGGTACACATTCATGCAGAATGGATCCGAGGCAGTACACAGAACAAACCCTAAAGTGCTCTTTATAATCTTAGGCTTAAGCATGACAGTATAAGACAAATTCATCCAAATGGCCAGTCCTTGACTAAGACAAATGCATTCAAATAGTAGGGACTTCTAGGATGGAGAAAAAGCAGAGTGAACGAGAATCGCAGGTGGGGTGTTAAAGGTCTAGAGGAGGCTATTGAACTCCCACTTTCCACTGCATGCCACAAGAAGAATTATGAGAACGAAAATGAGAATATATGTTCTTCCTTTTCTGAGTGGGGAGACCTGGTTCTCTCCACTGCAGATCATGTTCAAAAAGCTCGTCTCTCCCACTACACATATAAACAGTGATGCAATGGAAAAATCCCCATCGGAACAACAAAGCCCCCCAAAAAGCCCTCACGCCCAGACAAACCGGAACTGGTATGTATATATACAATTCTCTTCCTTATCATCTTGACATTTTTGTAATTTCATTACTCTCAGAAGAGTATTTTACATCCCTGCCAGTGGGAGATCCATCAGCTTTTAATGTGCATTGAGTCTAAAGGCATGCCCTTGTAATGGTGCATTTGAGTGCATTGAATATGGACACTAACTTACCCATTTAAAGTTGGCTCTGTATGAACTTTGAACTTGTGAAGCTGAAGGATTCACATCTCGATTTCACACTTTGATGTGCATATAAGACTCCGGTTTTGGTTTAAATGGGTATAAATTAGTAATATTCTTAGCATGGATCATTTTTAGCAGCACCAATAAAATTATTTTCATAATTTATGTCCATCCCAGTGAGTGGATAATTTATAACATCAACAAGGACCTTATATTTATAATTTTTATGTCTACACTGGTATCATCATCAAGAGCTTCAAGAAACATTCCTCTAATGGTTGCACTATAAAGAAAAAACTCCCTTCTACTACAGTGCCAAGTCTTACTAGTATCTACTCCATCAAGAGAATAACATCAGTGTCATTTCCTTGAAACTCATGTCATGTTGGAGGGGGGCAGACCATCACCAGGAGATAATCTCGGTGGGTATCTTAACATTCCATATACGTCATCATTGAAACATCATGTAGTTGTATAGTTACTGGAATCGCCTTAGGTAAACCCAACTCCTGCACTGAAATATTTTCAGAATTGGGAAATCTCGGGTCCATATCGGATTCTTCGATTCTTTCTTTTCATTTTTTTGGGTCATCCATTTCTTGCAATCGAGTCCATTTCCGGTACTAGAGTTAGCACAATGAAACATTTATGCTTAAGAAATGCATTTTAATTTGTGTTATGTTCACACTATCATATTGTTTCATTGTAGTGTGTTTTCTTCACTCTATCCATTTTCTAAAATTTGAATATGAAGGCTATCTTAAATCTCCCCAACTACAAACACCTAATTTATCACCTGCATCAGTTGCAAGTCCTATCTTTGCAATTGTTGTGTGTTATTTAAATGTCTTATTGTTGCATTGTGTTGTTTTTGTTTACAAGTCTTATTACTGCATCTTATAGTATAGAAGGGCTGACACATATTTTTAATGTTGTAGTGTGAAACAACAGCTAGTCCACCTATCTTGTGTCATCTTGTCCTAAAATCTCCTTCTCACTACCTTAAAAGAGGTGATCAAGATTAAACTAGTGCATTTTCACACTAAGACAACAACATTACATCAAAGCTACAAGCATAATTTTAAAACAAGTTTTATAATATCTAAAGTTTATATGATTCGGAAATTTTAACATTGAATAATTTCTCAAGAGCTACATTGGATCACGTTTTCTTTTTATTCCTTTCCATTCTACTAAGTTGCATTGAGCATAACTAAATGTTTGTTTGCAGCATGTATGGACAAAGCTGAGTGACCTGAGGGGCAACATAATTGAATCTTCCATAAATATCCCAAAATTTCAAATAAAAATCAGTCAGCCCCTATCGTGTTCTTATCTCATAAACCAGTGAACTTGACCTTTAAGGAAAAATTAGTATTTTAAATGCACTAGTACGCATTCTCAGATGGTCGGGCTTGGGCCAATGGAAACCCTAACGAGACCTGTGGCTCCGTGACATCGAGCATAATGATAAGGGGTGGTTTTCTTATCGCCCCCAACAAGACCTACACTACTCCTCTATCTTTTAGTGAGTTTGAAATAGATCAGAGGGGAACCAATGTCAATGATAATAGGTATATAAATTTTTTTCTGGCCTTTGCTACTAAGAATGATCTAGACTAGGCTTATTGGGCCCTGCAGAGCAGTTATTATATCAAATTAGGAATACCGACGCTTGATGAGACATATGGAATCCTTAATGGGGACTGGAGTCAATCTAGAAACTCAAGCTTTTTGCCCAGATTGAGCTTTATACAACAACCATTTCAAGGTATGCTCCATGGTCATTACCATCCCTGTAGGATATGTAATACTTAAAAAATGAAAGAAAGTGTATATTTTATTTTCTCTTGGTTCCATCGGTTTAATCATATATAGTCCATACCTATACAATACCCTTAAATTAGAGATTACACACATACTCAAATTACAAATCATATATACAACTAACTTGGTTGATTTTATTTATCAACACTCCAGTTTTCTTGCAGACTATTACTTTTTCTACCATGTAATATTAGTGTATTTTAAATATTTCTCTGTGAAAACATAGACTTTTTTAATTTTCAAATCTTTATGATTTAGTGTACATTTTTGAAGTCACCTTCTATTTTCTCCCATGTGGTTCATCGACTATATTTTAATTCATTCTGTTGTAGAATTTTTCAGTTCTTTTCTTCAAAGACAAATGGTTGAGTGTATTTTAAGCTACTCCCTAAGATTTTGAGACACTTTAAACTCTTGGAAAAACAATTTGAGTTGAAATTATATTTTGTGGTCAAATTCAATCACAATTTGAGGGAAAAAGTGTATTTTTCAAAGCCATTATCTAATTCAATATAACTTATGCAATTGGAAGCTGGTTTTGACTTACAACATCCAAGGTTGATAAATGGTGATATGAAACCATCCTCTTATATTTTTTATTACCAATATAGAATATAGATTATGTAAAGTGTTGTCGTTTTATCACTTCTGAAGTGTGTTATTGATATTGTTTTATGGTTTTTTTTATTATAGTTATTCTCTGTAAAATTATTATTTCAATGACATATTGTATGGGTTAAGGTAGTTATAAAATGGGATATATTTTATTTCAACTGAAATCATGGTTATATCATGTTTATAGGCTTTGTTTATAACTTTTATTTGAGTAAAAAACATAATTTCATTAAAGTTATGATTATGTTTTCTTTTTAATGCAAAATCTGAAAAAAAAAAAAAAAATTAAAAATAAATAAATAATGCAAAACCAAATTAGGAATTTTTGTTTTAGTGAATTCCAACAAGGATTGCCCAAAAAGGAGCCCTTTTTCCATCTTCAGGGGCATCTTTGATTTGGTATTTTTTTTCTATTAAATTAATCAAGGTGTTCCCATCTATGTTTTATTCAGTTTATTTTGGAGGCAGTTATAATGTGTTGTGATATGAAATGTTATGTAAATTGTGAATTTCAAGTTTTGAATCTTTTAATTAACCAGTATCTGCAAAAAGACATACCTAAAACCTTAGTTAAATCCATTGGAAATAAATTCCATATAAGAATAGGATGCATGTTCTGATGGATTACTACCTAAACAAGAATCAAGAGATAATGGTGGTTGATCATACATTATTTGTGAAAACATAGGAATTCACCCAATTTCAAGCAGGTATTCATATCTAAATAACACATAATTTTTTCTCTAACATGGCCTTCACTGCAAGTCCAATGAGTTTATGTTGTAATATATATAGAATATCATTATCATTTTCTCCTCCCTTTGCAGGGATCAAGCTGCCTCGTCCATGATTAATTAATCACCCTGTTTTGTGGTTGCAAGTCCAGGTTTGTCTCAACGTTCTCCTAATCAATTGATTTACCATCCCTCTACAATACTGTGCCTCCAAAGGTATTCATTACTTGGGTTAGACATTACACTTGGCCCCTGTACAGATGCCGAGTCATGGAATTATACTCCCCAAGGCAACATCGTTGATCTGAATCTTAGGGGGAGGCCCCCAAGATTTAAAAAATTGAAATGGCTCTAACAAGATCTGCAAAATTAGAATGCCAGAAAATAAATAAATAAATAAAAATAAAAATAAAAAAACCAAATTTTTTTTTTTTTTTTATTAAAATAGAGAAATTACATTGTGGTGGACAATCTGTCCTTTTACAAAATGCGACTTGTTACTTATAGTCTTTTTTTGTTACAATAACACATGTAAATTCCATGGGTGGATCTCACTTATAATACCATGGGTAAATACCATGGGTGAATGAATACCATGGGTGGATGTCACTTACAATATTATGGGTGGATAAATACCATGGGTGGATGAATACCATGGGTTGATGCCATTTAAAATACCATGGGTGAATGAATAACATGGGTGGATGAATACCATGGGTGGATTCCATTTTCCTTTCGGATCATTCCTCCCTCCCTAAGAAGAAATGGTCCTCGTTGTGTGAAGTTCCCTCCTGAGAAGTCTTTGTTGAATATGAGGAGCTACGGAAGAGAAGGGTTTTGTGTGGTTAACCCATAACCGTAATGAACGAAGATCTGAGGATAGAGATACCCTATAATGCTTGTGACCAACCGTGATATTGACAGTGTGTGACCTAGAAAATGGACTTCGATGAAGTGTGGGTTTTTGGATGACCCAAAACCATGAAAAACAAAGATCCGATGATAATGATACCCTGTAATGTTTGTGACCAACTATGTTACTAACAATGTGTGGCCTAGCAAATGGACTTCGATGAGAAGGATTTTGTGCGGTTGACCCATAACTGTGATGTTGATTATTGATGAAGTAGCATGTGCCTACATAGCTTGGGTTGGGAGGGCACATCTCAAAATATCATATGCCGAATACTATTATGCTGAAACTGATTAATATGAAGCAGGTGTCTACTAAAGCGGGGTGGGAGGGCGCGTCTCCAAAGGGAACCCGCTCTGAATGTTGCTCCAGTTTTAAAATGGGCATAACTCAGTCAATATAACTCAGAATATTTATTATAACCTATTTTTGGAAACAGAATGATCATTCTGCATCTTAAGTGTTTGAAATCACTATCTAGAGACCCTAGACTCTCAGATTCATGCTGGAACTATCCTGTCATCACAAAATTTCTAAAAAAAATAGCTGATTTTAAATCAGCAATAAATCCCTCGTCTGGATTCCGATTCGACCGATTTTTTTTTTGAAATTCGGTGAATTTTCAAGGGGAGCGCAGATATGTAACTATTTATCTAAAATTTCCCACTAAAAACTACAAGAAATGATAGGATATCTGCCGTCCATGAATTTTCATCAGAAACATTGCTGCAACATTGCTGATTTTGAATCAGCGATATCTCCTTCATCTGAACTCCAATTTAGCCGATTTTTATTTTGAATTTGAGTATTTTTTTGCAAAGAATGTAGATCTAGTTTTTTTTTTTTGTAAAATTTTCCCCAAAATTTTAAGATCTAATCTGCAAACCTGCCGCTCAAAAAAATTCATGGAGTTTGTTGAAGATTGTTGCAAAACATTGAAACTGAAATATGTTTCAAACCCTCATTCCCATGGAGGCGTAACCTGAATCTGATACCACTGAGTCGAATCTTGGGGGGAGGCCCCCGAGATCTAAAAAATTGAAATGGTTCTGACAAGATCTAAAAAATTAGAATCCAAAAAAAAAAGAAAATAAAAAAAGAGAGAACACGAAGAAAATAAAACCACAAAGAAACTTGTTTTATTAAAACGGAGAATAACTGTAGAAGCTACATTGTGGTGGACAATCTGTCTTTTTACAAAATGTGACTTGTTACTTATAGTCTTTTTTTGTTACAATACCACATGTAAATTCCATGGGTAGGTAAATACCATGGTGGATCTCACTTACAATACCATGGGTGAATGAATCCACAGGTGGATGTCACTTACAATACCACAGGTGGATAAATACCATGGGTGGATGAATACCATGGGTCGATTCCATTTAAAATAGCATGGGTAAATTCCATGGGTGAATGGATAACATGGGTGGATGAATACCATGGGTGGATTCCATTTTCCATTCAGATCAATTTTCCTTAAAGGAACAATTTTCTGCGTGGAAGCTGTTTGACTAGGAAAGGCAGCGAGGCTCAGTATTTTTTGTATGGGTGACAATACCCAATGGAGCATGATGTATGATTCTAAATTGCATTTATCTGCAAAGGTAGAAGACAGACATCCATAGCAGAGTATGAAAAATTGTTCTCAATTAATAAAAGGTACTTAAATTTGTCTCAGAGTGGAGAACTGTAGAAGATTAGAAGAGAAAATAGGATTTATGAACAATGGGTTTACATGCTTACAAGTGATAAATTTAAGTGGCGCTCATTTGATCCTAAATTGGGGCAATGGAGAAGGCTGCCAACACTGCCTCCAGACTCTTTCTTCTCTTCCAGTGACAAAGAGTCTTTTTGTGTTGCCACTGATTTCCTTGTGTTGGGACGGGAAATTTCAGGTCTTGTTATTTGGAGGTATGATCCTGTTAACAATAAATGGTATAGGTGTCCTTCTATGATCACTCCAAGATGCATATGAGGAATTGTTGTGTGTAAACTCATTTTGGGTGAAAATGCATGTACCCTAGTTAGTTAGCTGGGATTTAAAATTCTAAATATTTTCCTATGAAGAACATGTAGATGCACCCATACATGCACCCCATAATGGGTGCATGTATTTGAGGAGTTGGTGTGAGTAAACTCAGTCTGGGTGCATGAAGCTAAGGAGTAGTTATCTGGGAAATTACAATTTTTGGATATCTTCCTACAAAAAGAATTTGGTCACCTAAGTATGCACCTATTCTGGGGTGCATGCAATTGAGAAGTTGGTGCATGTAACCTAGTTAATTGGGAATTACAAATTCTGGATATTTTTTTGTGAAGAACAGAAAATAGTTGGCAGAGTACAAGCTAGTGTATTGGAATTTTGTGAATCTAACCTTCTGGTCTATTCGAATTTGAAAAATACCAAAATTGGTATTGGTTCCATCCACAACCAAGTCTTAATTTCCTTGCTTTTCTTTCCCTATGCCATATGGTACAGTTGACACGGGAAAATGAAAACTTCTACTCCACGAATTCCATGTCTCCTTAAAGAGAAGTGCATGTCACATGGTTAGTAGAGTGTTATTTCCCTATGTTCACCAAACGGTACAGTTGACATGGGAAGATGAAAGCTCCTACTCAAACTGTTCCATGTATCCTTAACAACCGATGCATGTCACATGGTTAGTAGAGTGTTAGAAGCTAGAGAAGGCCCAGTTTTCCAATGTCTTTTTTCTAGAATATGTTTCCGTGATATTTGCACCAACAGAACTGGGATGCAATTTACAGTCAAAATGAAGGTGGGGGTGCTGAATCTAGGTGGTGCATTTAATATGGACACTAGTACAAACCTATCTAAACTTGGGTAACCTCAAGTATTCATGTATTAAGTTCATGCAAATGACCAATGTACCAAATATTGGGAAGTCTGCAACCCCGAGCTTCATGAATCAAAATCTCAAGACCATATCAGACTTGGGTTTAGATGGGTCTATGGTAATAATATTCTTGTTCAAAGACAAAGATAAGATAAACACATGGATTATAAGAAGTTCTGCAATTCACTGAAAGTAATCCTTGGAGAAGCTTCATGGTTAACTTGGCTATATGTATTTGGTATAATGATTTTACGATGTCCAAAGAGTATGTATTTCCTTGAAGTAAGAAGAAATCAAATTTCCCAACAATGAATAAAATGCAGTGAAGCCCAAATTTACACTAGAAAAGTTTAGCACATGTTTTTAGGTGCAAAGAAGTTGTATGTATGCAGTTTAGGCGGGGACTTCTAAGCATATTAAATTAATTTTACGTGAATAAGCCTATAATGTAAAACCACTTATCCCACATGTAAAATAATAAAATATGCATGGGAACTATAAATAGGCTCCTAGACATTAAAGGAGGTCATGTTTTGGTGAAAATTTGGTATGGCTAGTCTATGAGAGACTCCATATCTAGGCAAGTGCAGTGTCCATAATTCCCTTTTAGAGTTGATTACACCTGAGTTAGCACCCTCTTGGAGTTGTTGAGGCTCAAGTTGGTGTCCATAGAACTTCCCAATAAAGTTACTCTATATTATGCAGTTGTCTGAAATAGTTTTAAAAAAAGGATTGTATGAGTCTATTTTCCATCATTTTAGTAGTGTTGCCTTGCTGACAAATTTTAGATTGTTTAAAATTCAATCTTCCTATTTTTATCTATAAAGTTCATGTTTTTGTTTAAGCTATCCTATTTTCATCTCATATTTTCAGTGACATGTTTTCTTTTCTCTTATACAAGAAAATTTTCCATAGTTTATTATCAGTTAGGAGGTTAGGCTTAACATTGGTATCAAAGCCAACCATTTTGGCCTCAAGGGAGAAACCCTAGGAATGGAAAATTCTTTAAGATAATATGCTTAACTTTGTTTGTCACTAACCATCCAAATATTGGAGCGAAAATATGATTTCCCGGGGGAAGTGAGTTAATATTATGCTTCATAGTTGACAGAGGAACGTTGAGCAGATAGAAGACTGACTTTTGAGCTCATGTATGCTTCAACCTTCCAAAATACTCGTGTGAAAGAGAACCTAAAAAAATTAATGAAGTTTCACAAAGTAATACATTTCTTTATAAGCTTGTGAAGGGGTTGCTGGTAGAAGCTTCAGACTTCATGTTGCAAGACCAGATTTGCATAACTACCTGATTCTTGTATATACAAGCTTCTGTTATGCTTGTCAGATTTGAGAAAGAAGTTTGTGCATGTACGCTGGTTAGATTAGGAGCAAGATATTCTATACACAGGGGATATGTTGTAGAATGAAGGAAATTCAAATAAAACATCATTATAATTGGGTAGAATAGTACGTTCCAAAAATCATAATGCAGTAAAGTAAAGTAAGTTAATAAATGATTTTTTTTTCTTTATTGGATGAGAATAATATAATATTTAATAGATAGAATGAAAAAAACAGTAAGTCAATAATTAACTCATTGCATGGTACTTAAACTACAATTGTTTTGCTACAACTGTTGCAAGGACAAACCAACTCAGGAAAGAGCATGCCACCACATCAAATCACAGTCTATTGTCTCTAACCAAGAAGAAATGGTGAACCATGATTACCCAATTTTGTATTGCAAAGGTTACTACACATGTTTTTAAAGGCATTAAAAATTGTATGTAAGCCCCTTAGAGAGAAAGTTTAAACCTATGGAGGTGAAGTTTAATAGAATAAGTTTACTTTCTCACTTATAGGAGTGAATTTTAATGGAATAAGTTTACTTTCTCACATATGGGGTGGAGTTTAATGGAATAAGTTTATAATTTCATTAAAAGTAATGAGGTGAATCCATAATGTAAGAAGATATGTCTTGTCTATAATATTAATAAACTAAATTTTAAAAAAATGAATTTAATAAATTAAAACACTAAAAAATAACCCACCAAATAATAATAATAATAATAATAAATTTAAAAGTAGATCATAACAATTATAAAAATTTATAAAAATTAAATCAATAAAAATCTATCATAATTCTGAATCTTTTCATTTTTGAGAGAATTGTGTTTTGTTTCTTTTGATTCTTCTTGGAGATTACTAGATTCACAGTTAGGATGGATTTACACATGTAAAACCATTTATCTCATATATAAAATATTAAGAAACACATGAGGGAATATGATATGTAAATGAGGGACATCTAGTCCACTCACTTCACCATTATAAATTCTTTACAAAATTAACTTCTAGTCTTTGTTCTCAATTTGGTGTAAACATTTATGACCTTAAATTGATTTTGAGGCCTTTGTTCTTGATGCAATGCTAAGTGCAAACTACTTCCCAACAATAATTGGGAATAGTGAAATGGCTTATTCTCTTCTCGTGTAGCCCGCACACAAGTAACCAATGGACAATGCCAATAAAAACTGAGCCTCTACACTTATTATGTATTTTGAACTTTGTTTTTGATGCAACTTCTTTTCATGTGAATATCCAATTGGGCTAGAATCTATCAGATAGATAAAAAATGAGATATCGTTATGGTTCCGTGAGCATTCAATTTTGACTGTAGCGGATTCCTTAATAAATTGAAGCTCTCCCAAATGATCATTGCTTTGGACAATACCATCTAGCCAATGGTGCTATATATTGATGAAATTGGTTGGGGTTAAACACTAGTTGTCATATTGTTTATGCATAAGGTTTATAGATTTATGCTCAATGGAACCAATTTGTTGTGCAATGTTTGGAGAACCAATGAACCAACTTAATAAACATTTAGTTGCAATTACAATTTGAATAAGTTTTAATATAAGCAATTTTCCTCTTGATATATTAACATATAGATGTTAATGAAAATTTTGTGTGCATGCATGAGAGTTGGGTGCAAATGATCAATGTTGTGTAGCATTAGTGTGATAAATATGGGATAGTGCAAAACATAGTTTTGAAGATTAGTCTAAGTTGACTCATACCTAATAAACTCAGTCAAGTTGATTGAGAGGTCAAGGAAACATGCCAATAAGTGCCAGGTTATAAGGTGTGCCAATGCATGTCAGGGAGTGTTATGGAGTGCCAAGGAAAGTCAAGGGAGCACTAGTTTTAAATGCATGGAAATGAATAAGAGTGTGTGACAGGGAGTGTTAGTGAGTTATAGGTGTGCTAAGGAGGGAGTGACAAGGTATGCTAGGTAGTTCCAAGGAATGCTAGAGTGTCAACGTGACATGCCAAGAAGTTTCAAGTGTGAGGGTGTGCCAATGTGTGACAAGGAGCGTTAGGGAGTTCTGTTAGGGTCCTGTGATTTAGCAGATTGGTAGACCAAATGCATAGGGTAACATAAGAATAGTCTATGGAGTCCTAGGACCTAGCTTTCCTGGGCTTAGAGAGGGCTCTCTCTATTGTATGCAAAGGATGTGAACTTTTTTCTTTTAGGGTTTGATTTTAGGCTAGTTGTTAAGTGCAGGGTTTGTTGTTTGTTTGGTTGGGTAAGATGGTCAAGTAGAAATAGGTGGAGTGAGAGGTCTACAAATAATTGGGCTATGGAGTCTATGAAATTCATGGATATCTCAATAATGAAACAAGATGCACAACATGGCAAATATAGCATGGTCAAATGGATCTATAAGGAATGTGTGAAGTGAAATGAAAAATAAGTTGGTGAACAAAGTAGGTGTGTACTAGGCAGTGAAGAATCCTTAAACAAATACCTTTTAAACAAGATGTCTCAAATACTGATCAACATAAGAACATAATCATAAGGCAGGGAAAACCAATAGCTCTTAGATTACACTTTAAACAAACAAGCATTCAAGATGAACAATTCAGTGAACCATAGAAAGCAAGAAACATAACTAACTTTTAGTGATTTCACCTTCAAGGTTTATAAAACATTCAAGAGAAAAAATAAATTTAATCAATGAAGATGGAACACCTAAAAATCAATGATCAAGCTACAAAGAAATTTAATGCAACTTCTCAAGTATGGATAAAGGGCATGATCAAAACATGGCCTCTTTGACTAAAACCTAACAAGTAATACTTCAAAGAGAGATTCCAAAACAGAGTTTAAATAGTATCAAATAGGCAGGGCTAACCATAAAACATATTTGAAACTACTATATTTAACCATTCATGGAATAAACAAGCATATGGAGGTTTAAGGAGCAGCTAAGAATGCCTTCAACAAACCCAGTAGAGGAAAACACAAAGGCAGTAGAAACATGAAGGACTAAGGTGCCTCAAAGAACATTTCTTAACCTATACTCTTTTGTTCTATTGCAGCATAGAAGGATGGAAACATAATGAAAACATGAGAAAAAAATAACATAAGAGAGAAGCACTTCACCAATAACCAAGCTCAGGGATTCTGCAAGCTATCCTCCTTCATCATCAATCAAAACAAGGCATTCAAAAACTCCACAAGACCAATTTCATCTTCAAACTCATAAAACCATGTATTGCTCTCAAAGCTCATAAAAATTAAACCATATACATAGGACCTCCTTTCTCTATTTATCTAGCAAGTGAGGAGGTGGAAACCATAAGAGGCTTCTAGAAACCCTAAATTCATCATAAATGTCATTTATGTGCTTGAAGACCATGCAAGGCCCAAGGCACATAATATCTAAGCTAATAAATGAAAAATAACATAACATAACTCCTCAATAAAATTTGGAGTGATTTGCCCAATAAAACATTAAAAAAACATTTTTCCATCAATTTGTGTGTTTTTTGACTTTTTGGCCAAAAACACACAGTGTTGTCCATAAGCGCAGAGCCACCTTTGGCAGAAAATAGGTCCTGTTGCAGCCAAGTTTTGGGGGCCTTCCCGATGTCAGATTTTGCTTCGTGAAGGCTCGTTGAAAATATTGCTGAGTCCTCTTTCCAGATATGATTTTTTTTTTATGATTGAGCACCTGTAACCTATTCAAGAATTCAAATACCCAAGACTTCTTTGAGCACAGCACCAGGCCTGAAAAGGAGGCAGAATGGTGAAAATGAGGTGTGTTTTGACATTTTGAGGGGACAAAACTTCTCCAATTGCTCTGAAATTTGGTGAGAATAGTGTGCTAGCCATTATTAATCCAAAAATTTAGTTTTCCCTATGAGGATGCCTGAAGGAAAGACATAGCGCCAGTGGCACTGTGCTAATAGGCCTTCAAATTCTCAAAAAACAAAAAATTGCCCAAATTCCTTAAAAATTGGTGGAGGTCTTCTTCAAAGGGTTTGAGAGACCTGTAGGGAAGCTAATGCCAAAATTCCAAGTCTAGCTTGTTCTTATCTTCTTTTTAGTACTTTGATTTCAATGAGGGCCTCTTTGAGTTTGGCACAAGAAAGTTTTTTTTTCATTGAATAATGCTTGGTCATATTTTTCTGGAGAGCAAGGCCCCTTTTTATCTTCATAAAATACTTGTGTTCATCCTTATAATACTGAATGATACACTGAGCCATCTCAAAATCTCTCTCCAACTCCATAATTTGTGCATCTTTGCTTTGGAACATTATTCTACTGGCCATCTCCTCATCTTCATTACCACTGTATAGGTCAATGAATTTGGGATTTTGTTTAGTTTGCCTGCCTCTCTTACCTTTATTCATTTTTTGTTTTCCCTTGTCAAGATTTTGATCTGGGGAAGATGGCATGGTCCCTTGCCTCTTGGAGGCAGAAAACACTAGCCTTAGCCCTCTCTGGTATGTGCATGCAAGAGGTGTGATGGTGATTTTTTTGGTCTCTTTGTCATGGTTGTGATCATCATTTAGACTATGGGCCTCTTCCCATTTTTCATTTTCATCATGACTAGGGTTACCTTCATCTTCATCTTCTACACTGTCATCATTGTCATAATCACTGAAGGGATGATTGCTGTCATGACTATCATGACAGTTGTCATGACTGTCATGACTATTGTCCTCTTTGCTTTCTTATCCCTCACTGTCTTCCTTATCATCAGCCTCTTTGTCATTGTTTTTTACCCCCTCCTCATTGTGGTCTATCTCATTTGCATCACTTCTACCTTCAATTTCTGCATTCTCCTTACTGTCTTCATCTTTGTCATTGTCCTCTTCTTCATTTTCTATTTCTACCTTTTCATCATCAATGCTCATGTCATTTTGACTGTCAAGTTCTTCATCTTCCTCACCATCCTCTTGCATATTTTCATTATTTTGCTCACTGTCATGCTCACTATCTTTCTCTTCATTCTCTATTTCTACCCCCTCTTCACTTTCATCATTCCCTTCTTCTTCCTCTTCATTTTCTGCCTCTGCCTCATTATTTTCCTCTTCTTCACTGATTTCATCACCTTCATTGTCAACACTCTTTTCATCATCCTCACTCTTTTCCTCACTTTGGACTGACTCATTTGCACCATTACCCTCACTATCATTACTTTGTCCATTATTGCCACTCTCATCCTCTTTATTTGATGCATCAAGAGAAGGGGAATAAGGGAGGTTTCCTTGAGGCGAGGGCACTTGTGTAGATGAGGAAGCCAAGTTTGTTTGATGTGGAGGTTATGGGCTTGTGAAGACTTCATGTGCTATGAATACCTCCCAAGGTATACCCTATTGTTCCAACTAATGTAATACCACCATCTTGATCAAGGAATGGTGAAATAAACTTTGCATTTGTTGGGAAGGACTCCTTCTTCGGAAAGCAAAAGACAATTTGTCCATACTTCTATAGAGGTAGTAGGGCAAGTTGAGCATGTTGACCCTTGTGAAATGCATGAGGAGTCTAACATCGTAGGAATAAATCCTAGAGTATCTCCCCTCACAGGTGAAGTACTTCATGATAACTTTCATCAAGGGTGAAAATCTCTGTTTGAGATGTGAGAAGGGAAAAATAGACTTGCAGCCTTGTCTGTAACTAGTCTTGACAAATGGTTCATAATAATCCTTGTCCAATTTGGATTTCTTAAACCATTTTTCACCAATAGCAGGGATACCAGTAGCATTTGAGATGGCATCTACTGACAGTTCAAAATCCACTCCTGCAAGGCTTGATTGTTTATTGTGCAGGTTAAGAATGAAAAGACTTGTAAGCTCTGGGTGGCTTTGCACTTGCTTGACTCTCTCACAAATTAAAAGAACCCTACATTCTAGAAACATGAGAGGATCATGGGAGATGAGGTGATGGCCACTGTGCTCTGGGGTTCAAATCTGTTCACTTTTCCTCCCTTGTGATTTGGCCTCATAGGCCCTTGACCCATGTCACTACTGCTACTATCTTCTGCCCCTAACATGGTGATGGGAGTTGTTTGTGGACAAACTAGGGTTTGGAGGAGAAAAAATGAAAATGGTGGTGAGGGCAGCTTCTGTGAATGAGTGATGTGGAGGCTAGTTTAAGCACTGAGTGCTTTGAAGTTTAAGGGGGTTTTCTTGAAAATGAATTGCAACTACACTAATTCACTCTCACTCAAATGACACTTAATTTGTTCAAGTAAGTCAAAAACATAGGTTTAATATGTATTGAAGACCTTGGGTTTGCACAAATTAGGGTTTAACCATTCCTTTAGCCTTCAAACCACTAAAAATACTTGAGGAGGAAAAGAAATAGGCCACCTACCAGCCCTTTTTTACTCTTCTGAAAGCTTTGGAGGTGATTTGGAGGTGTCCTTCAGATTTTGGGCAAGTTTTTTCTTTTTTTGGGGGCCTTCTGCATTAGTACAGTGCCCTACTCGAATAGTCAGTTCAGCCTGTGGGCGCAGCGCCGGGTGGGTCGTGCCACTGTACTGAGCGCAGCGCCGACGTTCAGGCCTACCGGTCGGGTCCTAGGCGTGTTGGGCCCATATTCGTGTAGCACCACCTATTTGCGCAGCGCCACCCTGAATTAGTGCAACGCAAAGTTAATTTGAACGAGGAAATTTCCGGTTGGCGCAGCGCCACCAATTCACACAGCACCAGGGAAATTTTCCTAGAAACAATTAAAAAACTCTAATTTTTATCTTGAAGGCTTTCTCTCTCTGCCAAGTGATAAGTGAGTTGGAAAATGGTAACTTAGGTGCTTTTATACCTTTTGAGAAATAAATAAAATTTATAAAACCCACTTTTGCTATGTTTGATTTTTTTCAGTTCATGGTTTTCATTGATATCCTATGACCCTTTTTGCAGGTGATTTGCAACCTTTTGAAGTGTTTTTTTTTTCTTCCTTTGGTGAGGGTGTGCTAAAAATATGAAGAGGTCTTTTTTAATCCTTTGAGGGCCTTGGTGCTGTCAAAAACCTTTTTATGCACTGAGATATTTGCAAAACATGTTTTATCGCTCTTTAATTTTTCTAATTGTTAGTGACCTAAAAACATGTTTTTCTTACCTTTTACTGATATTGATAGTGGTATATCCATTTTGGAAAAGATTTTACATAATGCATGCTATGTTTTCCCTTGGCCACTTCTGATTTTATACAGGTGCCATAACACAGATTTTTTGGTCTCTTTAGTCATTTTTTGGTGTTTGACACCTCATTTACTCAATAGTAAACTCATGCTCAGTTTGATTTCTCATTTTGACACTTGACCTTATGATTTCCTTCCTCTGACCATTTTGAGGGCAATTGACTGCATTGAAGGCTTAGTCCCCCTCACACTGATACTCTTTGTATTTCCCTCCCTTTGATGCAGTGAAGCATTGTTGCCTTGAAAAACCATGGAGGTCACCTTCTGATATCATTCTTCAAACTTCTGACTATTTTCATCATGGAGACCCACAATATTCATTTCACCTTCTTGCCTACCTTCCCAAATTTTAGGTTTTATGGATATTAGAGACAAAATAATTAGTGTTGTCTTCTAAGTTCTCTATAGCCCTTTCAAGTTCAGTTCACCTCACCTTTTTCCCTTTTTCATTTATAATTTCTAAAAATATTCAATATGTGCTTGGTTGTGTTGTTGTGCCTTCTGTCCTTGTGGATTTTGCATTGGTTTCTTGCTTGGCAGCACTGTTTAGCCAAATAGTCCTCAAAACCCTGATTTTATTTAAACATAGGCATGTTGCCTCTCCTTTGTTTTGGCTGCCCTTAGTGATGATTTAGCCTCTTACCTTACCTCATTTTCTGTTGATGGCCATCTCAATCATTCCTACAGAAATATCAACAAGGGCAGTTGTCCCTTGCAGAATTTTTTCTTGACCAAGGAAGCCTTCCTTGAAGGGTTTTTTATCAATCTTGGGCAATCAAGTGATGACCCTCCTTTTCACTTAATTTCATCTTCTTGGCACATGTAAAATAGTGATCTCAAAATACCAAAACAAACCTACAGCTTATGAAGCCCTAAATGAACTAGAAGGAGGCTTTTGGATTTGGCCTTTGGCCGAAAACTTGACTTAGGGTTTTTAGGTGTAAAACAAAGTTTTTTACATACTTTATGCATTTCAGACCCAAAACTATTGATTTTTATTTATCTAAAGATCCTAGAAAGGTAGCTTGAAACCACCAATGCTTGAGGCACTTGGTGAATAGGGGAAAAGGTTAGGCTACTTGGCAATCCAAGGTGGAAGTAGAAGGGTTAGGCAAGTCAAAACATAGTGGTAAGGTCAGAGGTGGCAAAACATAGTGAAAATGAGTGGCATGAGCCCATGAATGGTCTTCTAGGAGTGATAGGTTGGCCATGACTTGATAGAGTAGTGAAATAGTGAGAAATTTATCCTAAGAATGATGAAGGCAGTGATATTTCTAGAACTCACAATATTCATGAATTTTGTTTCTAGAAATCTAGGATAAGAATTTAGTCATTTATGAAAAGTAAAAATTACTGATGACTAACAGTGGCTCCACTTGGGGAGGGCAGCTCATTTTTAGGAGGTGTCCAGAACCTCACATCTCTGGTTTTATGAAGACTAGTGCCTTATCCATTGGGAAAATTTTTAATTCTTCTCATTTGTTGGTGCCTCTTTGAAGTTGTGACCTCAATAATCTGAAAAACATGATTAACTCAACTTAATCTCTACCTACCAAACCTACTTACCTAACATTTTTTTCTTCATTGGGTGCACTTGAATTGGCAAACCCTTGAAATTATTTTCTTTGGAAAGCAGAACAAAATATCTACTTCTACTCTTTTCACTTCCAAGAGTTCAGATTGAGCTAGTGAAATATTTTTATTCTCTACCTAGACTATTTGACTGTCAAGATATAGTTGTATGGAAAACTTCCTTCTCTAAGCTATTGACATGAAATTTAAAGCATGGTTTAAATCAGGATTAGGCAATCTGACTTACCATGGGTTGTGGCATTAGGACAAGCTGCACACAAACATTATTTATGTACAAACAAAACTATAAAAATAAGGGCTATGATTTATCATTTGGTATGCATCCCCATCTTCCTCCTTGGTTCAGTTTTGATCGTGTGGAACCAATATTTCTCATTCCTAATCTATCCTTTTTGACATGTTAAGTTTGAATGATTTGACTAGCCTTGTTTTACTAACTTATCAACACAAAATTTAAAAACATGTTTCAGCCATGACTAAGCTAGATGACTGAAACAAGATCTTATTTTTGAACTAGAAGTGGAATTTAATCTTGCACACTTTCAGTACTACTATTTTTTGGGCATGGGGTTGTACCTCTTTACAAATATGCCCTCTTTTTCTTTCTTTTAGGTTTTTGTGTTTTTGTGATTTTTCTCACGCAATGTTGTATACAATGAATCAAAATTCTAAACTAGGAATTTTGACAGAAATGATACTTGAGTATCCTATCATCAACAGGATCTCCAAACATCCCTTGTCTGTTTAGCTTTGGTAAACAAAAAATGCTGCTACCTCTATTGGAATGCATACTCTGATTATTTTCCCATAAACTTTGAAACTTGTCATTTTTTGCTTTTTATCTTCTCATTGATCTTTGCTTTTGAACTTTGTCATTGTTGAAGAACTCCCTTATATGAACAAGGTAGTCATTATCAATTTTAAAACAGACAATGATGTCATCAATGTATATCATGGTAGAAAATCTCAAATCAGGAGCCACGGATCTTTGGAGAGTAACTTCAACACTCCATGATTCAGAAGGTGTTTGGTCATATAAGTAGATACCCCAAGGTGGTTTGAAAGTGGCCTCATGTTGATCATTTGGAGATACCCTCTCCTGATTGAAATATGAAACACTATCAAGCCATGACGCTTTGTTAGAACTCTCAACCTCTTGGAGTATATGATTTTTCTTGAGAAAAGGGTATCTATTTTTCAAGTGGTTCTGATCTAGGTCTCTGAAATCCATATATAGCCTACACCCTTTTATTTTCCTTCTAAGTGACATAATTTGTTCTAAATACTTCTAGTTCTTCGTGAAAGGGATCATACTTTGAACAGTGTTTGGGTCAAAAGTCTTTAAATTCTTATCACTATATGCAAAATCATATTCAAACTCTTTGCATAGCCTTATGCATTTCAGTTTTGTGTGTAATGATAGAGTCCTAGATAGCTTAATCATTTTGGGTCTTTCTAGGCTACCCACATTATACTCCTCTATATCAGTTCCAGTAGATACTTGTTTAGGTTTCATGGCAACATTTGTGGGATTCAACAACTCTTCTGAAAGGAAAAAACTCTTTGATGATGAGTTTTCTATGCAAGGAAAAACCTTAAGACTCTACTGACCCAAATTCCTATAGATTTATATTGTGTGAGAGTACTTAAGCATTTCTAGATTGGAAAAAGGGAAAGGTTCTGTTTTTGAGGTATGTCCTTCATTTGAGCAATATGATTCAGATTCTTAACTGATTTTTGATTTTGAAATTTCATTTTTCAGTTTGCAGAAAGTTATGTTCAGTTTTATCATCATGTTGTTGTTCAGGGCTGATATATTTTTGGTTATTGAGTTCTTCATTTGAGTATAGATTTGACTATTCTGGTGGGCCTAGATCTTTGCCATTTTCATTCATTTTTTCATCAATGTCATTTTCATTATACAAGATGAATGATTCTAAGTCTGAATGAATGGAATAGACAGGGGTGTTGTTTGGCCTATCTAGGCTACTTACCATATACTTCATGTGGGACTCTGGGTATAACCTCCTAGTTTGATTGAAGATAGGGATAGTAGCATATGACATGTCAAGTTAGAGGTTCCCCTGAAGCTTGGCTCCCCAATATCTGGATAAAAGCATGCCATACTTAGGGGGAATGTCAGCAACAACTATGTCCATGACTAGGTTCTTAGCAGGTATTTGTGCTAGATTGACACAAATATCCTTGATTAAGCCCAAACACTTGACTCTACTTGAATCAAATGAGTAGAAGTCTTTGTAAGGTTTAGTGATTTTTAGGCCTAATCTCTCCATCACAACTTTATGCATGAGGTTGTGAGAGGCACCGGAGTCTAGCATGGCATTATGCAAGATTTTGTCATGTATGTTTAAGCTAACATAGAAAGGGGGAATGGCTCCTTCTTGGTATTTTCCTTCCACTTTAGGTCCAAACAACAGCTCAGGTTTGTCATCAGTCAAGTGCAGGGTGTCAATATTATTTCCCATGTTTAAAAATTTCAAAACTTGGGACCTATACACTTCTTGAGCAACCAGTTCAGTGAGAGGTATGGTTAACTTGATTTTGGAAATCTCTCCTTCAAATCTGAAAGGTATTTGTGTTTTGGTCATATTTACATCAGTTTTATCAGCCATGAACTTTTCTACATTTTTAATTTGTTGATTCTGATTTGGGGCTTTAGACAAAACAGTTTTCTCAGGGCCGCTAGTGGAGGCACTAGGGAAGCTTGTGTCACCACTTGGTTCGCTGAATTTTTCTTTGTTTGGATCAGCTTTCTTGGCCATGGTGTTAGAAATGTATGTTGTCTTCTTAGGAGTGTTTTCCGGTGTCTTCCTAACAACAGTGTCTTCTTTGTTCTTTTTGGATTTTTCTTGGTTCTTTTTTCTCCTAAGGTCATATTGCTTATGGACTTCCGTTATTTTATTTTCAAATCCCAACTTGTAGTCTTGAGAATCCTCATAGTTAGTTTCAGTTTGATCCGGGGAAAATAACTCTTGTTCTTCTTTTGTGAGAAAAACATCATCTTCATTATCTGAACCTATTAATTTTACGTGGCTTTCTTCAAGTTCTTCATTCTCTCTTCCCTCTTCACCTAGGTAATTGTCTTGGAAAGGAGGCCTAATTTTTTGGTCATTGTCTCATGGTCTGATTTGAGGAGTGTCTCTTCTAAAGTTTTAAGTTCTATTTCTATTTTTGGGATTGGCTTGGTTTTCCCTAGGAGGAGTCCTTTCATTCAAATTTATCCTCTCTATCATTCTCTCCATTGTTCTCATTAGGATGTCCATTTTGGCATCGGATGAGGAGGTTGAGGGCATGGTTTCATCTTTGTAGGTTACTCTCTTTTCTAATCTCATCCTAGCTCTCTTTTCAATCAAGTTTGCCTCTTCTCTAATAGCTTCCCTTTGAATTTATTCTAAATTTATGGGGTCTCTCTCTCTCAATTGATATGTCATGTCTGGATCAAAGCCTTCAGGAAATTTCACTAGTGCTAGGGCTTGTGGGGGTTTCATGTGAGGTGGGAGGGCATTGTAGACACTATTAAACCTGGTGCAATAAGATTGTACACTTTCCCCTACATTCCTCTTAAGATTGTTATATTCAGAAAGGATTTGGAGGGGGTTTTTATTGATTTCCCACTTGTTTATGAAAGTTTGGTAGAGGGAAGGGAGATCATGTATAGTGTTAGGAGTTAATGCTTTGAACCATTTTTTGGCCTCTCCTCCTAAACTTTGTGGAAAGATCCTCATTTTAATGGTTTCTTCTTCTATTTCCATGTAATCAAAGGCATCATTTATCCTATCTACATGTTGTTGGGCAATGGTAGAGTCAGCTCCTATGAAATGAGGGATCTTGGATTACTAGTCATTTGGCAAAGGTACTAGAGGTTGAGGTAAAGCCAAGGGGGCATACCAAGCTACCATGATGGGAGCTAATGGAGGATTTACAAGAGGAGGGTTTGTGAGAGGAGGTGTAGGATGAAGTGGAGTGGTTTGCACATTGGTGGTATGGATGGGTGTGGTGGAAGTACTTGGACCAGCAAACTGATTCTGAGCATATTTGGTATGGAAAGAGCTAAAGTGATGAAGAAGTTGAAAGTCAAGTGGGGTGGAAGGAGAGGCTTCTCTACTAGAACTCTGCTACAAATATATGGGCTCAAGGTCAGTCTGGTCAATATCACTTTGTGACTTGGTTCTGAAAAGGTTCTTTGTATGGTGCAAGTCAAACTAGGGATATTTCAAGGCTATAAGATGTTCGGGGATAGAGCTTTCTCTATGAATAGTCCTAATAGTAGTTAAGTTTCTAGATTTAGAAGTTTGCCACAAAATATTTTCTAGGTCATCAACTATGGTGGGGGGGTTTGGCTCCTATTGAGATCTGGTACTGATCCTTTGTGAAGGCAGATTTCAAACTCAAAATTTATAGAGGCTAAAAGTTTAGGACTTTTTTCGGAAGGCTGACCTCTCTTAGTGCTTGGTAAACTCACACAGTATGGGACTAAGCTTCTAAACCTCTCTGGGTTTATTTGACACAACCCTAGGGAAGTCTAATGAGAACGAGTAAAGTAATAGACCTACTGGAGGCTAGTGGAGTCACCAGGTGGATGTTTTTAGTTGTTTTGAGGATATGTGTATATGGTCCACCACCAATAATTGACAAAAAACCAATCTAGGGATGTTTTTTGGGTTTTCTGAATTCCTTTAGAGATACTAAGATTGTCACTGACTCAAAGGTCCCATCATGATCACCATTGTGTTGTTGATAGTGATGAGGTGGCTATAAATCAATGGATAACTCTTTAACAAGGGTTTTTGAAGTCCTAAGGGGTACTTATATTGTCTCTAACTCAGAAGGTCGCACCGTGATCACCAAAATGTTAGGGTCCCGTGATTAAGTAGATTGGTAGAACAAATGCATAGAGTAACATAAGACCAATATTTGGAGTCCTAGGACCTAGCCTTCCTGGACTCAGAGAGGGCTCTCTATATTGTATGCAAAGGATGTGAACATTTTACTTTTAGGGTTTGATTTTAGGCTAGTTGTTAAGTCTAGGGTTTGTTGTTTGTTTGGTTGGGTAAGATGGTCAAGTAGAAATAGGTGGAGTGAGAGGTATACAAATCATTGGGCTATGGAGTCTATGAAAGTCATGGATATCTCAATAATGAAACAAGATGCAAAACAAGGCAAATCTAGCATGGTTAAATGGATCTATAAGGCATGTGTGAAGTGAAATGAACAATAAGTTGGTGAACAAAGTAGGTGTGTACTAGGCAATGAAGAATCCTTAAACAAATACCTTTTAAAAAAGATGTCTCAAATAATGATCAACATAAGAACATAATCATAAGGCGGGGAAAACAAATAGCTCTTAGATTACACTTTAAACAAACAAGCATTCAAGATGAACAATTCAGTGAACCATAAAAAGCAAGAAACATAACTAACTTTTAGTGATTTCACCTTCAAGGTTTAGAAAACATTCAACAGAAAAAATAAATTTAATCAATGAAGAGGGAATGCCTAAACATCAATGATCAAGCTACAAAGAAATTTAATGCAACTTCTCAAGTATGGACAAAGGGCATGATCAAAACATGGCCTCTTTAGTTTGCCTGCCTCTCTTACCTTTCTTCATTTTTTGTTTGCCCTTATCAAGCTTTTGAGCTGGGGAAGATGGCATGGTCCCTTGCCTCTTGGAGGCAGGAAACACTAGCCTTGGCCCTCTCTGGTATGTGCATGCAAGAGGTGTGATGGTGATTTTTTTGGTCTCTTAGTCATGGTTGTGATCATCATTTAGACTATGGGCCTCTTCCCCTTTTTCACTATCATCATGACTATGGTTACCTTCATCTTCATCTTTTGCACTGTCCTCATTGTCATAATTACTAAAGGGCTGATTTTTGTCATGTCTGTCATGACTATTGTCCTCTTTGTTGTCTTGTCCCTCACTGTCTTCCTTATCACCTGCCTCTTTGTCACTGTTTTTTACCTCCTCCTCACTGTGGTCTATCTCATTTGAATCACTGCTACCTTCAATTTCTGCATTCTCCTTAATTTCTTCATCTTTGTCATCGTCCTCTTCTTCATTTTCTGTTTCTGTCTTTTCACCATCAATGCTCATGTCATTTTGACTATCAGGCTCTTCATCTTCCTCACTATCCTCTTGCATATTGTCACTGTTTTTCTCACTGTCTTTCTCTTCATTCTCTGTTTCTACCCTTCTTCACTTTCATCATTCCCTTCTTCTTCCTCTTCATTTTCTGCCCCTCCCTCATTATTTTCCTCTTCTTCACTGATTTCATCACCTTCATTGTCAGCACTCTATTCATCATCCTCACTCTTTTTCCTCACTTTGGGCTGACTCATTTGCACCATTACCTTCACTGTCATTACTTTGTCCATTATTACCACTCTCATCCTCTTCATTTGATGCATCAAGAGAAGGTAAAGAAGGGAGGTTTCCTTGAGGTGAGGGCACTTATGTAGATGAGGAGGGAAAGTTTGGTTGATGAGGAGGTTGTGGGCTTGTGAAGACTTCATGTGCTATGAATACCTACCAAGGTATACCCTAATGTTCCAATTGATGTAATACCACCATCTTGATCAAGGAATGGTGAAATATTCTTTGCATTTGTTGGGAAGGACTCCTTCTTCGGACAACAGAAGACATTTTTTCCATACTTCTATAGAGGTAGTAGGGCAAGTTGATCATCTTGACCCTTGTGAAATGCATGAGGAGTATAACATGGTAGGAATAAATCTTGGAGTATCTCCCCTCACAAGTGAAGTACTTCATGATAACTTTCATCAAGGTTGAAAATCTCTGTTTGAGATGTGAGAAGGGAAAAATAGACTTGCAGCCTTGGCTGTACCTAGTCTTGACAAATGGTTCATAATAGTCCTTGTCCAATTTGGCTTTCTTAAACCATTTTTCACCAACAGCAGGGATACCAGTAGCATTTGAGATGGCATCTACTGATAGTTCAAAATCCACTTCTGCAAGGCTTGATTTTTTATTGTGCAGGTTAAGAATGAAAAGCCTTATAAGCACTGGGTGGCTTTGTACTTGCTTGACTCTCTCACAAAATTGGAGGCACCCTACATTTTGGAAACATGAGAGGATCATGGGAGATGAGGTGATAGCCACTGTGCTCTAGGGTTCAAATCTGTTCACTTTTCCTCCCTTGTGATTTGGCCTCATAGGCCCTTGACCCCTGTCACTGCTGCTACTGTCTTCTTCCCCCGACATGGTGATGGGAGTTGTTTTTGGAAAAAATAGGGTTTGGAGGTGCAAAAATGAAAATGGTGGTGAGGAAAAATTCTGTGAATGAGTGATGTGGAGGCTATTTTAAGGACTCAGTGCTTGGAGTTCAAGGGGTTTTCTTGAAAATGAATTGCAACTACACTAATTCACTCTCCCTCAAATGACACTTAATTTGTTCAAGGAAGTAAAAAACATAGGTTTAATATGTATTGAAGACCTAGGGTTTTCAAAAATTAGGGTTTAACCATTCCTTTAGCCTTCAAACCACTAAAAATAATTGAGGAGGAAAAGAAATAGGCCACCTACCAACTTTTTTTTTACTCTTCTATAGGCTTTGGAGGTGATTTGCAGGTGGGCCTGAGCTTTTGGGCAAGTTTTTACTTTGTTTTGGGGCCTTCTGCATTAGCGCAACGCCCTTCCCAAACAGTCGGGTCAGCCTGTGGGCACAACACTGGGCGGGTCGGGCCTCTGTGTTGAGTGCAGCGCTAGCATTCAGGCCTGTCGGTCGGGTCCTAGGCGTGTCGAGCCCGTCTTCATGTAGCGCCACCTATTCGCATAGTGCCACCCCAGATTAGCGCAGCACAGAGTTAATTTGAATGGGGAAATTCCTTATTGGCGCAGCACTAGGCCTTGTAAGCACAGTGCCACCGATTCGCGTATCGCCAGGGAAATTTGCCCATAAATGGTTAAAAAATCTGATTTTTCTCCTGAAGGCTTTCTCTCTCTGCCAAGTGATAAGTGAGTTGGAAAATGATAACTTAGGTGCTTTTATACCTTTTGAGAAATAAATCAAATTTATAAAACCCATTTTGCTATGTTTTCTTTTTGTCACTTCATGGTTTTCACTAATATCTTGTGACCCTTTTTGCAGGTGATTTGCAACCTTTTGAAGTATTTTTTTTCCTTCCTTTGGTGAGGGTGTGCTGAAAAGATGAAGAGGTATTTTTTAATCCTTTGAGGGCCTTGGTGCTATGAAAAACCTTTTTATACACTGAGAGATTGGCAAAACATGTTTTATCCCTCTTTAATTTTTCTGAGTGTTAGTGACCTAAAACCATGTTTTCCTTACCTTTTACTGATACTGATAGTGATATATCCATTTTGGAAAATATTGTACATCATGATTACTATGTTTTCCCTTGGCCACTTCTGATTTGTTGCAGGTGCCATAACACAATTTTTTTGGTCTCTTTAGTCATCCTTTGGAGTTTGACACCTCATTTACTCAACAGTAAACTCATGCTCATCTTGATTTCTCATTTTGACACTTGACCTTATGATTTCCTTCCTTTGACCATTTTGAGGGAAATTGACTGCACTTGAAGGCTTAATCCCCCTCACACTGATACTCTTTGTATTTCGCTCCCTTTGATGCGGCGAAGCATTGTTGCCTTGAAAAATCATGGAGGTCACCTTCTGATATCATTCTTCAAAATTCTTCCTGTTGTCATCATGGAGACCCACAGTCTTCATTTCACCTTCTTTCCTACCTTCCCAATTTTTAGGTTTTAGGGATGTTAGAGATAAAATAATTAGTGTTGTCTTCTAAGCTCTCTATAGCCCTTTCAAGTTCATTCATTTATGTTCAATTCACCTCACCTTTTTCCCTTTTTCATTTATAATTTCTAAAAATCTTCAATGTGTGCTTGGTTGTGTTGATGTTCCTTCTGTCCTTGTGGCTTTTGCATTGGTTTCTTGCTTGGCAGCACTATTTAGCCAAATAGTCCTCAAAACCCCAATTTTCTTTGAACATAGGCCTGCTTCCTCTCCTTTGCTGTGGCTATCCTTAGTGATGATTTAGCCTCTTACCTTACCTCATTTTCTGCCGATGGCCATCTCAATCATTCTTGTAGAAATGTCAACATGGGCAGTTGTCCCTTGCAGAATTTTTGCTTGACCAAGGAGGCCTTCCTTGAAGGATTTTTTTATCAATATTGGGCAATCAAGTGCTCACCCTCCTTTTCATTTAATTTCATCTTCTTAGCACATGTAAAACAGTGATCTCAGAATACCAAAACAAACCTACAGCTTATGAAACCCTAAATGACCTAGAGGGAGGCTTTTGGATTTGGCGTTTGGCTGAAAACTTGACTTAGGGTTTTTAGGTGTAAAACAGAGTTTTTTATAGACTTTATGCATTGTAGACCCAAAAATACTGATTTTGATTTATCTAAAGAGCCTAGAAAGGTAGCTTGATACCAAAAATGCTTTAAGCACTTGGTGAATAGGGGAAAAGGTTAGGCTAATTGGAAATCCAAGGTGGAAGTAGAAGGCTTAGGCAAGTCAAAACAGAGTGGTAAGGTTAGAGGTGGAAAAGCCTTGTGAAAATGAGTGGCATGAGCCCATTATTTGTCGTCTGGGAGTGATAGGTTGGCCATGACTTGATAGAGTAGTGAAATAGTGAAAAATTTATCCTAAGGATGATGAAGGCAATGAGGTTTCTAGAACTCACAATATTCATGAATTTTGTTTCTAGAAATCTAGGATAAGCATTTAGTCATCTATGAAAAGTAAAAATTAATGATGACTAAGAAGTTCCATAGGAATTTATTAGGTGAACAAGGCATAGTATATTTGTAGTAATTGTAATTTGTTTAAACTATTATAGTCAAGGAAGGACATGGTTGGATTCCCAAGTCTAAATAAAGGTAAGGGTAGTTGTGAGGGCATGATAGATAAGGAGTGCCAAGGCATGCCAAGGAATGAAAAGGTGTGATAACACATGGCAGAAAATGTCAATGCATGTTGAGGAGTGTTATGGAGTTCTAGGGGAAATGGAGAATTGGGACAAAATTCTTGGTGATGAACAAATAAGAGTGTGTGTCGAGTGTCAGTGAATTCCAGGTGTCCCAAGGATGAAGTGTTTTAGGAGAAGTTTAGAATAATAATTGCAAGAGGGTAGTCTATGGTTGTGATAAAGGGATACTTTGGGTTGGGCATAACATTTTTTTCTAATGACTTGGTTGGGTTCCCAAGTTTCAAAAAAGTAAGGCTATCTATGAGGGTGTGACAACTAGGAAGTGTCAAGGTGTTCTAGGGAATGTAAGGTTCCCAAGTAAGGCTAGTTATGAGGGCATGAGTGCCAAGTCGTGATTGGGAATGCTAATATGTGACAGATATTGTGAAGGCATGTCAAACATTCTAAGATGTTCCAAGTGTTAAGGCATGCCAATATGTGCAAGGGTGTGACAATGTGTGCCAGGGACAATCAAGGAAACAAATAGAGAAAAAAATTGAACTACAAAGAGATGAACAGATAAGAGGGTTATTAAGTCATCAATTTACCCTTTTCATGGGGGACATGCTAGGTACACCAACACTAGGTGCAAATAAGTGCCAAGTTCCAAGTGTTAGTGCATTCTACGTGCCAAATATTCCTCTATTGCTTCTCATCTACTTTCCAATAATTGATCTCAGATAGATTTAATATTAAACCATGCCAAATCATACAAGTCATCTCATGAATGCATGTCAGGCATGCTAAGATTTTCCAAGTGCTAACATGTGGCAAGTGCCAATGTGTGTCAGGGAGTGTTATGCATGTTTTGAAGTGGCAAGGCATGTCGAAAAGTGTTAAGTAGAGAGTGCCAATGCATGTTGAGGAGTGTTAAGGAGTACTAGGACAACACAAGGGAGAACTAGGTCAAAATACATGTAAGTGAATGAATATGAGGGTGTGTCAGGGAGTGGCAATGAGTGATAGTTGTCATGCCATGGAGGGAGTGAGAAGGTATTCTAAGAATTCACACACCTTATTGATCACTCTCTTCTTACCATTCTCACACCATACATAAAAATGTCATTCTTACAATCTATTGTGAATTTTCCTAATGTCATTCAAGTAGAATCTCTCAATTACTTATGTCAGTAATGGTGCGATCATTTTTTATTCTCTTAAAGGAACTCTTTCCAGACATGCACCATATCAAACATAAATCATCGAGTGAAAAAGAATGGAAATGAATGAATAAGAGGGTGTGTTGGGGGTGTCAGTGAGCGTCAGGCATGGAAAGGGGGGAGTGACAGGGCATACTATGGAATGCTATGGCATTTCAAGACGTTTCATGATGTGCTAATATGTGCCAGATATTTCCAAGGCATGCTAGGCATGCCAAGACATGCCATGTGTTAAGGAGGGAGTGTTAGCAAGTTCTAGGTGTGCTAAGGAGGGAGTGAAAAGGTATGCTAGGCAATTTCAAGGCATGATAGTGTGCTAGGAAAGCATTCTAAGATGTGCGAAGTTTCAGGGTGTGACAATGTGTTCCAAAGAGTGTTAGGGAGAGTTAAAAGAAACACAAGGGAGAACTATGTCATAATACATGGAAATGAATGAATAAGAGTGTGTGGCAAGGAGTTTCAACAGGTTCCATGTGTGATAAGGAGGAGTGACAAGGCATGCTTGGCAGTGATAAGGAATGATAGATTTCTTGGGCAGGATGTAGCCAATATGTGCCAACGCATGGAAGAAAGTGTTAACTAGGAGTACTAGGGAAACACAAGGGAGCACTACGTCAAAATGCATGGAAATGAGCAAATAAGAGTTTGTGATTGGAAGCATCAGTGACTTCCAGGTGTGCTAATGAGGGAGTGAAAACATATGCTAGGCAGTGTTAAGGTATGCTAGAGGCCAGTGCGACATGCCAAGATGTCCTAGGTGTTAGGGTGTACCAAAACGTGCCAAGAAGTGTTAAGGAATGCTATGGAAACACAAGGGAGCATTAGGTAAAAATGCATGGAAATGAATGAATAAGAGTTTGTGACTGGGAGTTTCAATGAGCTCTAGGTGTGATAAGGAGAGAGTTAAAAGGTATGCTAAGTAGTGCCAATGAATGTTAGAGTGCTAGGGTGGCATGTCAAGATGTGCCAGATGTTAGGGTGTGCCAATGCATGCTTGGGAGTGTTAGGTACAAACAAGGAAGCACTAGATAAAAATGCATGGAAATGAACAAATAAGAGTGTGTGATAGGCAATGTCAATGAGTTCTAGGTGTGTTAAGGAGGGAGTGACAAGGTTATATGCTAGGCAATGCCAAGGTATGTTAAACTACCAAGGTGTGTCAGGAAGTGCTACGATGTGTTAGGGAGTGTAAATTCATGTCAAGGAATGTAGGGATGCAAACACATGCCACATAATTCCAAGACATTTAAGACATGTCAGGTGTTATGGCATGTCAAGATGAAAACTATGTTGCTTATTTGTTTTACGATCACAGTTAGATGTGATGAGCCTTGTCTTGGTAACTTGTTAAGTGGCATCAATTGAGATTGGACATGAGTAGTCTAAGATTATTTACATGTAGTTCTTAGGTGAACAAGGCATATGTTGAATTTCCACGACACACGAGAATTTGGGTTTGGTCTTAGAATCTTTGATGAAAACACACTCAAGTGCCACAACACATCAAATTTGCACAATGAAATCTACACACATCAGGGAATCAATCAATGCACATGAAAATTTTTAAATTTTTCAAACCTTTCTTCATTAAATCAAAAATTGTAATAGAATAGGCTAGAGCTCTCATACTAGGGATGATGGCCCTTTACAATCACACTGATACAAAGAATACAACTAGGGTTTGGTGTTAGTCCTTTCACAACCAATATACCTTGAACAAGACAACACTTGACCCAATTTTTGACGGTGGAAACACATAGCCCTTTCAATCCACATGTCTTGAACACATATGGTAGGTCCTCTTTCCTCCCATTATGCAACTCCTCAATTTGCCTCTATCAATGAACTCAACTCCGTTATGTTACTGAACTCAGCTCAAAAAATGTTTCCCTCTATCTACCTCTTTTTTCCTTTAAGGTCTACAACACTTAAGGTTTTCGATCAGTTTTTCACAACTTCGTTGTGAACA
Source organism: Pinus albicaulis (assembly GCA_034641835.2). Classification (NCBI taxonomy): domain Eukaryota; kingdom Viridiplantae; phylum Streptophyta; class Pinopsida; order Pinales; family Pinaceae; genus Pinus; species Pinus albicaulis. The sequence goes on from CM076582.1 coordinate 784,352,798, forward strand.
ACTATTTGGTCTGCCCACTTTTTCCATACTGCTGCTCCAAGATGACAAGTCTAGGGATATGGAGGTTTCCCTTCTTCTCAATGACGCAATCCTCTACAATATAATGAAATAGGGCTAGTTGGCTAGCCCACTTGACTGCTACTTTATTCATTCAATTTTTTCACGTCCTTAGGCCCAATACACCTACCCTTCTACCAGTCTTGTTTTCCTTCACAAGTACAATACTTAGAGCTCTTCTTTGATAGTCATGTAACAACCCTCCAATTGTACTTGGACTACCATCAATTTTCCCAACCATAATAATTTTTTTTACTGATCTAGTGCCCACAACACTTCCCTCATCTAGGGATCTTCAAATATGCCACCTAATATGTAATATCCCAAAATGGGAAAACTCAGCAATACATGCATGAAAAACTCATTTTTCAGAAATATAAGCACAAATAGAAAAATGCATCCCATGAGTCCATTATATCTGACATTATTACACTTATATCTAAGAGGAGATAAAAAACAAATGACTTTTTCCTAGTTAAACAGGCCTCCCATGCTCAAAATAGCTCAAAAACACTGAAACCCCAAGACTGCTACAAACAGAAATTACTGTAGAAAGAGACAACACAGTCATTTGAGGGTTTATATTCAGAAGTATGGAGACAAAATAGATTTTCTCATGTATTAATCAAATAAGCTCAAAAACAGAGATCTAGTCTCTTTTACATAGATCCAAGATGACCCGGCAAGGGTTTCTTGACAGAAATGATATACATGAAATATCTGTTGTAGATCTATGGTTGAATCATGCTATCTGGCTGAAGCACCGCATAAATATGGCTGATCATGCAGATAAATTTTTGTAGCTCCTTTTTCTAGTTTTTCCGGAAGAAGGCTGATCCTCCTCCTGGGAAATTAGCTCTCAAAACAAGGGATTAAACCCCTCCACTACAATACCTTAAGAAATAACACAGTTTCTGAAAGAGAGTGCACTGTTTCTGAAGGTAACTACTTGGCCTAACACCAAATAGTGGAAAATGTAGCACAAAATGCTCTCCTCAAATTTCTTAAACAAGATCTCCAAACAAGAATGGGGAATTCCCGCATGAGAAAACCCTTGCACTAAACAATACAAAAAACTTAGCTAAACAAACAAAGAATGAAAATAAGTCTAAACAGACCACATGCAAAATAGAATCTTCAATAATGCCCCATATGGCTTCCATTCCCTTCATTATATAGTTGATGAGCTTCCTCACCAAGGGTCCCACCCAATTATGAGGTTGCTTCCATGCTAAGGCTCGTCCACCAAAATTACGCTGTCCCCATTACTCTTGCTCATATTTTTACAGCACTATTTGATTTATTCAAACTTGACTGTATCAATCTTGACGGGATCAACCTTGACTAGATATTCATGCATTATCTCTTTTCACACTCAAGGTGTCTTCATTTTGACTAGCTAGATTGATCTTTATTCACATTGAGTTGTCTTTGTTTAGGATCCACTCTTCAAATATTAATGTTGTTGACTTGTTCAAACTTTACTTTGTCCACACATTTTAGACCCTATTCACACATGTGGATTCTTGATCTGGTTATTAACATGATCCATTTTCACATTATGAGGGATTTTATTCCTACTTAAGCAACTTATGAGCCTCCTTGCCCATTTATTCACCTATCTAGATTTTAAAAGGAAAATTAATATTCCTATTATTTGCATGCTAATTTAGGAATATTATAGTCTTCCCCTCCCAAATGTTGCTTTTCCTTAAGCAACTATAAGGGTGTTGCAAAATCTCCCCCCTCCTCTTGGGGCCTCCTCATCCAATAGTCTCCACCATTGCTTCAGATATTCTGCAATAATTCTATCTCCCAATGGTTCCTCCCAAGTGTGCAAGTTGGCCTTTGGTAAATAAACCAAATGGCTGTCATCATGAAAGAATGGAAGGTCTATGTGGAAACATTATTTCTTATCCATGGCCTCCTCAAGATAGAAGTGATGACAATCATGGGGAATTCCATCATCAATGAAGGACTCCCATCTCCATGCTATCATCCAAATGAAATGAATCACCTCCCATCTTGGTAATTAATAGGAAAGCTCCTCCCAAATTATCATGAGAGGTATGTCCCAAATGCTCCAAACAATCGTATGGCCTACCTCATAAAGAAACAAGTGATCTACTATGGTAGCCATATCTTTTCCCATGCTCCCCTTGAAACATGTAGTGCAAAGTGTGTGGGAAATTTCTTCCCCGAGGACACATCCAACCAATGTGTCTCTCCTCCAACCATGTCCTCAACAAAGATAAGAACATTTTTAGAATACGGAATCATAATTAGAGTCATGCTAGCTGCCATATGAAGTAAAGGATAAGGACAATGATCCCTCAAGTGAAACTAGCACAGTTTTACTCCTAACTACCATAGGATATGATATGAAAAGTGTTTTTCCCAACACTTGTTTGCTGCCCCATCCTTCTTGCATGCTTGGAGAAGGTGTATTATGGTTGGTGTTAAGGAATCACACCTTGAAGAGTACATCATCTCTCCAAGATCTTCTAAGGAATGACCAACATCACCATTGTTCATGGCCCAAAGTGGCTCATGAAGCCCATAAGAAAAAGTGCCCCCTCTTGGAGAAAGGCCTTGCACATGAGTGTAAAGAAAATACAAGCATATAGTAGATACATTTTGATTTTCAGAAATACAAGGTTCACCATACACTTGATTTAAATCAGTGAGGTAGCTCATGGATGAGCTCCTTCTTACACCCAATGAATAAGGGGGTAGTGATGATAACTCTTCCCATGAGCTATGTTCCTCCTCAACCAGCAAATGATCCATGCACTTCCTCATATGAGAGTGCATCTCCCCCTTGAATTTTACCCACATGAATCCATATAAGATAGTATGGTATGTTTCAATGAAGCTAGTGGGTTTAGAAAGCAAGATCTCATAGGTTGTGTTAAGTAGTCTATACTTGAGCTTGGAATCTTTAGTTAAGTAGATTTGATCATGGAAATAGATGACTCTGTTATCACTCTAGTAATTCTCAAGTTGTGTGATTTTGGTTTTTAGTCAAAGAATTCTAGAGGTAACCACAAACCTACTTCAAACTCTAGGATCTAGCCTTCCTAGGGTTCATAGAGGGCTCTCTCTTTAAAGTTTAACTTTTTTTTAATTTGTGAATATTAGGCTAGTTATGAAAGTGTAGCTTTGGTTTTGTTTTGATAAATTTGGTGGGAAAAATCACTTGAAAGGATGGATAGTGGGAAATCTATTTGTCCATTGGGCTATGGAGTCAAAATAAAGCTAACAAGACTAGGATCAAGGGGAAAAAAGGTCAAATGTCTTTAGGGCAAGATAGATAACCCTTGGAGATATTGGAAAGTTGTTTTTGTGAGGTGGTATGATCAGGATAAAGGGCACCTAAGAATACTTAAATCCAGAAAAAGAAGTAGTAGGAAGAGGTCAAATGAGAGAGGGAGAAATTAAGGGTTCCTACACTGGAAATCAGAGGAAAACATATAAATGATAACTAGTTAAAAACAGGGTGCTATTAACATATCCTATAGTAATATTCCTAGTTATACATTCAGATTTAGCATAAACATAAATGGATGCATGTAACAAAGAAAGGAAATAATAACAAGTGAAGAAAATACTTCACTCCAAATAGCTCATCACAGGAATCCTGAAGTATGATGCCAATTTGCTTTGATCTAGCCTGCTACTCGAAGTTTTGACACACAAAAGCTTTAAATTCCAAGAAGAAATGACTATAATAATCCCAACAATTTTATTCCATCCCAAATACTTCTAAAGATGAAGTATTTATACATAATATTTTACAAAATATCCTAGAAGACTTCTAGGAATTATCTTAGGAAAATAAAATATCTTTACAATAAAAATAGAGCCAATTGCTTAACAAATCAACAAGCTATCCTATTTTATCCATAAAAAAGAGAAACATTTATTAGAATAAATTAGTTGGCTGCCTTGGTGTCCTCCTTGCTGGATTTTAGATATTTTTTGAATGTGATCTGCCTTGTCTGATACTCTTTCTCGGATACTCTTTATTCACTGATACTCTTTAACCCTTAGTAAAAAATTGTTTACTGTTGTAAATAAAATCTGTTTTGACCTTAATTAGAAAACAGTTTTCTTCCTTCTTTTCACCTGCTTGTCTTTTATCCTTCATAACAAATCAATAACACTGCCAATCCTCATTTTTAGGAATTTGAATATTCTTTAATTTCCTAAAGTTCTCATCAGCTTCTATATATCTAACAAAGGTTGGCTTGATGACAAACAAGTGTTTGATCTCATACTGCAAGTAAAATAAATCTTCAAAACTCTTAAGCAACACTTTTCCTGTTGGGATGCCTTGACCTGTTGGTTTATTTACCCGTTCCTTGGCAAATTATCTTATCTTCTTATCATATTCATTTTGAGGCATCAATTTATCATTAATAACCATGATATCAGGAAGTCCTTTTTGCCTCAAACTTGTGAACTTAAACATGAACTTGGTTATGGTAGTATTCATGCCTTCACATTTTTCTTCAAGTTGCCTCATCAAATTTATTTTTTTTGTGACTTTCCTAATTTCTAGGATAGTTTCAGTTATGTCTGTTATTTTGAGCTCTTCCAACTCCTGTCTATTTTTTCTGTTAAGGAAATTGATTAGCCTTACTACTTGCTCTAGTTTATCAGCCAAATCAGTTTGAGTCTTTTGAATTTTTTCTTGGGCTGCTAATAATAACTGCCTTTGCTAAAAAAATTACCTGAATTGAAGGCCATACATCATGGATGGCTTCAATGATATTATTCCAAAGGTAATTTTTGATGTCTGATTTCTGATCCTTCAAAGTTAATTCCTTTTGCAACTTTTTTAACTCTTCACTCAATCTGCTGGCATTTTGTTCATGTATCTTAGCATTTACCTGAGCTAATTTATTTGAATTTTCAAGATTTTCAACCTATTAATCTCATTTGTCTTTAAAGACATCTCTTCCATTGCTTTTACTATCTTGTTGGAATCATCTGTAGGTTGTACTGTTGTGGTAGATGATTTAGTGGCTGATGTAGTGGAAGAAGTCACTGGCACTACAGTAGCCAGTGGTTCTTTGGGTGTCAAATTTTCACCTAAAGTTGAAGGCACTGCTGCAGTGATAACTGGAATGACTATAGGAATCACTAGTTCTTTCACTGTCTCCTTTTCTAGGACAAGTTTGTCCATTTATATTTCCATTTCCTTAATCTGGGCTGTCAATTGAAGAATTAAACTCATCATTTCATTTTTTTCCTTCTGTTCCTGTATGACTTCCTTTGTTTGAGGATGCTCACTTTGAGGAAGTTTGAGTTGTTTCCTCAAGGCTGCTATATCCTCATTTTTCTTTTTTCACCAGCTTCTGCTACTTTGATATTAGTAGGATCATATCCTACCTGCAACATTAATTCGTTTAAGGATTTTATCCTTAGATCTGTGGCATATAATGAAGCTTTTTCCATCTTCATTTGATCTTGCATGTTAGAAATGGTGTTTTGAAGCTTTTGAGCACTCATAGCTTTTGTTTTATATGTGGAATACAACATCTCTGAGCTTTTCCTGTGAAACTCTATTTGATCTAATTCATGGATATTGTCTATAGCTACTTCTAGATCAACTTTCTTATAGTCAACAACTATCTTTGGAACTGATACAGTGGGTTGTAATACTGACATAATCAATTTTTTACTTGAGTAATCAAATGATGATAGGAATCTGTTTTGATTACCTAGCTTTTGTTTTAAGAACTGAGATTAAATTTCAGTTTTGATTTCCTCATTCTTCAATTTAATCTGCTTATATTTCTCCTTAGTATCCAAATTCTTTTCCTCAGCTGACTCTGAGGAAGAAGCTTCCATGCTCTGTTGTCTTTCCATTAACTGTATGCCTTCAGTATTGAGTTGCTCATTCTGATTTTTCTCATTGATAATTACAGTAGCTACATTTGTCTCTAGCAAATATGTGTTGATATTTAAAGGCTCTATTTCTTCCACATCTATTATCATTTTTCCTTTACCTGTTGTATCTAATTTAGGCCTTTTGTTATAAATGATCTTGAACTTTGTTTCTGTTGTAGTCTCTGCCACATAGGCTCCTTATTCCCTTATTATTTTGGTGGACTTCTCTGGCTGATTTGCAGTTTCTAAGGTATGACTAGTATTACCTTTGTTTACTGCATCTATTAATGTGTTTTCAATCCATTCAAGCTGATTGGAAAACTTTTATATTTCTGGTTTAGCTTCATGGATAAAGGGTGTTAATTTGCATTTTACCCTTAGCTTGCTCAAGATCCCTTGTGGATCATAGTTCCAAGGGAAACTCTCTTCAAATTTATATTCCAATAATTGATTTGCTGCTTCTTTTTCTACATCCCTCTGATTTCATATGAATGGCCCGATTTGATTTTTAAGTTTGAATTGGGTCTTTTTCTTAGTTGCCATGAAATTGATTGAATCAGAGATTACGATCTACCTGATATACTCCAAGGCAAAGATCCTCATTGAAGGATTTTTGGGTAACTTGTAAGGTAACAAGTTTGTCACAAAAACTTTGATTTCAGTATATTTCTCATATAAATACCAGTCACCAACCTTACTCTGCTCTGATAACTTCAATATCTTCTTCATTTCCTCATTTATTTTGGGCTACTCTGTATTGGTCAACATGGTGATCACTGGATGTAAAAATAAATCTGAAAACTCTGAATAAATGAAATCTGTACATCCTTTTCTGAGCAATGATGTCCAAAAAATCACAGATAAAGGATTTGCCTCTATATCAAGTTTTTGAAGATTGATTGGAAAATCATCTGATTGGACGTATAGGAACATATGGAAAATATAGGAGGTATATCTAAACACTCCCTCTATTTTCAAATTTCTCAATTGATAATGAATATTATCAGCAATGAAACCAACATAATCAAATATTACTGAAGGTGGTTGACCTGGAGAAAAGGTCGACAAGAATCCCAAGATGGATTCATCAGTGTGTTCATCAATGAAATATCCAAGGATGAAGGAAAACATGGAAATCACATGTCTTGAACCTTCAGGAAATTTAGTAGTAGAATATGGAAAATTTAACTTTGGAATTTCTACATGCAGAGGCATAAAAGTCTAAAAAATCATGAACCCTTTGGGAAAATCTAGGCCAATATATAGCTTAGTGAGGGCCTCTATGGACAAAGGGACTGCTTGGGGGTCAGGTTGAAGTTGCAACATCTGGTTGATTGACTCTGCAGTGATGGTAAAAATCTCTTTATTGGCATTTACAATGGCTCTTTTCTCTGGAACATAGTACTCCTAACATAATCTAATAATCTCCTAACAAGGGTGAGTCAATGGAACAACATACTTGGGAAAATGAGATTCCCAAATATGAACTTCTTCATGATCATCTAAGGACTTCTCATAGCACCAGTTATGGATATCTAGCAGGTTGAATTCAACTATGGGATCTACTATCTTGTAATCAGTATCAGCTAAGGGAATGTGTTCAATATCAATAAATAGGGGTTGCAATGGATTGACAACAATATCAGTACTTGAAGTCATGGCAGGGGTAGGTTTAGGTGCTTTAGAAGTTTCAGGCTTTCTTACACTCTATTTTTTAGGCATTTTTATCTACTTCTGCAAGTTTAGGCAGTTTGCAGAGGCAATTTACTTTTAGCAGAGGCTTTATTGGGAAAATTTGGCGAGTATAGGCTTTTCTTTGGGTTTTATGTTCAATTAGGCCTGTCAAAGAGGGTTAGAGGCTTTAGAACTAGTTTAAAACAGAAAACAAGGGTTTCCTGAGTACTTGACTAAGAAATAGGGCTTAAGGGTACCTACAGAGGTTTTCTGGCTCTTTCTTTTTTTAGAGCTTGAAATAGACTATTAAACTATGAAAACTCACCAATTTGCTCAAAATAGTGTACCGCAGAGAAACAGGGTTTCTGGGAAAAATTTGCCAGAGTTTGGCCTGTTTTTGGGACATTTTGGCAGTTTATTTAATCAATTTCTAAAACTCTGAGACTGTTTGTTTTTTAAAAAGGTCCTTAAATTGATTGCAGGTTCGATTTTTTAAGAAAAATACCTATTGTAATGCAGGTATCGGCTTTTGGAAGAGTTTCTGAGGTTCTAGCTAAATTGACGGCTTCAGTGAATTGTTTGGAGCAATGCGCAGCTCCTCAGCAGTCTTCAAAGGTTTACTGGGAAAATCTTGGAGGTTTCGGGCATGAAAATGGAAAACAAGGGGCTTTAACAAGGTTTTTTACAGTCGGGAGAGGCAATGCAGTGGGTTAAATGCGCAATATAGATGGATAAATGCATTTCCAAAGGTTTTATTAATCATATTGGTTGCATTAATCCATCATTGAATGCAGGTCGCATCGGGCGGGAGGAGCGGTTTCAGAGATTCAACGGATCTAAAACCGATGGTTATCGCACAGAGTTGCGGTGGTAAGTGGTTTTAGACTCAACCCACGCGATCCAGTGATTGAAGGGCATGTGGAGGAGAGAGATAATTAGAAAACCACTCATTTCGCACAAATTTGTCATGGGAATGAACGTGCATCTATTCTACGTGATATTGGATATCAATCATTAGATCTGGAGTTCATGAGCGAACAGTCCAGATCAGTTTAGAAGCTGTGTCGGGATAAGAGTAGTGGGACCGGAGTTTCATATGCGGTGGGAATGGTTTTAGGCTTTATAAAAGTGTGTTTTAATAAAGTTTGAACCCTTAGGAATTATATAACATGGCGGAGGGATAATCTTTTATTTTTAAAAATTTGAAAAATGTTTTAAATTTTTTTTTTTTTTTCACGAGGGGAAAGCTCACGGGAAACCCGGGCGTACTTCCCCAGAATTTCTGGATGGTACGCATGGTAAACCGTTCGGCCGACTTTCGGGGCCTAACCCCAAAGGACTCAAGGATCGAACCCGTGACCTCCCTCAACGGAGAGGACCACGTATTGGCTCACTACCACTTGAGCTAACCCTTGGGGCTATTTTAAATTTTATATGCAGGCGCGGTTATTATATATTATATAGTTTTAAACCTTTTAATAGTTCTCAAACTATAGGGGTGGAATTATTTCAATAACGATAAGTTTAGACCAAGGGGTTTGTAGGGTGGCATTTACTTGCGCACATGGGGATAATAATATTTGGTCTTAAACATAAAATAGTGGGTTTTTTGGGGGGTTAATTTAAATATAAGGATTTTAATATATATGGGAGGGTATTTTTAGGGATTTACTACAATAAGTTAGATGTTAATATGAATAAAGGGATAGTAAAAGGAAACAAAACACATATTAACTCTAAGTAAAGTATAAAAATAAAGAATTTCTCATATTTTATATTACTTCACTAATACTTAGGATAGATGTATTTTGAGGGTTTTATGAATGCTTTTTAAAAGAATGAAGTTAATTGTTTTAGGGTTACAATTTTACTAAGTAAGAATGTGTTTTTACTTAGGAAAAATGGGTTTTGATGTATGAATGAAGGGTAAATGTTGAGAAATGTGGGTTAAGGTAGGAACTCAATATTTTCAACTTATCAGTCATCGAGCCTTGGGTCCGGTCCCAACAAAAGTTAGAGAAATTCTCTGAGCCTTTTTGACTGAAATTTTAGAATACTGAATACCTATAAGGTAGGGGAAATTAGTGATTTTTCCCGATGATGTCTTATTACATGCTTGCTCCACTGCTTTTACCTATCCAACTTTATTTCTAACATTTTTTCTTCATTTTGTAGGTGCATTTAGGCTTGCAACCTTAAAACATTTTCTTTCAAAGCATAAAACTATCTAGATCTGCTTTATTTCATCCGAGGGCTCAGATTAAACTGTTGAGATCCTCATTATTCTCTACCTATATACTGATTTGTCAAGTTTAAACTGTTTGAAAAATCTTTATTCACTATCTAAAACATGAACTTGAAAACATGAAAAGTTAAGATTAAACTGTTTAACTGATCATGGATTATGGAATTTATTGACACTCTGCACATAATCATTATTCTTGCAGTAAAAGTAAGAGTAGTGGAATTTGAACTTGCTCACTTTGAGGTCTTATTTCTTTTCTTTTGCGGTTTATATTTTTCTAAGTCCTTTGATTTTTATTTTAGGACTTTTTACCCTCTTTTTGGCTTCTTATTATTTTTTCATTTTTTCAAAATATGGGAAAATAACTTGCAGAAATAAACATATGTACATATTTACAAGACTATCAAAGTCAATTCAAAATTTATGAACCCTATTATTATAGGACCCTAAAAGTGGCTTCACATGGGGATGGCATTTCCTGGTGAAATATAAAGAACTTTGAGACTAGTAGCCTTTAGAATTTGACTGTGATGACCCTGTAAATGTCTTCTGATATCTACAACTTATTCATACTTATGATATTCACCTCTCAAAGCTTAGGGCCTTCTCTTCGGGCTTCAAATTTTCTATGGAAACATCCAATCCAATTTAAATTTGCAATGTATATGTACAATGATCAAAGTGAATAAAAAGTAACTATTTGTTAACTCAGGAGAGTTGTAGTGCTTCAGCATTCTTCCATTTACTGGTCATTCTTGCAGATCTATTCCATCCATTTCTTTCAAAAAGAAAGCATTATTACCTCTATATCCATAAATCACATAAGGTCCTTTCCACAAAAATAAAATTTTCCATGTTTTCCTTTGTCTTCTCTTTTGGAGTCCCACTTTAACACTATGTCTCCTATGTAGAAATCATCCTGTTTAGTCTTTTTATCAAAAAATTTCTTGATTTTATCTTGAATGACTTGAGATTTGATGTAAAATTCTTCCCTTGTTTGTTGAAAGTGAATAGTTTGATTGATCCTTCTTTGAATGTCATTTGTTTCAACTTGTAACTCTTGGATAATTTTCATCACTGGTACACCTAGGGAGGATGGAAAAACAACATCCATTCCATAAACAATTTGGTAAGGGGAAGTACTAATGGATTTTTAGTAGTAAGTCTATCTGCCCATAAGGCATTGACTAGCTTCTTATTCCAAGTCTTTTTATTGTCTTCAAGTAACTTTTTGATGATATTTACAAGGCTCTTGTTTGAGGATTCAACTAGGCCATTACGTTGGGGGTAATATGTAGTAGAATGACCTAAGGTAATATGGTATTTGTAGAAAAATTCAATCATTTTCTTGGATTTGAATGCTGCTGCATTGTCAGTAATTATCTTTTGGGGGCATCCAAATCTTGAAATAATGTTGTTTCCTATGAAGGAAATAATGACAGTATCTGTGGCTTTTCTGGAGGGTATGGCTTCAATCCACTTGGTAAAATAATCAGTGGCTGTCAAAATCCACTTATGTTGGCCTGAAGAAGGAGGGTGAATTTCACCAATGAATTCTAAACCCCATTGTTGAAATGGCATTTCAGTTGAAATAGGCTTTAAGGGGAGGGGTAATAATTTCTTCTTACCTTCAAAAATTTGGCACTTATGACATGAAGTTACATACTTTTTGACATCAACAAACAAGATAGGCCAATAAAAACCGGCTCTCAGGATATTATTTGCTGTAGTTTTCCAATATAAATGTCCTCCACTGTCACTGGCATGAAATTCTTCAAGTATCTTGTTAGCTTCTTCCTTTAATAAGAAATTTAATAAAATCCCAATATGATCTCTCCAGAAAAGGACATTATCTAAAATACAAAATCTTACTACCTTTAGTTTTAAGAATCCAGATTTGCTTCTTGACAATCCAGGAGGAGCTTGTAGGTGTTGGAGTACAAATATGATATATGTATACCAAGGTGAGTCTGAGAAGGCTTCACTGATCGATGGAGTCGCCATCTCTTCCTGGTCATCTACTTGAGCAATAAAATTTATGTCTAGGGCATTGCAGTTAGATTCCGCCATAATTTTGGCTAATCCTTGACCTTTGATGAGTTTTGTGAGTTTTATCTCTATGTCATATTCTAATAGTGGCAATCCACTTATCTCTTCTTCCATCAGGACCATCCTGAGTAAGAATGTCTTTTACTCTAGAATTTGGGACATAGGAAATGATATGAGAGTAGAGAATATAGACTCTGAAGTATTTAATAGCCTTAACCAAAGCTAGGGCTTTTTTTTCCATAATTTTGTAATTCAAAGGGGAATCTCTAAGAGTCTTACTGAAAAAATCTAAGGGTTGTTCAAATCCTTGGTCATTTTTCTACATTAAAATTTCATCAATGGTGTGTTCTGAAGCAAATGAAAAATTATGAAATATTTCTTAAAGTCAAGACTTATTAGGAATGAAGTTTTGGTTATGGCTTGTTTGATAGAGTCAAATGATTTTTTAGCCTCAACGGTCCATTTAAGAACTGAATCTTTTTTTAGCATTTTATTTAGTTCTTTAATTATCTCGGCTAAATTAGATATGAATATTCTTAAAAAATTAATCTTACCTAAAAAAGCTTGTAATTATTTGATGTTTCTTGGTGGGCTAATGTTCAGAATTTATTCTATCCTAGCAGGATCTATCCTGATTCCTTCTTTAGAAATTATGTGTCCAAGTAACTTTCCTTATTGTAATCCAAATATAATTTTATTAGGGTTTAAAGAGATGCCAAATTTCCTGCACTTAATAAAAACTTGTCTCAAATGATCCAAGTTTTCATTATCAGTTTTGGAAAACATAGTAATTTCATCTAAGTAAATTACTAAGAAATCAAGTATTTCCTTTGCAAAAGCTATTTCCATAGCCCTTTGAAAGGTTTCTCCTACATTCATTAGACCAAACGGATTTTTTACATACATAAAAGTGCCCCAAGGAGTAGTAAATGTTGTTTTAACTTGATCTTCTTTTTGGACTAAGATCTGGTTGTATCCTGAAAAACCATCTATAAGAGACATCCTAGAAGAGCCAGCTACCCTTTCTAATATATGATCCATTTTAGGTAAAGGGTAATTGTCTTTCAAGGACATTTTGTTCAGATTCCTAAAGTCAACACATAATCTTATCTCTCTTGTTTTCTTCCTTGTTGGAACTAGGTTGGAAACCCAATCAAAATATCTGATTGGTGCAATGATCTGTGCATCATACATTCTTTTCGCTTCTTTTTTCTATCAAAGGTAATAAAACAGGGTTAATTCTTCTCAACTTTTGTTTAAATGGCTTCTAATCTTCTTTTATTGCAATTTTATGTTGGATTATGTTGGTATCATAGGATTTGAGATCTTCATAACTCCAGGCAAAAACATCTTGATATTCTTTTAAAAGAGTAATGTCTTTTTTTTTTTCCTTTTTTGAGGTAAAAATTTGGAAAGTTTGATTGTTTTGGGTTTTAACTCTATTCCAATATTGCATTCTTCTATATCAGATATAAATGGCTCCATTTTTGGTTTTCTAGCTACATCATTTGAGTCAAAAATATATTCTAAGGGATTTAAAACTTTAGGTAAGAAATTATCCTTAAGATTCAATATGTCTGATTCATCATCAATAATTTCTTCAATCTCTACTTTCTCTAAGCTATCTATATTAGCTTGACTAAATCTAGTTGGTTTATCAAACTTTATTCTATTTATATCTAAGTTATTCAAATCTATTTCACAATCTAAATCTTCATCTATAGTACAATCTGTATCTATCTTACAATTCTGAAATTCACCTGGATTGTTCATAAACTTGTAAATCTGTTTATCCTGAGAAAAAAATTTCCAATACTTAAGGTTGTCTGGAATTATTGGCCTATGCTTGACTTCAGCATTATATCTGTGATTAGGTTGGAATGGTAAATTGCATGTACTAGAAAAGGTTGCAATAAAATGAGCTTGTATATTCTATTTTCTAGGTATAGCCACAAATTTACATTCCAATAAATCATCAATTAAATCTATCCCATTGTCTCTGTATATGGTTAGTTTAGGATTGTAAATAGAATAAGCTCCATTTACTTGTTTTATGATCAACTCTAAATCTCCCATGATTAAAATTATTTTTCCTCCTGAGTTCCTAATGATTTGGAGTCCTAGGATGAGGGATTCATACTCAACCATATTATTGGTACATTTAAAATTGAGTCTGAAACCATGGCCTTCTGAGTGATTAGTCTCCATGCTGGTTATCCAAACTCCTACTCCTGCTCCGAACTTATTTATTGAACCATCAAAGTCTAAATTCCATAAAGATTCATGAAAAATATTATCATTATTTGGTGCTTTCTTTTTCTCTACTAGTTCAGTTTGGATTTCATTAGTTTCAGAGTTGCATAGGATAAAAGAATCAAGGTCAGTTGGTGTAGAGTAAATTGGGTAGTTTATATATCTTTCAACACTACTGACCATGTACTTCATCAATGTTTCCCTATATAACTTTTTAGGCTGGCCAAAAATTGATATAGTATCATAAGACATGTCCAATTGTAGAGATCCCTGTAACTTTGCTCCCCATGAGCGAGAAAGTAACATTCCATATATAGGTTGGATATCAGCTACTACAATGTCCATTAATATACTCTTACTAGGATATTGAACTAGCATTATACACAAATATTTGATTAAACCTAGGCATTTAACTTTACTTGAATCAAAAGAAAACAAATCTTTGTATGGCCTTGTAATTTCTAGATTGAGAGTTTCCATTATGGCTTTAGGCATTAGATCATGGTAAGCTCTTGAATCTAGCATGGCATTGTGTAAAATTTGATCATGGATGGTAAGAATGATATAAAATGGATGAACTGTTCCATCTGCACGTTTTCCATTCACATCTGGGCCAAAAATAAACTTTGGTTGATCATCATTCATATTTAATGTTTCAGTTATGGTTGATTTATACAAGTCATGTTCTTCCAATTCAGTCAAAGGAATTGGTATTTTAAGCTTTGCAATTTCTGATTGTATGTTGAATGTAGGTTGAGTTTTACTGATTTGAATCAATTCTTCTTTAGTAACTGTAGTTTGTGTTGGTTTGTCTTGTTTTTCTACAATTATTTTTTCATTTTCAAGTGGTTTGACATTCTCTCTTTGTGTTTCTTGTGTTTTAATACTCCTAACTTGATTTTCATGGATTTTTTGTGAAGCAATAGATGTTCTTTCAGACTTAGAATTATCAGTAGATGTTTTTGAAGTAGCAATTTTTGGATCTATTGATTTAGGATCAATGGAGGGTATTTTAGGATCTAAATTTGTTGTTTTAACAGAATTAGAAGCTTTAGTAGCAGTAGATTTCTATGAAATTTTTTCATCTTGAGCAATTTCATCAGTAATATCAACAATTTTAGGGCTTGATGCATTTTTAGGATTAGAAATGTTTTGGGAAGAACTAGATTTTTGCTTATTTTCCCTTGGGAGAATTTGGAGAACTTTTGTTTTGGGAGCTTCTACTGTTTTCTGATTCTGAGTTTGGGAATTTTTTTGGTAGAAGATTCATTATTTTTCTTATTTCTAAGGTTATATTGAATGTGTATTTCATTTATAGCATAATCATAGCCTTGTTTATAATCAAAGGATTCACTAGAATATAATTTCAGTTGTTGGAGTTCAAATAATTCTTGATCTTCATGAGTAAGGAAAATAGTATTATTATCATCAATTCCCATTAGATTTATAGCACCCTCATCATCATCATCATCATCATTGTGAGAACTTTCAACATATTTCTCTTGGAATGGGGGCCTTATTGTTTGGTCTGGGGCCGTTTCTTTTTCTTTTCCAGGATTTATGTTTTTCCTAAAATTGGGATTTTTGATTTGTTGCTGGTTATCCCACTAAGGTATTCTCTCTATATTATCCAGTCTATCCATCATCTTTTCTAAGTTTTTAGCTAAAATATCTATTTTTTTGTCTGAATTGGAAGTTTCTTATTTAATGGTTACTCTTCTTTCATTTCCGAGTCTAGCTTTTTTGGCTAAGATGTTTACTTCTACACTAACGACATCTATTTTCATTTTTTCTAAGGTGTTTGCATCTCTTTTCTTAATTGGTAAGCCATATCCGCATCAAATCCATCAGGGAATTTGAGCAGAACAAAATAAGGAGTGGGTTTAAGATTTGCAGGGATAGAATTATAGACACTATTATATCTAGTGCAGTATTCTTGGACTAACTCATTTGGAGCTCTTTTCATGGAATCAAATTCAAACAATATTTAGAGGGGATTCTTTTTCTTTTCACATTTATTTAAAAAGAGTCTATGAAACACAGCTAAATCAGTTACACTACCAATAGCTAAATATTTAAACCACTTCTTAACCTCTCCTGTCAAAGTTTGTGCAAACAACCTCATTTGAACATCTGAGTCATCAATCTCATAAATTTCAAAGAAGTCTATCATCTTAGTAATGTGTTGTTGAGCAGTATATTGGTTAGTGCCATCAAACAGTGGTATTTTATTTTGATAGTCTTGAGGCATGTCATGAAGCTGTTGTGGTAAGACTAGGGGAGAATATCTAGAAGCCATAGCTTGAAGTTTAGCTTGGCTAGGAGGTAAGGTAGAACTGCTTGGAGCTGTGCTGGAAATGATAGCTGATGAACTAAAATTTGTAGTTGAAGTGATGGGAAATCAAACTGGAATGTATATGGAACTACTAGGAAATGAGGATGATGTGTTTAGGAAATCAAAAGGTGAGATAATGGATATATTGGATGAAGTAAGAGGTGGAAATAATACTCTAGGTTTTAAAGGTAATCTAGGGATAAATGGATCTGTAGATGAGTTGGTAGTGGAATTTATAAATGATGTGACAGCATACAGAGATGAATCTCTAGCTAGTATTATTGTGGTATGCAATTGAGAAACTGGAAGTTTGTTTGCATATGTCAAAAATTGAGCTAATTCAATAGCTTCATCAATATCTTTAAGAATAGTAACTTTTAATTCTTCAATTTTAGTCTAATCTTGAACTTTCTGTGATTTAGAATCGGCTGTAATATTTTTCTGTTTTGTATTCAAGAATGAAGTGAAAACAGGGTCTAAAATAGTAATTGTAAGATCACTTTTAGATTTTCTTCTAAATAAAGAATGCTCAAATTTCAGATCAAAATCAATATCTTGCAGACTTACTAACTCTTGTGGTAATGAATTGGCTCTTTTTAATGATACTTCAGCTTCTAAATTTTCTAACTATTTTTTCTTTTGATCAATTTTGTCTGGGTTGTCTCCTATAACTGCAGGCTTAGGATCCGAGTCAGACCTGGTATAATAAAATTTCTTAGAAGCCGGAATTACTGTCTTCAAAATACACAACTTATAAAAGCAATCTAAAAGTAAAAGGATGTATAAAAAGATTTTTCTTTCAGACTAGTTTTAAGGCTGAGGATTAGTTAGTCCCCAGTATGGTCGCCAGTAATGTTATCGCTCTAGTAATTCTCAAGTTGTGTGATTTTGGTTTTTAGTCAAAGAATTCTAGAGGTAACCAAAAACCTACTTAAAACTCTAGGATCTAGCCTTCCTAGGGTTCAGAGAGGGCTCTCTCTTTAATGTTTAATTTTGTTTTAATTTGTGAATATTAGGCTAGTTATGAAAGTGCAGCTTTGGTTTTGTTTTGATAAATTTGGTGGGAAAAATCACTTGAAAGGATGGATAGTGGGAAATATATTTATCCATTGGGCTATGGAATCAAAATCAAGCTAACAAGACTAGGATCAAGGGCAAAAAAGGTCAAATGTCTTTAGGGCAAGATAGATAACCATTGGAGATCTTGGAAAGTTGTTTTTGTGAGGTGGTATGGTCGGGCTAAAGGGCACTTAAGAATCCTTAAATCCGGAAAAAGAAGTATTAGGAAGAGGTCAAATGAGAGAGGGAGAAATTTAGGGTTCCCTACACTGGATATCAAAGGAAAACATATAAATGATAACTAGTTAAAAATAGGGTTCTATTAACATATCATGTAGTAATATTCCTAGTTATACATTCAGATTTAGCATAAACATAAATGGATGCATGTAACAAAGAAAGGAAACAATGACAAGTGAAGAAAATACTTCACTCCAAATAGCTCATCACAGGAATCCTGAAGTATGATGCCAATTTTCTTTGATCCAACCTTCTACTCAAAGTTTTGACACACAAAAGCTTTAAAGTCCAAGAAGAAATGACTATAACAATCCCAACAATTTTATTCCACCCCAAATACTTCTAAAGATGAAGTATTTATACATAATGTTTTACAAAATATCCTTGAATAATTCTAGGAATTATCTTAGGAAAATAAAATATCTTTAAAATAAAAATAGAGACAACTGCATAATAAATTAGCAAGCTGTCCTATTTTATCTATAAGAAATAGAAACAGTTTTGAGGATAAAGAAGCTAGCTGCCTTGGTGTCCTCCTTGCTGGATTTTAGATATTTTTTTAATCTGTTCTGCCTTGTCTAATACTCTTTCTCGGATACTCTTTATTCACTGATACTCTTTAACCCTTAGTCAAAAATTGTTTACTACTGTAAATAAAATCTGTTTTGACTGTAATTTAGAAAATAGTTTTCTTCCTTCTTTTCACCTGCTTGTCTTTTATCCTTCATAACAAATCAATAAGTGATTGTCAATCTTCATTTTTAGGAATTTGAATATTCTTTAATTTCCTAAAGTTCTCATCAGCTTCTGTATATCTAGCAAAGGTTGGCTTGATGACAAACAACTGTTTGATCTCATACTGCAAGTAAAACAAATCTTTAAAACTCTTAAGCAACATGTTTCCTGTTGGGATGTTGTTTGGTCAATTTAGTGTGTCCTAAATTTCTACATTTAATTTGTCAATCCGGGATTCGTAAGCTGACGAATTGTGGCGCACTATATGTGCAAGATAACCTATCTCTTACCTTTTTGTCGTTTTTGGATTTTTGTGAAATTCTAAAAGACAAGTATGGAGACAAATATTCAAGACAACAATGTCTTTCTAATGATTTTCCAAACTTCAAAAGAATTTTAAAAACACATAATGACAAAATTAATTCTTCAAAGAAAATGAAATTAAAGAAAATGAAATTGCATCACTACTCTAGTCAAACAAACAATGAACTACTGATCATGAAACTCATTATTCTTGCTGCTGTTCAAACATAAAAGAAACTATGCTGAAAGAAATCCAAAAGTTGCAACAAAGTAAATCTAAATCAAATCACATCAACTTATCTTCTGATCCCTCATCATTAGTCCAGCTATGATTTTCGGAGGTAACCATAAACAACTTGAGTAACCTGATATCTAACTTGCAGAAAGTAAACTAATATCAAACTACACATTCATAATTCAATCCCTCACCATCGGTCCAGCTGTGGCTTTCGGAGGTAACTGAAGATGTCATGAGCAATTTAATATATCTAACTTGCAGAAAGTAAACTAATATCAAACTACACATTCATAATTCAATCCCTCACCATCAGTCCAGCTGTGGCTTTCGAATGCTTGAAAATGACATGAACAGTTGTTATATCTAAATCTAACTACGAAACAAATGTGCAAGGCGAAATAAACAAGCGATGCGAAATTAAACGAAACTAAGAAAAATAAATTAGCAATGAACAATATTAATTCCATGTCATTAGTCAAAGTTATGCAAATGCTCGAACACTGTTATAGCACGAAACAAGAACAGCGATCGATTAACAATCACATAAAACATGAAAGATTATGGACGAAGCAAGATGTAAAGCATGAAAGATTATAAACGAGAAATTGAGCATAAATACCATGAAAGATGAAATGTATAAACACGTGAATGACTTATGGCACAATGAACTTAAAGAAATAAAACAAGAAGCTATACAGCAATGCACAAAACCTTAGCGTGTGCAGGGGCCCTCTGCACAGACCTCGGGCAACAACCTTCAAATACGAATTACGGTTGGAAACAAAGTCTTCTTATATATTAAAATGAAGTCATAACGAAGGTAAGTATTCGTATGATGGCAACGTAATTACATTACGAGTCTGGAGCTAATGGGAGACTAACTCCATATGCGTATGCAAACGCATTATTTATAACAAAAGAAACATAACTAATTCCTAAAGTTTATGCTGGTGGAGAACACGTAGACCATTACGTCCACGGATCTAGGATCATGGCCGTATTGCAAAGTAAATCTATGAGGAGTGGATGCTTGAATTCAGCTATGGAGCCATGTACAGATGTCGACTTGTCCTCCGCAAGCTCAGAAACGGCCATATGAACCTTCACGTGACACGAAACAGAGTCCTGTCACCGTGATACTCCATGGTTGACTTCCATGTGGACGCCTTTGACCGCGGCTTCTTTATATGAGTTTGCTCGAACCAATAGGACACGAACCATGTCCACATCATTTCTAACCTGCCCATGTGGCTTGTTTTCCCTGTAGACACATGTAACATAGAGTTTCACAAAATGGTTGCGGAAAGTTGCAGCAGCTGTGGAAAGTGGC
This sequence comes from Pinus albicaulis, assembly GCA_034641835.2. Taxonomy (NCBI): domain Eukaryota; kingdom Viridiplantae; phylum Streptophyta; class Pinopsida; order Pinales; family Pinaceae; genus Pinus; species Pinus albicaulis. Next base: position 784,373,214 of record CM076582.1, read on the forward strand.
AAGATCGGAAAGTGGCAAGATTAAGCGACTAAATGAGAAAAGGGATTTCAATCTAAATCAAGCAGCCCAAGGTAAAATATAGTTAAAACCATTTTAGATGCTCTTTTTCAATTAATATACAATGATATTGACAAGCTGGAAGGTTCAAGTAATGAAAAGGTATAGAAAGGTGTATGGAAAAGATGCGATTTGAGACTCAACGGATGTATTTTGTTGGTTTATTTACCTGTTCCTTGGCAAATTCTCTTATCTTCTTATCATAGTCATTTTGAGGCATTAACTTATCATTAATAACCATGATATCAGGAAGTCGTTTTTGTCTCAAACTTGTGAACTTAACCAGAAATTTAGTTATGGCAATATTCATACCTTCACATTTTTCTTCAGGTTGCCTCATCAAATTTGTCTTTGTTGTGACTTTCCTAATTTCTAGGATAGTTGCAGTTTTTTCTGTTATTTTGAGCTCTTCCAACTCCTGTCTATTTTTTCTGTTAAAGAAATTGATTAGTCTTACTGCTTGCTCTGGTTTGTCAGCCAAATCAGTTTGAGTCTTTTGAATTTCTGCTTGGGCTACTAGCAATAGTTCTCTTTGCTCAAAAATTACCTAAATTGAAGGCCATACATCATGGATGGCTTCAATGATATTATTCTAAAGGTAATTTTTGATGTATGATATCTGATCTTTGAGAGTTAATTCTTTTTGCAACTTTTTTAACTCTTCACTCAATCTACTGGCATTTTGTTCATGTGCCTTAGCATTTACTTGAGCTAATTTATTTGACTTTTCAATATTTTCAACCATTTTTTTAACTTGTTAATCTCATTTGTCTTTAAAGGCATCTCTTCCATTGCTTTCACTATCTTGATGGCCTCATCAGTAGGTTGTATTGTTGTTGTTAATGATTCAGTGGCTGATGTAGTGGAAGAAGTCACTGGCACTGCAGTATCCAGTGGTTCTTTGGGTGCCAACTTTTCTCCTAAATTTGAAGGCACTGCTGCAGTGATAACTGGAATGATTTTGGGAATCATTGGTTCTTTCCGATGTCTCCTTTTCTTGGACAAGTTTGTCCATCTATATTTCCACTTCTTTAACCTGATCTGTCAACTGAAGAATTAAATTCATCATTTCATATTTTTCATTTTGTTCCTGTATGATTTCTTTTGTCTGAGGATGCTCACTTTGAGGAAGTTTGAGTTGTTTCCTCAAGGCTGCTATATCCTCATTTTTATTTTTTACCAATGCTTCTATTGCTTTGATGTTTGTAGGATCATATCCTACCTGCAATAATAATTCTTCTAAGGCTTTTAGCCTTAGATCCTTGGCATATAATGAAGCTTTGTCCATCTTCATTTGATCTTGCAAATTGGATATGGTGTTTTGTAGCTTTTGAGCACTCGTAGCTTTTGTTTTAACTGTGAAATATAACATCTCTGAGCTTTGCTTGTGAAACTCTATTTGATCTAATTCATAGATATTGTCTGTAGCTACTTCTAGATCAACCTTTTTATAGTTAGAAATTGTATTTGGAACTGATACTGTGGGCTATAATACTGACATAATCAATTTTTTACTTGAGTAATCAAATGTTGATAGGAATCTGTTTTGATTACCTGGCTTTTGTTTCAAGAACTGAGAGTAAATTTCAGTTTTGATTTCCTCATTCTTCAGTTTGATTTGCTTATATTTCTCCTTAATATCCAAATCATTTTCATCAACTGCCTATGAGGAAGAAGCTTTCATGCTTTGATGTCTTTCCATTAACTGTGTGTCTTCATTATTGAGTTGTTCTTCATTCTGATTTGGCTCATTGTAATTACAGTGGCTACATTTGTCTCTGGCAAACCTGTGTTGGTATTTAAAGGCTTTGTTTCTTCAACATCTATTGTCACTTTTCCTTTACATGTTGTATATAATTTAGGCCTTTTGTTATAAATTATCTTGAACTTTGTTTCTATTGTGGTTTCTGCCACATAGGCTCCTTCTTCCCTTATTCTTTTGGTTGACTTCTCTGGTTGATTTGCAGTCTCTAAGGTATGACTAGTATTACATTTTCTTACTGTATCTATTAATGTGTTTTCAATCCATTCAAGCTGATTGGAAAAATTTTCTATTTCTGGTTTAGCATCATGGATAAAGGGTATTAATTTGCATTTTACCCTTAGTTTTCTCAAGATCTCTTGTGGATCACAGTTCCAAGGGAAACTCTCTTCAAATTTATATTCCAATAACCGATTTGATGCCTCCTTTTCTACATCCCTGTGATTGCATATGAATGGCCCAATTTGATTTTTAAGTTTGAATTGGGTCTTCTTCTTAGCTGCCATGAAATTGATTGAATCAGAGTTTAGGATATGCCTGATATACTCCAAGGCAAAGATCCTCATTGAAGGATGTTTGGGTAACTTGTAAGGTTACAAGTTTGACCCAAAGACTCTAATTTCAGTATATTTCTCATACAAATACCAGTCACCAAACTTACTCTGCTCTGATAACTGCAATATCTTCTTCATTTCTTCATTTATTCTAGGCTTCTCTGTCTTGGTCAACATGGTGATCACTGGATGTAAGAATAACTCTGAAAACTCTGAATAACTGAAATATGTACATTATTTTCTGAGTATGGATGTCCAAAATATGACAAATAGAAGATTTGCCTCTATGTCAAGTTTTTGGAGAGTAATTGGAAAATTATCTTATTGGAAGTATATAAACATGTGGAAAAGGTAGGAGGTATATCTAAAAACTCCATCTATTTGCAAATTTGTCAATTGATAATGGATACTATCAGCAATGAAACCAACATAATCAAATATTACTGACGGTGGTTGACTTGGAGAAAAGGTGGACAAGAATCCCAAGATGGATTCATCAGTGTCTTCATCAGTAAATATCCAAGTATGAAGGAGAGAATAGAAATCACATGTCTTGATCCTTCAGGGAATTTAGCAGTAGAATATGGAGGATTTAACTTGGGAATTTCTACATGTAGAGGCATAAAATTCTGAAAAATCATGAACCTTTTAGGAAAATATAGGCCAATATATAGCTTAGTGAGGGCCTCTATAGACAAAGGGACTGCTTGGGGGTCATGCTGAAGTTGTAACATCTGGTTAATTGACTTTGCAGTGATGGTAAAAAGCACTTCTTTACTAGCATTTACAATGGCTCTTTGCTCTGGGACATAGTACTGCTGACACAATCTAATAATCTCCTGACAAGGGTGAGGCAATGGGACAACATATTTGGGAAAATTGGATTCCAAAATATGGAATTCTTCTTGATCATCTAAAGACTTCTCATAGCACCAGTTATGGACATCTAACAGGTTGAATTCAACAATGGGATCAACTATTTTATAATCAGTATTAGCTAGGGGAATGTGTTCAATATCAACAATAGGTGGCTGCAATGGATTGACAACAATAACAATGCTTGAAGTCATGTCAGGGGTAGGTTTAGGTGCTTTAGAACCTTCAGGCTTGCTTACACTCTGCTTTTTAGGCATTTTTGATCTGCTTCTGCAAGTTTAGACAATTTTCAAATGCAATTTACTTTTAGCAGAGTCTTAATTGGGAAAATTTGGCAACGTATAGTCTCTGTTTGGGTTTTCTGTTCAATTAGGCCTGTCAAAGAGGTTTAGAGGCTTTAGAATTGGTTTAAAATAGAAAACAAGGGTTTCCCGAGTAATTGATTAAGAAATAGGGTTTCAAGGTACCTACAGAGGTTTTTTGGCTTTTTTTTAGAGCTTGAAATAGACTATTAAACTGTGAAAAATCACTAATTTCTTCAGAAATGGTGCGCGGCAGAGAAACAGGGTTTCTGGGAAAATTTTTCTAGAGTTTGGCCTGTTTTTGGGACTTTTAGGCAGTTTTTAATCGATTTTTTTTACTTTAAATGTGTTTACTTTCTTTAAAAAAAAATTTCAACTTGATTGCAAGTTCAAATTCTAGAAAAATACCTGTTGTAATGCAGGTATCAGGCTTCTGAATGGTTTTTGAGGTTTTTTGAACAAGTTGGAAACTTCTATGAATTGTTTGGAGCGATGTGCAGCTCCTCAGCAGTCTTCAAAGGTTTGCAGGGAAAATATTGCAGGTTTCGGGCATGAAAATGACAGAAAAAGGCTTGATAAGGGTTCTTTACAGTCGGGAAAGGCAATGCAGTAGGTTAAACGCGCAAGAATGAGAATAAAATGAATATATTTCAAAGGTTTATTATGTATCTTGGTCGTATTAATCTGGCATTGAATGCAGGTCACATCAGGCGGGAGGAGAGGTTTCGAGATTTCAACAGATATAAAACTGATGGTATCGTGCAGTGATTTGGTGGTAAGCAGTTTTGAGCTTAACCCACGCAATCTAATGTTTGAAAGGCATATGGAGGAGAGAGGTTATAGTGAAACAACTCATTTCATGCAACTTTGGCATGGGGATGAACGTGCATCTATTCTGTGCGATATGAAATATTAATCGTCAGATTTGGAGTTCATGAGCCAACGATCCAGATTAGTTCGGAAGCTGCGTCGGTATAAGAGTAGTGGGACCGGGGCGTGTTAGGCGGCGGGGATGGTTTTAGGCTTTATAAAACTGTGTTTTAATAAAGTTCAAACCTTAGGCGTTTTATAACATGGCGGAGGGGTAATGTTTTATTTTAAAACACTTGTAAACTGTTTCAAATTTTATATGCTGCGCGGTTATTATCTATTATATAGTTTTAAACCTTTTAATAGTTTTCAAACTATAGGGGCGGAATTATTTCAATAACGATAAGTTTAGACCAAGGGGTTTGTAGGGTGGGGTTTATTTGAGCACGTGAGGGTATATAATATTGTTCTAAAGCTTAAAATAGTGGGTTTAAGGGGGCTATTTTAAATATAATGGATTTAATATATATGAGTAGGTGTAGTTTTAGGGATTTACTACAATAATTCAGATGTTAATATGAATAAAGGGATAGTAAAAGGGAACAAAAAACATATTATCTCTAAGTAAAGTATAAAAATAAAGCATTGCTCATATTTTATATTACTTTCACTAATACTTAGGATAAATGTGATTTTGAGGGTTTTATGAATGATTTTTGAAAGGAATGAAGTTAATTATTTTAGAGTTACAATTTTACTAAGTAAGAATGTGTCTTTACTTAGGAAAAAGGGTTTTGATGTACGAATGAAGGGTAAATGTTTATTGAATGAGGGTTTAAGGTAGGAATTCAATATTTTTAAACTTGTCAGTCATCGAGCCTTGGGTCCGATCCCAACAAAAGTCAGAGAAATGCTCTGAGCCTTTTTGACTGAAAGTTTAGAATACTGAATACCTATAGGGGAGGGGAAATTAGTGACTTTTCCTGATGATGTCTTATTTACATGATTTCTCCACTTCTTTCTACCTACCCAACTTTATTTCTAACATTTTTTCTTCATTTTGTAGGTGCATTTAAGCTCGCAACCTTAAAACATTTTTCTTTGAAAGCATAAAATTATCTAAGTCTACCTTATTTCCTTCGAGGGTTCAGATTAAACTGTTGAGCTCCTCATTATTCTTTACCTATCTACTTATTTGTTTATTTTAAACTGTTTGACAAATCTTTATTCACTATCTAAAACATGAAAATTGAAAACATGAAAAGTTAAGATTAAACTATTTTAACTAATCATGGATTATGGCATTTATTGACACTCTGCACATAATCATTATTCTTGCAATAAAAGTAAAAGTAGTGGCATTTGGATTTGCTCACTTTCAGGTTTTATTTGTTTTCTTTTGGGGTTTATATTTTTCTAAGTCCTTTGATTTTTCTTTTAGGACTTTTTACACTTTTTTTGGCTTTTTATTATTGTTTCATTTTTTCAAAATATGGAAAAGAAACTTGCAGAAAGCAATGTATGTACATATTTACAAGACTATCAAAGTCAATTCAAAATTTATGAACCCTATTATTATAGGACCCTAATAGAATCCATCAACCCTGCTTTATCTCCCATCCATCACTTGCCGGTCAAGAACCTTACATGTGAAGAGGTCCATGGAATATTTCATCAAGAGTTGGGACTCCCAATAAGGATCTAGGCTCCCCAACAATGACAACGCTGTAGAAAGATGAAATGCAGCCCCTATCATAACATGGCTCTCCTCTTTGTCATACTTGATGCCAAATTCACATGTTGGAGTTATATCAACTTTATTTTGCTGCCTATCTTGTAGCTGATCTTTCTCAAGACAATATTGAAGCATATGGAATTCAACCTCTCCTTGAAAATTTTTTGCCTTCCAAAACTTCCTTAATTTGGCCCATGCATGCAAGAGTGTTGATATCTTCTTGTCATGTTAAAAAATCTCTTTTGTGAGTGAGAATATCATTGGATGCCCCAAAGATATGGAGTGGCCATGTGACATTATGTCCATGCCATCATAGAATTCTGAATCCTCCTTTTTCAGCACAAATAGCTGAGTGGGAGATAGCAATGTCCATTTCAGAAAATTTCTTATCTCTCCTTTGAATCCATGAAATATTCTCTGCGTTGTGCTAGTTTCTCCCAAGGCTCCTTCCTTATCCAAGTATGTAAATGTTGCCCATAGTTGAGAGAACACTTTATTTTTCCTCCAATCAATAGGTCTCCCTGGTGGAATGCCTCCCTCCAAAGAGACATCAAGGCGTAGAGCAGGATGTGTATGTGTGTGGACAGATTTGTCCTTGCCTTCCTTACATAGATCCTCTTGCCTTCTTTGTGTATCAAACTTTTGAAATAAAGAGGGCTATATTCTCCTCATCATGTGATACTTGTCCTCCCCTTTATCTTATTCTATCTCCAAGATCTCACCATTTGATAATGATGGCACATGCTGCACATGGATTGTGCCAAGATCTCCATATGTGTGATTCTTTGGAACTCCTTGCAAGAGGGCAAGAGTTTCTCTCCTTGGAGTAATTACTCCATATTCTTCTTCATGAGGTCCTAGATGTGCTCTTGTCATGACTGCACTATTATCTCCAGCCTTCTCTTCCTCCTCTTCAATAGTTTAAAATACCTCATCATCAATAAGAGACCTTAGATCTTGGTCTTATTTTGAAGGAGGAATCTCCATGTCTTCTTCTTGAGAAGAAAGCTCTTCATGCAATGGGGACTTTTACCTTGGCAAGATATCATACAAGTTCTCATCCCCTTCAACGGTTTTCTGATATGGATCTGAATTTATGGACCCTTCCAACCCATGCAAAAGTTTTGTTTGATTTGGTTTGATAAACTCCATAGAAGGTGTTTCATAATATTTTTCACCAAACCTTTCCACTACTCTTCTAATTAACTTTTCATAAGTATATGTATTTTCATTTTTTAAGGAAAAAGATTCAAACAACCACCAAGCAGAAGCCTTACCCTCAAGATGTAGCACTGCTAATTTGATGGCTTCCTTTTCTAAAGCTTGATGTTGTTGCACATAGGTGTCTAGCTCCTTCACCCAAGCCCTAGCTGTACATTTAGGTGATCCATCAAAAGTAGATAGGAAGAATCTACCCACACCATGTTGCTTTCTCCTTGTGCTTATTTCCTCCTTGATCTTGCAAAACCCTTGGAAGTTCAAATGATCTTTTAACCCCTTATATTGAGCTTCATACTCTTGCAAATAATCACCAAGAGTCTCCTTCTTTAGCACGTCTCCTTTCTTCTTCTTCCTTGTCATGAACAAGTGGCTGATAAAGTATTGTAAATCTGATGATGTGGATGAATGCTCACATCCATAATATGATTAATTAGAGATTTCCTCATGTATATGTCTTGTAGATCTTGTTGAGGGACTTCCATGTCTTTCCCTCCTCATTCCTTTCATGTCTTTGCTTATACCCTGCAAAGTTTGAGAGAGAAGTTTTGAGAACCTCTTTCCTCCAGAAAATAAGGGTTTGCTTTGATATATCTTGCAGATCTTCTCCTTCCCATTAGAATACTCCATAATGGTTTAATAACACAGGCTGAGCCAAGATTAAGGCTCTGATACCACTATAATATCCCAAAATGGGAAAACTCGGAAATACATCCATGAAAAACACATTTTTCAGAAATATAAGCACAAAAAGAAAAAAAAATCCCATGACTCCATTAGATCTGAAATTATTACACTTATATCTAAGAGGATATTAGAAAAAAATGACTTTTTCCTAGTTAAACAGGCCTCCCATGCTCAAAACAGCTCAAAAAAATTGAAATCCCAAGACTGCTACAAACAGAAATTACTGAAGAAAGAGACAGTGTAGTTATATGAGGGTTTATATTTAGAAGTATGGATAAAAAATAGACCTACTCATGTATTAATCAAATAAGCTCAAAAACAAAGATATAGTCTCTTTTACATAGATCCAAGATGACTCGACAAGGGTTTCTTGACAGAAATAATATACATGAAATATCTGTTGTATATCTATGGCTGAATCACGCTGTCTGGCTGAAGCACTGCATAAATATGGTTGATCATGCAAATAAATGGTTGTAGCTCCTTTTTCTAGCTTTTCCGGAAGAAGGCTGATCCTCCTCCTGGGAAACTAGCTCTCAAAACAAGGGATTAAACCCCTCCACTGCAATACCTTAAGAAATAACATAGTTTCTGAAAGGGATTGCATTTTTTCTGAAGGTAACTGCTTGGCCTAACAACATATAGTGGAAAATGCAGCACAAAATTCTCTTCTCATTTTCTTAAACAATATCTCCAAGCAAGAGTGGGGAATTCCCGCATGAGAAAACCCTTGCACTAAACAGTGTAGCAAACTTAGCTAAATAGCCAAAGAATGAAAATAAGTCTAAACAGACCACATAAAAAATAGAATCTTCAATCATGCCCCCTATGGTTTCCATTCCCTTCATTATATAGTTGATGAGCTTCCTCACCAAGGGTCCCACCCAATTATGAGGTTGCTTCCATGCTAAGGCTCCTCCACCAAAATTATGCTATCTCCATTAGTCTTGCTCATATTTTTACAGCGTTGTTTGATTTAGTCAAACTTGACTAGATCAATCTTGATCAGATCAACCTTGACTGGATCTTCATGCATCGTCTCTTTTCACACTCAAGGTGTCTTCATTTTGACTAGCTAGATTGATCTTTATTCACATTGAGCTGTCTTTGTTTAGGATCCACTCTTCAAATATTAATTTTGTTGACTTGGTCAAAATTTACTTTGTCCACACATTTTAGACCCTTTTCACATTATGAGGCATTTTATTCCTACTTAAGCAACTTATAAGCCTCCTTGCCCATTTAGTCACCTATCTAGATTTTAAAAGAAAAATTAATATTCCTATTAGCTGCATGCTAATTTAGGAATATTACATAATATTGATTTGAGTCCTCTCAAAATCACTATTCTTTTGTACCAATTTATTTGTTGTCCAATCTATGAACAAATATTAACTACTCATTGTATCATCCTTTTAACAATTTCTAGATAACTGAACTAGGGTCACAAATCATCCATTAAAAGTCCATTGACTAACTGTTTATAGGTTGCTTCAGATCTCTGTCAAAAACTCTATGGACTATCCAACAAAATCAACTCCTCTTCATGTCAATCCATTCCTCACATGGAAAATTTCTTCTACTCCATCTTCTACTCAGGTTCCACCTTCCTTTGGATTTTCTATCTCCGCACATACTTCTGCAAGCCATCTTCCAAAATTGTGGTATATATTGCAGAGATAAACCTCTCTCTAAGGGTCACAACCCCTCTTCTTTTATGCAGATATGTTACAATCTTAATGGCATACCTTATGGATTGAACATGCTAGGAAACCTCCCTAAATAGGGAATTATACTTCTATTCTAATTGATTTAGATCAAACCATATCCACCCATAGAAAGAAAGACAACTCTTTCCTCCATAAGAGACTCGACCTAGCTCATATGGATCCATAGATTCTAGTCATTTCTTAGACTGAATCTTGACCTGAAATTTAGATCTCTATGACCCTAAAACTACAATTACCTCAATCAATATTACACTTGTGACTACTTATGTTCTGCCCCTAAATTCTAGTGCATACCCTCCTCCATTTGTGTTGGTATTTATCATAGACCTTGCAACCTAGTAACCAACACAAGGTAGGGTCTCAACCCTCTCTACTATTTCAAAATTTGATGTGTACTTCACACACAAACACCACTAAAATCACATGCCCAAATTCTCATGAGTCGCCTCTCTTGAGATTTATCTACCCTAAGAGAACCAACAATATGCCATCCTACTCCCTATTTTGAACCCATTAAGATATGTGACATTCTTGTGAAACCTCACATGATGATCTTACTCTTGGTGGATGATCATGACCTCCCTTTAGAAACACTTACTCAACCCTCTAACTTGTCCTACTTTAGGACTACATCTCTCCTAGCCTCCTTGATAAAATGAGCTCCTTCTCACTTGATGTTATTGCCTTCATACTAAGGCCTCCTTAAATAGATTTTCCTAGATAGGCCTCTTAATAACGCTCTAGAACTTACAAACTTTATCTACTTATACCTTAGGAAATATATTTTTTTAGTTTTCTTTTAGATTTTAAACCTCATCTCGGGTCCAAATCCCCTTCGCTTGGGTTATTTTCCCACAAAACCTTTTGTGGTCAAACTCACACAAACCCATCTCACTAGGCTTGTGGAGTACCTCCCAAGCTACATAATTAAACAACATAGTCTAGTTGTAGTAATCATAACTTGTTCAAGCTCCTATAGTCAAGCGAGGACTTGGTTAGGTTCCCAAGTGGAAAATTAAGTAATGGTAGTTGTGAGGGCATGATAACTAGCAAGGGTTAGGGCATGCCAAGGAATGAAAACGCGTGCTAACACATTTTGGACAATGTCAATGCATGTTTATGAGTGTTAAGGAGTGTCGAGGCATCACAAGGGATAAATAGGTCAAAATTCATGGAAATGAACAAATAAGAGTGTGTTCCAGGGAGTGTCAGTGAATTCAAGTGTTCCAAGGATGAAGTGTGTTAGAAAAAGTTCATAATAGGATTTGGAAGAGGCTAGCCTACGATTGCGATAAGGGGATCAACAAAGCAGTTTTAAACAAAGGGAGACTTTATGTTGGGAACAACACTATTTTTCCTTTATCTATTATTTTTATATGACATGTGGCACACTTTGGCCGAATACTCATATTTTAAACTAGTTTAGACAATTCCATATTCTGCATTTTTGTGTATAAGTTTTGGGGAACTCGGCTTGTGCCGACCTATATCTTGTGTGTCTTGTGTATCTTGTGGTTCTTACAAACTCTCAGTTAATTCTCTACTGTTTATATGAACTGGACATACATGTGAAATATTACCTATGTAAGCTATGTTGCTTAGTTGTTTTATGGCCATGGCTAGATGTGATCCTTGTCTTGGTAAGTTCTTAAGTGGGAAAAGTTCATCCTAGACATGACTGGACTAAGATGAGGTATAGGAAGTTCTTAGGTGAACAAGGCATAATCTACTTGTAGTAGGTGAAATTGATCAAGTTGTTACGGCTGAAGCAGACCAATGTCACATGAACTGGAGTAGCTAAGGACTTGGTTGGGTTCCCAAGTCATGAAAAAATGTAAGGCTATTTGTGAGGGCATGAGTGCCAAGGCATGCTAGGGAATTCTAACATGTGCGAGATAGTTCAAAGGCATTCCAAATATGCTAATATGTGTCAAGTGATAAGGCATGCCAAGATCTGCAATGGTGTGATAATACATGCCACGGACTATCAAGGCAACAAAAAGGAGAAACAAGATAAAATAAAAGGAAATGAACACATCATAGGGTTAATAAGTCATCAATTTACATTTTCCAAGAGGGTCATGCTATGCACACCAACAGTAGGTGGAAACAGGTGTCAAGTGCCAAGTGTGAGTGCATTCTAAGTGCCAAATCATCCTCTGTTACTTCTCCTCTACTTTCCAGTAACTGATCTCATATAACTTTAATATTAAACCATGCCAAAGCATATCGAGGCATCTTAATGAATTCTAGACATGATAATGATCATGGCCTCTTTAGGAATACATCTCTCTTCGCCCTCTTGGTCAAATGAGCTCCTTCTCACTTGATGTTATTTCCTTCATCCTAAGGACTCCTTAAATAGTTTTTTCCTAGATATCTTAGGAACCCTCTAGAACTTACGGGTTTTATCCACCAATACCTTAAGAAATAATAATTTTATTTTTTAATTTTCTTTTAGATTTTAAACCTCGTCTTGGGTCCAAAATCCCTTTGCTTGGCTTCTATTCCCACAAAGCCTTTTGTGACCAAACTCACAGGTTTCTTCGAACACTAGGTTTTGGAGTACCTCCTAAGCTACACGTTTCAACAGCATAGTCTAGTTGTAGTAACTATAGCCTTGGTGATCGGCGGTTGTCATTGATGTCAACCCCAGCCGGCCACGAGGGCTAACCCAATATTGAATGAGAAGTTTGACCTACCAAATTAATATATTCTAGGTCAATAATTATTTTTATGGTTTCTACTTGTCGATATGTTTGTTGATATATGGCACGCCATGTAATTCTCCATGGTTTGAGAGATATTCATGTTTGAAGTTTGTACCCTAGTTAGTGGGCTAAAACCCCATGGGGTTGGGGCATTGGTCCATTGAAAAGTCATATTTAATATTTTTTAAGCTCCTAAGATCCCTCCCACGTTCACTTGTTGAAGCCCCTCTCAACTTAAGAATTCATATAAATTGTGATCTTCATAACCTCCTTATGCAGGGGATTTGGCCATATGAAACAGGTCATCGGGGCATTGTCGCTCTAAATTTTTTTCTACGAAGGCTCAGAAGCTGAAATTTTTATGAGGGGAAGCCGAAATCTTGAGGAAGCTTCAGTAAAAATTTCAGATCAAGTTACACAATATTTTTGGAGATATGATCTGTGTAAGTAAGGGTTTTTGCAGGCTCCTGAAATTTATCTCAAATAAGTGACCTTGGTAAAATTGTCATAACTCTCTCTCTGAGTATCGGATTGGAATTCCATAAAAAGTGGCAGATAGTGCACAGTCTTTAGTTTTTGCTCTATCAATTTCAGAGGCAAATGAACAAAAAGTGATACATTTCACGCCGTACAAGTGCGCTCTGCTGAAACAATTCATAATTAGGGCAGTGTGAGGAATTGGGTATAAATATCTCTTGAAGAATCCAAATTGGGTCAGACCTGTGGCATTGGAAAGAAGACTCAGAGGAATACTACAAGACTGAAAATCGGATATTGAGGATCTGAAATAACAGAGATACACCAGATTCAATATCGAGCTCCTTGAAGGCAAGAAAAAGCTAGATCATGTGTTGTCAAGGATTGCAAGGACCAAAATTTCTACGGCATAAAAGAAAAACAAGGTGTAAGCAGAGGTAGCATGACAGAGAATAAACCAAAGATTACATAACAACGTAGTTCATCATATGAAGTCTTTTAGTGGGCAGCACTACATACAATCATTGTAAAGGTATCATTGTATTTAGTCATTATAAATACATTATTGTACAAATTGTACTAGTGTCTATCTGCCAAGGGTTGAAGAGGAAGTGTTGGGAGGTCTAGGATCATCATTAGGTGGTTGTGTTAAAGTTGGGATTATGGTCTAGTATATCTTCTTCTTCTACATCATTCTATATCATTGTAAAGTGGACCATTTTCCCTTGTATGGGAGTCCATTCTTCTTTTATTCTTCTATAGGGTGGTAGGGTGGTGCTACGGTGAGTTGTAGCTCATTGGGTGTTGGGACATATGTTTAGTGACTATTGAATAATCTCGGGCATTGGAGCGTCCATCCAGTGGGAGCTGGAGAAGAATGATTTTCTAGATTCTAGGAAGTTGGAGCTTTATTTTCAATTGGAGTTGAAAAGAATTATTAGAAAAACATTAGGTGGCTTTTGTCCTGGAGTGGGTTTCCACCTTAAAAACTGTGTGCATTTTTGTTCTTCTTGTTTTTTGCTATCATTGTACAAACACTGACAATAATTGAAGATTAACTAATGCTCTAATTGAAAGAAATATTGATTCACCCCCCCCTCTCAGTATTTCCAACAATTGGTATCAGAGCTTGGTTCCTTCAATAGTAGTTTAACAGCTGGAAGGAGGTCATGGAGTATACCAAGAGTGTTGTACCTCTATTCAAGGAAAATAATTATGCACTTTGGAAAGGAAGAATGGAGGTCTATCTCTTGGCGCAAGGTTACGAAGTATGGGACACTGTTCAAAATGGATTTACATCAACCACGGATGAACAAGGTAAGAAGAATTTGGTAAATGATGCAAAAACAAAGAATATTATTATCAGTGGACTTATTGACTCTGCTTATCATAAAGTGTTGGGTTGTAAAACCACCAAAAATGTATGGGATGAGCTTGAGAATATATATGCAGGTGACTCAAATGTCAAAGAGCAAAGCTTCAAATATATAGAGAAAAATTTGAGCAACTCATAATGAAAGAAGATTGAAACATTGTTGCATACTTCCAATACGTTGATGAAATAACCAATACTCTGGAAGGATTGGGAGAGCCAATTGATGAGAAGACTATTATACGAAAGATTCTTAGAATGTTACAGTATTCAACACAAGGGTATCGGTCTTAGAATACAGTGCAAATCTGGAAAAACTCGGCAAAGAGGAACTACATGGAGTTATCATAGCATATGAAATGGGACTTGATTAAGAAGAGGGTACTTCGCATCTAGAAATTGTGTTCGTTGCATCTAAGAAAACCAATAAGGACAAACAACCTTCAATTTAAAAGACATGCACTTGCAAGTGTGAAGAAAGGGAGATGATGAAGAAGGTCTTTCAGATGAAGAATATGCTTACTTCATGAGAAAACTAAAAATTGGTAAGGGAAAATTCAAAGGTAAACTTTCATTGATATGTTTTAGCTGTAACAAGGTTGGTCATTTTGCAGCAAAATTTCCAAACAGAAGTAATGGCAACTCAAAAGGAAAGAAATGCTTTAAGAAATTCAACAAGCAAGGATCCAAAGGGAACTTTCTCTCTAAATAACATAGCTCATCATCCGATGAAGACGATGACAATGAAGAAGAAGCCAATAAGAGAGTATTGTTTCTGGCCAAGCACAATAAGCAAGAGGTATCAAACAACAAAGAAGAAGGATGGACTATAGACGAATTTTATGAGGAAGCAATCAAGCTTATAAAAGATCTCAAGGCAGAGAAGATTTGTTCCAAAACTCTTGAAGAAAAAGTTCAAGGTCTCAAAATTGAAGTTGAAGAACACAAATGCATTGAAGAGTCACTTCAAAAGAAGTTAGAAGAAAGCAACCAAGAAAGGAAAGAATTAGAAGCCGAAGTAGTCTCACTGCGTGAGGAAGTGAAGAAAGGAAAAAATATCCAAAACTATGCCAACAACTCAAAGGCATTGGAAGAGCTCATCAACAATCAACGATCTTACAACGAAAAAACTAGCATCGGTTACAAAGAAGAAGAAGTAGGACCTTCTATAACAAAATACAATGAACCTATGAGATCTGACATGCATGTAGACTTCATTGGACAAGATTCGCAAGAACAGCCTTGGAAGACAATTCCTTGACGCATGATTCCATCAGTACCAACATATTTTTTATGGCTACTGTTATTCATGTGGAAAATTTGGTCATAAAAGTATAGAATGTTGCCTGTACCCAGAACCGAATACAATTCCAAAAGATCTATCAAATATGAACCTCCCAGGGCTCAGCGAAATATCAATAGATTTGAACATTTAAGAAATAATATTGAATGTTACAAATGTCGAAACTTTGGACACATAACCAAAGACTGTAGACTTGAAAATCCTCCAGAAGAATATTTGAAGCCACAGAATGAACAAACATGGAAGAAGAAGAAGAATGATAATTGTGCTCTCGCTTTCAAGGCTCAAAAGAAAAAAGTTGTGTGGTATGTTGATAGTGGTTTCTCAACGCATATGACTAGAGATAGAAATAAATTTGTATCTCTGAAAGAGAAGAAGGATGGAACCGTGTCCTTTGGAAATGATGGATCTTCAAATGTTATAGGATCGGGTACTGTCACTCTTGGAAGAAAATATGTTCTAGCGAAGAATGTTCTATTAGTTGAAAAAATGAATCCTAATCTACTCGGTGTTGGACAAATGTGTGATCAAGGACCTGATACTATTCAACTCCACGAAATGTGAAATCGGGAAAGGCGTGTATGGTGAGAATTGTGTTCAGACAGTCGAGCTCCAAATGACATATATGTTCTAGATGAAGCAACTAAAGCATGTCTAATAGCTAAAGAGGATGATACAATAATTGGTAGCAATGATGATCGTCTAAGTAAGAATTTTGCTACAAAGGTGCAAAGTGATTTCAAGATGTCTTTACTTGGTTGAAAATTGAACATAGAAAACTCATCTAAGGATGTGGATCAAAGGTTGTATAGATATATGATTAGTAGTCTTCTATATTTAATAGCCTCCTGACCAGATGTTATGCAAGCAGTTGGACAAGTAGCAAGATTCCAAGCAGCACCAAAAGAATCACATATCAAATATTCGCCATCATTGGAATATCTTCGCCAGAAGCTTGGGATTCTCCCAAGTTCTCATTAGATTTTCCTTTTTCAGAATATAAAGGGGGAGTGGAAGTGTGTACAAGTCTGCAGGATGGTTGTGTGTCAGCGTGAGTGGAAGTGTGTACAGGTCTGTAGGATGGTTGTGTTTCAGGGGGAGTTACCCTTTGCCATTGATGTCAAAGGGGGAGAGAATGTTGTAGGAAGAGGTGTCATGATCATCGGTTGTCACTGATGTCAACCCAAGCAGCACCAGGGGCTAACCCAATATTGAATGATAATTTTGACCTACCAAATTAATATATTATGGGTCAATAATTATTTTAATGGTTTCTACTTGTCAAGATGTTTCCATTGATATATGGCACGCCATGTAATTTTTCATGGTTTGAGAGATATTCATGTTTGAAGTTTGTACCCCAGTTAGTGGGCTAAAACCCCATGGGGTTGGGGCATGGGTCATTGAAAGTCATGATTAATATTTTTTAAGCTCTAAGATCCCTCCCACGTTCACTTGTTGAAGCCCCTCTCAACTTAAACATTCATATATATTGTGATCTTCATTTCCTCCTTAGAGCGGGGATTAGGCCATGCGAAACGGGTCATCGTGGCATTTTCGCTCTAAATTTGTTTCTACGAGAGAAATTTGAGAAGATGAAATTTTTATGAGGAAAAGCCGAAATTACGAGGAAGGCACTTGCGGTAAACATTTCAGATCAAGTTACACAAAATTTTTGGAGATATGATCTGTGGAAATAAGGGTTTTTGCAGGCTCCTGAAATTCATCTCAAAGAAGTGACCTTGGTAAATTCATCATAACTCTCTCTCTGAGTATCGGATTGGAATGACGTAAAAATTGATGGATAGTGCACAGTATGTCATTTTCTTTCTATCAATTTCAGAAAAAAATGAATAAACAGTGACATGTGGCACGTCGTACAAGTGCGCTCTGCTGAAACAGTCCATAGTTAGGGCAGTGTGAGAAATTGGGTATAACTCTCTCTTGAAGAATCCAAATTGAGTCAGACCTGTGGAATTGGAAAGAAGACTCAGAGGACTACTACAAGACCAAAAATCAGATATTGAGGATCTGAAATAACAGAGATACACCAGATTCAATATCGAGCTCCTAGAAGGCAAGAAAAAGCTAGATCATGTGTTGTCAAGGATTGCAAAGGACCAGAATTTCTACGGCAGAAAAGAAAAACAAGGTGCAGCAGAGGGTAGCATGACAAGAGCAGCAACCAAGGTGCATAACAACAACAAGAAGTTCATCATATGAAGTCTTCAAGTGGGCAGCACTGCATACAATCATTGTAAAGGTATCATTGTACTTAGTCATTGTAAATACATTATTGTACAAATTGTACTAGTATCTATCTGCCAAGGGTTGAAGAGGCAGTGTTTGGAGGTCTAGGATCATCATTAGGTGGTTGTGTCAAAGTTGGGGTTATGGTCTAGTATATCTTCTTCTTCTACATCATTCTATATCATTGTAAAGTGGACCATTTTCCCTGGTACGGGAGTCCATTCTTATTTTATTCTTCTATAGGGTGGTAGGGTGGTGCTAGGGTGAGTTGTAGCTCATTGGGTGTTGGTGGATCCGTTCAGTGACTACTGAATAATCTCGGGCATTGGAACATCCATCCAGTGGGAGCTGGATAAGAATGCTTTTCTATATTCTAGGAAGTTGGAGCTTTATTTTCAATTGGAGTTGAAAAGAATTATTAGAAAAGCATTAGGTGGTTTTTGTCCCGGAGTGAGTTTCCACCTTAAAAATTGTGTGCATTTGTGTTCCTCTTGTTTTCTACTATCATTGTACAAACACTGATAATAATTGAAGATTAACTAATGCTTTAATTGAAAGAAATACTGATTCACCCCCCCCCCTCTCAGTATTTCCAACAATAACTTGGTCACGTTCTTGTAGTCAAGCGAGGGATTATTTGGGTTCCCAAGTTTAAAATTAAGTAAGGGTAGTTGTGAGGGCATGATAGCTGGGAAGAGTCAGGGTATGCAAAGGAATGAAAATTCATGCTAACATATGTCATAAAATGTCAATGAGTTCTAAACTAGAGTGTTAGGAAGCGTCCGAGCATATCAAGGGATAAATAGGTCAAAATGCATGGAAAGGAACAAATAAGAGTGTGTGCTAGGGAATGTTAGCGAATTCAAGTGTGATAAGGACGAAGTGTGTTAGGAGAAGTTTAGAATAGGATTTACAGGAGGCAAGCCTATGGTTATTATAAGGGGCTCAACATAGCAGTTTTAGACAAAGGGAGATCACTTTGTGCTAGGAACAACATTTTTTTGCCTTTAGTTTTTTTTTTTTTTATATGAGATGTGGCACACTTTGGCTACATGCTCATGTTTTAAACTATTCTAGATAATTGCATATTGTACATTGTTTTGTATAAGTTTTGGGGCACTCAATTTGTGTTATCTTATATCTTGTTTGCCTTGTGAATCTTGTGGTTCTTGCAAACTCTAAGTTAATGTTCTATTGGTTATATGAATTGAACATACATCTGAAATATTGCCTGTGTAAGTTATGTTTATTAGTTTTTTTATGGCCATGGCTATATCATGTGATCTTTGTATTGGTAAATAGTTAATTGGGACAAGTTGAGCTTGGACATGAGTGGCATAAGATGATTTATAGGCAGTTCTTAGGTGAACAAGGCACAATCTACTTGTAGTAGGTGTAATTGGTCATGTTGTTGCAGTTGAAGCGAGCCAATGTTTTCACATGAACTGCATTAGCCAAGGACTTGATTGGGTTCCCAAGTCATGAAAAAATGTAAAGGCTATCTGTGAGGACATGAGTGCCAAGGCATGCTAAGGAATGCTAAGATGTGCCAGATAGTGCGAAGGCATGTCAAACATGATAAGATGTGCCTAGTGATAAGGCATGCCAAGGTGTGCAAGGGTGTGTCAGTGCATGCCAGGGACTGTCAAGGAAACAGAAGGGAGAAACAAGTTAAAATACAAGGAAATGAACACATAAGAGGGTTAATAAGTCATCAATTTACCTTTTCTAAGAGGGGCATGCTAGGCACACCAACACTAGGCACCAATAGGTGCCAAGTGCAAAGTCTTAGTGCTTTCTAAGGGCCAAGTCTTCCTTTGTTTCTTCTCTTATACTTTCCAAAAATTGATCTCAAAAAAAATTAATCTTAAACCATGCCAAATCATACCAAGGCATCTCAACGTGTTCCATACATACTAAGACTTTCCAAGCTCCACCACATGCCAAGCGCCAATATGTGTTAGGGAGTGTTATGCATGCTATGAAGTGGAATGGCATGTTGAGGAGTGCTAAGGTGCGCTAGAGAGTGCTAATGCATGTTGAGGAGTGTTAAGGAGTACTAGGAAAAAACATTAATGGAGCACTAGGTCAAAATTCATGGAAGTTAATGAATATGAGGAATGTGTGCCAGGGACTAGTGTTAATGAGTGCTAGTTGTCATGCCAAGGAGGGAGTGACAAGGTATGTTAAGCATTGGTAAGGCATGCTAGGGAATATCAAGGCATGTAAATATCTGCCAAAGTTTTCTAGGGAGTACCAGGGTGTGATAATTATATGTTCCAAATAGTGCCAAGATATACCAATACATGCCAGGTACTAAGGATGTGTAGGGTGCCAAGGTATGTCAATATGTATCAAGAAGTGTCAAGGCAACAAAAGGAAGAACCAAGCTAAAATGTAAGTAAATGAACACATAAGAGGGTAAATAAGTCATGAATTTATATTTTTCAAAAGGGGTTGCTAGTCACACTAATAATAAGTCCCAATACATGTCAAGTGGTATTGTGTGCCAATTGCTAATGTATGTCAATGCATTCAACCAAGGTGTTCTAGGGCATTCTAGGGACTACATGCATGCCAACACATGCTTGGAGAGTTCCATGTTGTGCTAGCGCATGCCACCATGTGCTTGGGCATCAGTTTCATGACAAGATTTTCTAGGTACAAAGATGTTCCAAGACATGCAAGGTGCTAAGAAATGTTAGTGTGTGACAAAGCATTAATTTAAGGTGTGCCCGAATTGTTGAGGAGTGTTAGGTCTTTCTTATTAATATAATTTTCAGAGCTTGATTATGTATTAAATAATATATTTCCTACACACACTAGTGTAACTTTGTCTAAAGGGAATTTGATAGATAATAAAATTATTAGATATGAATCATGTGTTGACTCATAGGAAAACTCTATTCGACTAGTGATTACTTGAGGGAAATTCTACACACTAATTAATTCTTAAAAAATTGACTAATTCTAACCACTATGGCATTGGAAATATCATAAAAAATATTCCACAATAATGGCATTAAATCATTACCTTTTGAAAAAATATATATTAACATGCATATAGCATCAACAAAAACTCATTGGAATGATCAATGGCGACGAACATTTTTTTTGTTGAAGATTGCAACAAGAAACAGTGAAGGAGGCATCCTGAAACATCATTCCTGATCCTAGTTGGAAAGTGATCACCTAAAATAGGCGGGGGCCACACAGGTGATTTTTGTCGCAAAGTCTATTTTTAGACATATGGATCATGTTCTATAAGTTGCGAGATGATATTTGTGGATGGTTGGTCAAGTTGGAAAAATATATGGATTTCCATTTTTAGACATATTAGGGGAAACTATTTTTAGATTGCCAGTCTAAAAATAGATATGTCGAATATTATTAGCTCTTAATAATATTTGGACTCTAAAAATTCTCTCATCTTGGATTGCGCAGTAGAGGCAGGCAAACAGTGGAGGAGTTTTGAACCCGTGACTTGTTAAAAACTGAGCTAGTTTGTGTGTAACTTTTGGAGACAGTATTGAGTACTTGTGAGGAGTATTGTACTGAGATTGTTACATGATTCTTCTTCATTATAATATATAGAAAGTAGGGGGTTTTCAACTGTAAGCTTTCCCCGGTATACATACTGTGTTATATGTGTTGAATTTCTATGTGCGCATGTGAATGTTTTCAATACCGCTTGTTGTTTTTATTTCCACATGTGATGATTAATGCGTAGAAGAGATTATGTGTTATGTATGAAGCTCAAATAGTATGTGACCAGGATAATCTCGGTGAATAATTCAGCAAATTATTCAAATTTCTACATGGTATCAGAGCGATATTGATCATTAGAGCAATTGCGAAGCATTGAAGCGGTTGAGTTTTAGGATAAACTCAGGAAAATAAAAATGGAGAAGAATGACACTATTCCAGTATACTTGAAAAAGTTTGTCCACTGTAGGGATGAGCTTGGGAGTGTAGGAGTTAGTGTGGATGAAGAAGGACAAGTCAAGAAGGTTGGGATTCGAGCCAAGAATCTCTACAGACTTGAAGTAGATGGGATTTCTACGGAGCTTCCTATTGTTGGGAAGTGCAAGAAAGCCATGCAATTGATGCTTGAGAGGGAGAAAGTTTTTCATGCAGGTAAGAGTGAACCTCGGGATGTGGAGCAGCCACAAAATGAGGATCATGGAGTGGGAGAAACCACTCATGCAGAGAAATTTCGTGCCAGATGGGCAGAGGGACTTCATGCAGCTATACCACCAAGTGAGAGGTGGGGCGACATGCATGAGTAATCCCAAGATGATATTTCTGGACAGGATTCATTGAGATGGTGTGGATCTCATGAGTTGAACCTGGCTATGAGGTGCCCACAGCGTAGCAGTAGCATGATCAGTTGGATTGATGCAGGCAGATCAAAGTGACAGTGTCGGATACTGTAGCGCGAATCAAACTTGATTGCAAGTGCAGAGTGCATGGGTGCAAGAGTTCAACAACGCAGTGGTTCTTGATGACATGTGAAGTTTGGCCCAGCAGAAGTCGAAGACTTTGATGATAGATGCATCAGACTGATTGAGTTGTTTGGAGCCTATTTATTTTCAGAGGAGTTGCAGAGCAGATGCATGGAGTTGCATGGCGCTTATGAAGGTTGCAGGGCGAATGCATGGAGTTGCATGTCGCATGCAAAGACAATCCTTTCTTGTTGAGAGGGAGTGTTGAAGATTGCAACAAGAAACAGTGAAGGAGGCATCACGAAACATCATTCACGATCCTAGTTGGAAAGTGATCACCTAAACTAGGCGGGGGCCACACAGGTGATTTTTGTCGCAAAGTCTATTTTTAGACATATGGATCATGTTCTATAAGTTGCGAGATGATATTTGTGGATGGTTGGTCAAGTTGGAAAAATAGATGGATTTCCATTTTTAGACATATTGGGCGGAATCTATTTTTAGATTGCCAGTCTATAAATAGATATGTCAAATATTATTAGCTCTTAATAATATTTGGACTCTAAACATTCTCTCATCTTGGATTGCGCAGTAGAGGTAGGCAAACAGTGGAGGAGTTTTGAACCCATGACTTGTTCAAAACTGAGCTAGTTTGTGTGTAACTTTTGGAGACAGTATTGAGTACTTGTGAGGAGTATTGTATTGAGATTGTTACATGATTCTTCTTCATTATAATATATAGAAAGTAGGGGGTTTTCAACTGTAAGCTTTCCCCGGTATACATACTATGTTATATGTTTTGAATTTCTATGTGCGCATGTGAATGTTTTCAATACCGCTTGTTGTTTTTATTTCCGCATGTGATGATTAATGCGTAGAAGAGATTATGTGTTATGTATGAAGCTCAAATAGTATGTGACCAGGATAATCTCGGTGAATAATTCAGAAAATTATTCAAATTTCTACATTTTTCCCGTCACCAAAAGTAACAAAAAGAGCATTGGTGAGGGTCATTAAAATTCCACCACTAGAAGTGTCACCAAAGAGAGAATTAGTGATGGGCCTTTAACGACCCTCACCAAAAGTGTCATTGAAAATGGATTTGGTTATGAACCTTAAAGGACCATCACTATATACACTTACAGAGACGCTTTTTTAAGGACCGTCACCATATGTGACATTGGTGACAAACCTTAAAGGTACGTCACAAGTATGACCCTCACCAATGACCTTTTTTCTTGTAGTGGCTATTCCCATCTACCCTTAAGGATGTAGCCTTGCACTGGTTCATGGGTTTACCTAGGAACAACATCACTACCCGGGCACAGATGCAAGCCTTCAACAACAAGTACAGGAACCACTGTAGGTCCAAGAAAGCTAAAGAGGAAATATTCAGGATGACTCTAGGGCTTGATGAATACATAAAGGACTATGAAGAGAGGTTCCAATTAAAATATAAAATATTCGATTGTACCCTTGATCCCAGATCACTTAAACTAGTACTTCTCTTGGGGATTAGGGAGGAGGTGATAGAAACCCTTAATATGTTATCAAGAGGATATATCTACCAGCTGCCTTATGAGACAATAAAAACTATCTTTAGGAACCATTCTAGTGAAGCTAGGAAGAAAGGCAGAGCTAGCCAAAGTACGACCAATACCCCTTCCTCTTCCACCTCCATCAAGCATGAGATTCGAAATATGCTGGAGGACTTCTAGATTGAGATGCTACACAACTTTGTGTTGCAAATGGACACAATGCAGATCAAGAGGAAGAAAGAGGAAGCACAAATAGCCTTGGCTATATTTTTCCCTAGATGTACTATAAAACACCCTAGAAATGAATGTCCATTAAATTTCATGGAGGTTTCCTTAGTCTGTGAGGAGAATAATGCCACAAAAAAGTGTCCCTCATTACCTGGACTCAAAGTTGTATATCAGGGTGGGGAAGTAGGACCAGAGAAATTATGTTTCATCAACCAAAGAAGGCGTCAAGGCCCTCGGTCATATCAGCAGGGTATGAATGTTGCACTTTATTCCTACTATCACAACAATCATAATGCACCTACGCAATCTTGGTACACCCCCACTCCTCCATCTTGGCCTACACCTCCTACTTGGCCTCATAACCCTCCATATAATCCTCAACCTCTGAACCAACCATTTCAACAGTATGTTCATCAACAACCTCAATGGAACAACCCATCACAAGGGTGGAGGCCTCAACATAATCAACCACATTCTCTAATGCCTCCACCCCAACCTCAACCTAAGCTTACTCATGCTACTCCACCCAAGCTGCCCTAGATGCCTGCACAACCCAATCCGAACCCGAACAACATACATGCACAACATTTTTAAAGTGGATAGAAATCCTATCCAACTTATGTTGTGGAGATACAGGAGATTAATCTCAGGTCGGGAAGATTACTCCCAGAAAACCACCCTCCATCTCCACCTGTATAGGTTGAGAAGGAAAAGGAATAAAGTAACACTCAGATCCAATGACCTCCTTTTCCTGAGTGCTTGATCCACTCCAGTCAGCACACCCTAAAGGAGACCAAAATTATAGGATAACTGAAAAAATTGTGTGTAAAAATACCCCTTCTCCAGGCCATGAAGGATGTCCCTATTTACAATAGGCTCATCAAGGAAAAGTGCTTTAAGAAACCAAGGAGAAACAAGAAAGATACCCCCACCATCAATGTAGTAGGACATTTTCCTGACTTACTATTGGGAAGGATGATCTTCCCAAAGTACCTAGACCCTGGTATTCCATTTTTAGATGTGCACATAGATGGTGTCATAGTTCCCAATAATCTGATTGATCTCGTGGCTGCCATCAATGTACTAACCAAGGAAAGTATGCTTAAACTTAACCTCAAAGAGACTTTGAGGAAAACCACAATGATTTTGCAAATTGCAGATCAATCCACTGTAACTTCGGAAGGAATTTTTGAGGATGTTATAGTTTCAATTGAATCTTGGGATTATCCTACAGATTTCCTGGTTCTCCAGCCAAAAACCAAGTTTTATGGATATCCTCTCATTCTAGGGACACCTTGGCTAGCCACTTCCGATGCTCATATCAACTGTCAAGCCGGAAACATGACTATTAAGAATGGGCCCTTGTCTAAACAACTAGTATTATATCCTCGAGCCCAACATTCCATTGACCATGACCTACCTGTTAGTGTCCAAATTTTCATTGATCAAATGAACTCTTTCAGGTTTACTTAGTAGGGGTCCTAGGTAAAAATTTCATGTTTCAAGTCAGTTTTCAAATAACATTTTGTTAACTGAATATGTCTAAGTTTGAAATGCTACTCCCTTCACTCCATTCATGGTCATAATCATTTCATAGGTCATTTCATCCATCAATCATCTAGGGTCTGATTTCATTCACCACACCTTCATTTAGGTCAGATTCTATGTCTTATTTGTTTTTCCACCATAAGAGTCAATTATGTCATAAAAGAAAGTGAAAAAAATATCATTTTCACCATACAAGTCATTTACATATGGAGTTAGAAAAGATATGGAAATAAGTAAAGATATCATCTATTTTCACCATCATATTCCATTTTCGCCATGGGTTGAAGAAAAATAAGCAAATTTGTGCCAACACTACCTATGCTACACTTCTGGCTGTGTTGCACGAGCATTGCGCAGGTGTTGCGCTTCTCATGTTTGAACTCCAAATCAGTTCTTTAGGGTTCAAAACCACTTCAAAAAGGTTCATACACTTCCTAAAAATTAATTTGACACCCTCCATACCTCTCTCAAGTCAAAATTCATCAATGAATGAGTGGTTTCCTTCATTAGGTTACATCCACTATGTTTTGGTGTTTTTGATCTTTTGTTTGTTTCAGATGATAAAACCCTAATCTAACCATATACAAACTTCATATAACCTTCATACACCATACCCTAACATATCTTATCACTCACAACCCTATTTTCCATCAATTCCATTAAAATCCTAATTTTCACTACATTTTGGCAGAAAAACTAGCGAAAACTTGTGTTTTGACCTTTTGGGTACCTTTCACATGCTCATTCCCAAAAATTCCACTTGCATCGTGTATCCAACTCATCACCCTATCTCCCAAAATTTTTAGGGGTTTTTCCATAACTTCCTTCCACTTCATTTATGTCCCTAAAACCACTCTACCACTATGCCCTATTTTCCGAATTTTCCACCTTCCCTATCCACTACATCAAGATAAGGATTTCCTTGTTGAAAAAAATCATGGAGGGTGAGAAGAAGCTCCATAAGGGAGGTCACCATTCCAGGTTTGAGCCAACTCAAAACCATGGCATCATTTTTAGAGCTTCATGATCAAGCTAGGGTTTACATTGCACACAGGGACAGTTTGGCTTCAAAATCAATTTCTGAAGTGATGGAGACGAATTTTACAAAAGTGAAAGAGGTGTTTGTCAATACTAGGCCCAAAAAAAAAAAAAAAACTCCTTCCATTTATGAACAGGTGTTATGGTTTGAGATAAATTATCTAGATCATTTTCTGCACTTTTGGATAGGTTGTCTTCAAATAAATGTTTTAGGGCTTCAGAGCAGTGGTTTGCAGTGCTTGATGACTCCATTTTGTAGAAGACATCCCAATATTTCCAACCATACCACTAGTATCCCAAACTCCTCTCGGAAGGCCTCCAAACACCCTCTCAAATTAGGTGCTACGCTTCTGCTCAAAGTGCACTACGCTTCTACAAATTTTGAGTGATCAACTTCAAACTTGGACACTGACAAAATGGGAAAGTATTTTGGAAAAATAGAGGAGATTTTTGTTCATAACGTGCAAAAGCACAAAAAAAATCTCTCAGTTTTGAAAAGCACATTATGGTTAGGGAGATATTTACCCATCTTTAAGCCTTATATTTTCAAATGTTTTTCAATTCCTTTGTTAAGTTTTTGGAATCAGTTGTTACACTTCTAGGAAGTGTTGTTATGCTTCTGTAATTTGGTATTACACCTCCAGAAAAGGTCCATAATTAGGTTTTTGGCTTCAAATATCTTCGAACAAGCTCAAGGATTGTGACCATTACTCCTTGGACCTCTCACAAATAGTAATTCACTACTCTCATACCCTTCGTTGGTCAAGTTATTTAGTTTTCAAATCATTTTCATGCTTACTCTATATTTCTCCATATCATTACTTCTCTATGACATAGAAATACTTCATTTTATAAACTATAACCTACTCCATATAAATAAACCCTAAATATAGTACCTAAACACTATCCTAAACCTATAATATACCTCATCTTCACATCTCCCATCATCCATATGATCCCTAACATGTCATTTTCATCAAACCCTAAATTCTAGTTAATTTTCAGAGTTAAAAATTGGGAATTTTATGTGCTATCTTGATTTCATCACTCTCCTCACATCCATTTCCCTTCATTCCACCCAAAATATCGAGCTAGCATACCACCTTATCTACTGAATGTTTTTTATAATTTTCCCTAGCTCCATAACCCTCCATCTCACCCTCTAAACCTACACTATTCTTACACTCTGTTTTTCTAGATTTCACTACATATACCAATACCATCAACATAATATGGTTTTCATCCTTTTAGTGATAAATAATATGGAGAGTGAGAAGAAGATCTTCAAGGGAGGGCACCACCTCAGGTTAGAACCTTTCAATATGCATGAAATCAATGCTTCACCCTTGGCCAAAAGATGTTTTGAGAGGACTGGATGTTTGAGCCTCTCTGAAAAGCTCATGGAGAAAGGATATCATCTTCAAATGACAAGATTATTTGCCACAAGATTTAGCATGGGAAATATCAAATGCAGGACATGGAGGCTGAAACACAACCAAGGAGGCCAAAAACAAGATGCCTCAAAAGGGCGCTGGATCTAGAAAGACAGTCAGCTCACCCACCTAAATATTTGACCTTTGATGAGCTTATAGCCATGGATACAATAAAGACATAGAAATTTGGTTGTAAAGAGTAAATTATAATTTGGAGAAGCTCTTGAAGAGAGCTAAGAGGGACAATAAACTTCATAGATACATGGAAAATCATTATCGCACTAGGAACATAATTTCTTAAATAAGGCTAAAAAAATTGAAGAAAAGGCTAAAAGAAGCACAAATGAAGCTTAAAGAGAAGGATAGCTTGGAATTGTTGGCTGAAGCTTCCTTGGTTGTTTATCCCATTAGTCACAGGTTCTGTAGGTCCAATTTGGATAATTTTTGAAAAATTTTGGTATTTTTTGTGGTTTTTGCACAATTCTGGAAATTCCTCCTCATAGAAGAGTAACAAAATTTTGTTATGCTAATTTTGGAGGCATCAAAATGATGATTTGTTTACATGTATGGATGAATTTTGATGTCTAAATTATAGATCAGGAACCCCCTTGGCATAAAAAGCTTTAATTTTGGAGAAAAATCCCAAAAACCACTCATTTTTCATGTTTCTACCACTGTTTTGGACCCTATTTTATGCCTATTGAGTAACCTTGGGAAAATGGATTTTTGGAGGCCTTCCCATGGGTCATTTTAAAAAATTCAAGATGTTCTAGAAACTAGACACGTAAATCTAGTTGAAAATTCTTTAAGAAGTGTATTTGGACTCCTAAAAGTTCCTCAAAAATTCCTGCAAACTTCTGTTACGCTTCTATAAAATTATGTTACCCTTTTGTTAGAAATGTTACAAATCAGCATTGGATTCCTCAGGACACTTCTCAAGCTTAGAAAATGTCACAAATTCGAGGTTTTGTTTTCCTATGATTTGGAATTAGATTTATTGATTTGTTTTCTTCCTCCTATCACGAGGGAATATGTCATTTAATGTAAGGGACAAACACTCCTAGTTCATAGCTAAAATTTAGAGAATGGTTTCTAACCTCCGTAGAATCTAGGAAATGATTCATCTCGTGTATTTATGATTTATTTTGGATGGTATTTCGACCTGATGAGGTTTCATAGTCCATATTTTCTATAATTAGACTCTCTGTAGTATTTTTTTGGGTTGGATAGTCTTATTTTGCATTGGAGATATTGTAATCAACATTTTGGAATGAAATTAGAGACAAATTTGCAAAACTTGTGTTGAGAATCTTGTGGTACGCATTGGAGCATTTGTTCTTATTATGTATGTTTATCTATTCATGTTAAATGAGACATATTATTCTTTCAGATACATATTTCCATATTTTTATCTTGTAATTTCATAATAAAAAGTCATGTCTGTTCATGCTTTATTTTAGGCAAGGTTTACATGATATATCTTTTTACTTCTAAATGAATGAATTCTCCTTAGTTATCATTCAGACTCTCTCTTACTTCATCCTATACTTAATGAACTATTAAACTTTCTTTCAAACTACCTACCCAACCTCACACATTCTATTCAAATTGACCTTGGAATTTCAGACCTAAGAACCCTACACACAACCTTCTCGCTAACCTTTCTATCCAGCATTTAAAACATCAAACAAATCCTATTTACTGAGCTTAATTACCTATCCTAAGATCATTAGATAATCAATCATTCCTTTGACTGAAAAAATGACAACAAGAGAGTCCTATTTGGTCCTAGTAAGGATAGCTACTTGACCTAAAACCTGGTTTGTGGTTACCTTCCTTCAACTCCATTCACAGCCTTGGGAAGCAGGGGGGAGTGATAACATTTTTGGCGTCATTTTCTAAGAGCGAAGGTTAAATATTTCCTGGGAAATAACGAAAAAATATTAACTCTGATTGCTGATGGTGAACAATGGTTAGGCACAATAATGGTTGTGAATCTTTCATGTGGCAACTCAAGTGGCGAAGAATCCAAAAGAGTTTTCATGGCGACTCCATTGTTAAAAAACCGGTAGCTTCAAGAACTATCGTTGACTTCACTATTTTCAAGATGCATTCAACTATAACAAGGAATTCTAGGTATGCTCCTATGCATCAAGATCATGTTCCAATATTTCCAAATCCTATGCCTAAAGTAGATTGGAAAACATACTTGCCAAAATTCAGAGATGGAAAAGGTGATGATGCTACACTTCATTTAATAAGATTTCATATGCATGTGCATAAGCTGAAGATTAATTTTCATGAATATTTTTTAATGAAGATGTTCATGATCACACTAGAATAAAAATCACGGTTTTGGTATGAAAGCTTGCCTCCTGCTTGTATTTATTCTCTCAAGGATTTTCACTCAGTATTTTTTGAGAAGTATAGAGAAACATATCCTTCTTTTCTTTTGATTGAGGATTGTTGTGATCACTTTGAGAATTTTATTGAAGAGCTAGAAAGTTCTTATGTTGTGAAACTAGGTCCAAAAATATAAGAAAAGAGATATCAACACCTTAGAAATAAGCCACTTCGAGGGGGAAACCTCTAATACATTGCATGAATGAAAAATTCTTGGATGATACAAATTACAAAACCTCCTTTATATATATAGGAGTCCATGGGGTCCAAAGTAATCCTAGTGGGGCCACAATGTAATCCTAGCCGACCTTGGCAATAATAATTTAAGGGCACAATAATAACAATATGGGGGTTATAGGGGTACAATAATAACAATAAGGGGGTTACACTAACAACAATAAGGGACTATACAAGTAATATAGGGACCTAACATTCCCCTCTCCCTCAAAAAAGTGTTGTCCTCAATGCTTGAGTAGCTCTGGGTGCTTTTGTATAAAATTCTCATCATCCCATGTAGAATTTTCAGTGGGTAAGTTCTTCCACTTGATGAGATACTCTGAAATTGATCGATTCCATAGCTGTCGAGTTCTTGTTTCCGTGACCGCTTCAAGTTCCAATATGATTTTTCCTTCCTCATCAAGTTCTGGAAATATTGTTTGAACTGGAATATTTTCACCTATAACCTTCTTTAAGCATGAAATATGGAAAATTGGATGCACTCGTGAAGAACCAGGAAGCTCCAATTTGTATGCCATAGTACCAATATTTTGCAACACCTTGTAATGACCATAGTACTTTGGCGATAATTTATTATCCTTCTTAGCTTTCTTGAGGGACAATTGTTTGTATGGTTGTAGCCGTAAAAATACCCAGTCTCCTACATCAAAACTTCTATCGATGCGATGTTGATCTGCCTGTTCTTTCATTTGATTTTGTGCCAAACTCAAGTTATCCTTTAAGAGTTGGAAAACTTCTTGTTGATGCTCGATGTGATCTTCCACTACTTGAACCTTCAAATTTTCTCTTAAAGATGATGTGATGGATGGTGGATGATATCCATAAAGTGCCTTAAATGGGGTCATTTTTTTTACGGTATGGAAGGAAGTGTTATACCACCATTCAGTGAGAGGTAACCACTTGACCCATTGTGTTTGTTTATCATATACAAAACAACGAAGATATCCTTCCAAACATTTATTTACTATCTCAGTTTGACCATCGGATTTAGGATGATAAGATGAGCCATGAGCTAATTGAATACCCAAACAAGAAAATAACTCCATCCAAAAATTTCCAGTAAAAATGGGATCTCTGTCGCTCACAATAACCCTTGGGTTTCCATGTAGCTTTTTAATTGTGTCCATAAATGTAGTAGCAACTGTACTTGCTTTAAATGGATTAGATAATGCACAAAAGTGTGCATACTTGGTAAGTCTATCAACTACCACCATGATGACACTCTTTCCTTTGGACTTAGGTAAACTTGTGATAAAATCCATTTAAATCTCCTCCCAATGTTGACATGGAATGGATAAAGGTTGTAGAAGACCTGGGGTCTTAATTGTCTCAACTTTATTCTGCTAGAAAACCAAACATTCCGCCACAAACTTTTGAATATCATATTTAAGGCCATCCCAAAAAAATTATTTCTTCACCATGTGGTAAGTTTTTAAAAATCCTGAGTGTCCTCCTAAAGGAGAAGTGTGCAATTCCAAAAGAATATTTTGTTTTAGTTGGGAATTCTTACAAAGATATAAGCGATCTTTGTACCATAAGGAATCATTTTTCCAACTAAATTTATCAGATGTACTAGGATCTTGCTGCAACTTTTGAATGAGTGTCCATACATCTTTGTCCTTCTTCCATTCATCTCTTGCTTCAGTTATCCAATCTGGTTGGATAATAGAAATGGCACCAAGCAATGCTTCCACCTCTTCATTCTTTCTTGAGAGTGCATCTGCAACAACATTAAGCTTTCCTTTTTTGTAGATTATTTCAAAGTCATAACCCAACATCTTTGTGATCCATTTTTGCTGCTCTTCTGATGATAGTCTTTGTTCCAAAAAGTGTTTAAGACTATCATGATCGGTTTTTACCTTGAAGTGTCTTCCCATTAGGTAAGTTCGCCATTTCTTTAGTGCATGCAGTATTGCTAACATTTCCTTCTCATAAATAGGTTTCTGTAAATACTTTCTTTGATTGGACGACTTTCAAAAGCAATGGGTCTTCCTTCCTGCATTAAAACTGCACCAATTCCATTTCCTGAGGCATCACATTCCACAATAAAGGTTTTTGTGAAGTCTGGTGTAGCTAAGACCGGTGCTAGGCACATTGCCTCTTTAAGACGTTCAAAGGCCTTAGTTGCTTCAGGAGTCCATGAAAATGCATCTTTCTTTAATAATGTTGTTAGAGGTGCTGCTATTCTCCCATAATTCTTAACAAACTTGCGATAATACCCTGTTAACCCGAGAAATCCTCGCAACTGCTTTATGGTTGTGGGGACTTTCCATTCCTTAATGGCTTAATTTTGTTAGGGTCTACTTTAACACCCTCGTGAGATACAATATGACCCAGATATTCCACCTCTTGTACTCCAAAGAAACATTTGGATGTTTTTGCATATAATTGTTTCTCCTGCAATAGTTTGAGCACCCTGTCAACATGTTCAACATGATCCTTCCAAGACCTGCTATAGATTAGTATATCATCAAAAAATACGAGCACAAATTTTCTAAGGAAGGGTTTGAAAATGGAATTCATCAACCCATGAAATGTAGAAGGTGCATTGGTAAGGCCAAAAGGCATGACCAAAAATTCATAATGACCCTCATGAGTTCGAAATGCTGTTTTTGGAATATCTTCAGTCTTCATTCTAATTTGATGATATCCTGAACGAAGATCCAACTTGGTAAAATAAATTGCTCCATATAATTCATCCAATAATTCATCAATCACAGGAATGGGAAATTTATCTTTAATGGTGAGCTTATTGAGCTCCCTATAATCCGGACACATTCGCCATGATCCATCCTTCTTGTGTACCAATACTACAGGAGCAGAGAAAAAACTTTGACTAGGTTGAATTATACCTGCCTCTAACATTTCTGCAATCATACGTTCAATTTCACTCTTTTGGAAGTAAGGATATCTATAAGGCCTGATGTTTGGAGGAACACTTCCTGGAATCAAATGAATAGCATGATCATGATCATGAATAGGTGGGAATCCTTTGGGAGTTTCAAACACCTTGGAATGATTGTCCAAGACTTGTTGGAGATCTGCAGAAATAGATGATTTTGATGTCGGAACTTCTAGTGAGCATAATTGTGCAATTACGCCTCGTTGTTATTTCTTTAGAAGCTTTTTCATGAAATTAGAGCTTATTATCCTTCCTGGCTTCCCTTCAATACCCCGTAATTTGACTTCCTTTCCTTCTGAAAAAAATTTCAAGAAAAGTTCTTGAAAATTAAAAGCTACCGTCCCCAAAGATTGTAACCATTGTACTCCTAGTACAACATCAGCACCTCCCATAAGAATGGAAAGCATTGGACTAGTCAACACATATTCCCCCATGGTTAGCTTGATATTATGGCATTTTCCAGAGCAATTTATAGTTCCTCCATTTGCAACCATCACTTGAC
Source organism: Pinus albicaulis (assembly GCA_034641835.2). Taxonomy (NCBI): domain Eukaryota; kingdom Viridiplantae; phylum Streptophyta; class Pinopsida; order Pinales; family Pinaceae; genus Pinus; species Pinus albicaulis. Next base: position 784,407,332 of record CM076582.1, read on the forward strand.
ATTCTGGTGCTGGGTATAGGAAACAATTTAATTCCTTGGCTACCTTATAATGAATAAAATTATGGGTGCTACCTCAATCAATCAACACTATTACCCTTTTCTTCTTTATATGTCCTTCTATCTTGAGAGTTTGAGGAGTGGTAATTCCTGCCAGTGCATTACACGATATGGTCGGATTCATTTCTTCCTCTTCTAGGGGTGGTTCCTGGTGTATATCCTCTTCTTGTTCATTTTCTTCTTCTTCTTCACAATCTATGTAAAATAATTTCTTCTCAGCACACTTATGATCTTTAGTGTATTTGATATCACAACTGTAGCAAAGCCCTTTTGCTCTTTTTTCTTCCAATTGTTGTGGTGTCAACCTTGTAGGTTGTGGAAATCTAGGCGTAGCAACACTTCCTTCTTTATAGAATTGAGTGGTAGGCTTCCTTGTCGCCATAATTTTACATTCAACTTTTCTTGCCAACCTGAATGCCTTCTCCAATGAATCGGGTTCCAAAACACAAACTTCATGTTGGATGTTATCCTTTAGAGTACCTATGAAGAGATCAATCCTGTGTTCCTCTGGAATATCAGTTACCCTTATATTCAATTTTTGGAAGTCCTCAATGTGCTGCCCCACTAAACCCTTTTGTTTGAGATTTATCAATTCACTAAAGAAGGTGTTGCTCTTTGTATCCTCATAATGTGCTATCATTTCCTCCGTAAAAATTGACCAAGTGACAATTTTTTTACGGGAGCAAAGCCATCGATACCATACAAATGTATTTTGTTCTAAATGTAAAGTTGCAATGCATACCTTTTGTGTGTTTTGCACATTATTGAGATCGAAATATTGCTCCATCTGTAGTATCCATGTTACAGGATCCTTTCCATCAAACTTCCTCATATCCATTTTTGGAATATGGTGGTTCTTCCCTCCAACATTAGAGTTTATGAAATCACGATTAACATTTATTTTGTTCTCATCATGAGTTTCCTCTACTATCTTTTCACCATTAGGAAACATTTCTTGTATCAACTTTGTCAAACTTTCCATGTCTGCTTTTAGATCATTCTTCATGTTTTCCATATGTCATCCATCTTAGATTCCATGCCAGCTTCGATGCCATCTATCTTAGATTCCATGCCATTTTTCAAACCATCCATCTTAGATTCCACACCTTTCTTCAAACCATCCATCTTAGTTTCCACATCTTTCTTCAAAACTTCCATGTCATTTTTTGTTGTTCTTTGCAAGAGAGAAATTTGTTGCACTTGCTCTTGTAATTTTGATATGTCATGTTGCCATTCTTCGTCTTCATGAGTCATAGTAGAGATTTCTAAAGGCTTAATGGGGGTTGAATTATTTTTAGGGGCCATTTTAGAATCCAATACTGATATCTATTCTACAATATGCCCTTGGAATCAATTCAACTTGATTCTTCAAACAAGACTTATGCAAATCGGGAAAAAAATACACACCTTTTACTTGCTTTTGAGGAGCTCGATATTGAAATTGACTTATCTCTATACTTGTGGATCCTCAATATCTAAAATTCGGCCCTGTAGTAGTCCTTTGAAGCTTCTTTCAAATGACATAGGTCTGACTTGATTTTCTATTCTTCAAGACAAAGTTATGTCCAATCTCCCACAGTGACCTAATTATGGATTAGTTCAGTAGAGCGAACTTGTACGAATTTCCACTTGTCACTATTTGCTCCTTTGGCTCTGTAATTTATAGACATGAAACTACCATCCATGTACTTCCAGTCACTTTTTACATAATTCCAATCCGATGCTCAGAGAGAGAGTTATGAATATTTTCCCACGATCACCACTTTGAGATGAAATTCGGGAGCCTGAAAAATACCTAACTTCCATAGATCATATATCCAAAAATATTGTTGAGATTCAACAAGATGATGAGCTTAGTGAAAAGAGTCACCTTCACTAAGTGGGCTCGCAGGCTATTTTTTGCGTAAGTCTATTTTTAGACTATGTCTATTTTGAGACATGATGATCATATTTTAGAAGTTGTGGGATGCTATTTGTGGATGTTTGATCAAGTTGGAAAAATAGATGAAATTCTATTTTTTGAATATTGGGCGAAGTCTATTTATAGATCGTCAATCTAAAAATAGATGCATGTCAATTATTATTAGCTCTTAATAATAATCAAACTCTAAACAACAACTTATTCTCTTGGAGCACTTCAGTTCAGTGCACAGATGTGGCACAACAACTGACATAAGGAATTACACTATTCCTAAGGGTTTACTGGAGCTAATGCATGGAGGACTCAGTTGGAACTCAAGTGGCAGAGTTATGACACAGTTGGAAGAAGTAGTTATGGAGTTGTATTTAGTTTAAATCAGTTATACTTAGTTGAGATAGTTGTATCTAGTCTAACTGATTGATACACTAGTGAGAGTTTTGTGAATTAATTAGTTAATTAATTCACAAATAATAAATCATTAATCAAATGAAAAATATAGCAGTTAACTACAGTGCATGGTAGTTTCAGTGGAGACCAGTGGAGAGATAGGTGAAAGGGAAAGATAGACTATCTGTTGTGACTATAGTGATGCATTGATTGCATCACACACTCAGTGGAGATGCCAATGAGGATTGCGCAGTCAAGGATGAAGTAATTAAAATTCATTCAGAGCTATTCTTTAGCAGATATTGCGCAGTGGAGGTAGGTTAGCAGGTGGCATAGATCGGTGCATGGATTTGCAAGATTAGGCCTGATTAGTGTATGACAATTGTACTGTATTGAGAGCTTGTGATAAGCTTTGTATGTTTTTATGAGATTTTCATATGATCTCCATGTTACATAATATATATTTGGGGTTTTCAACTTCAGTCTTTCCAGGTTAAAAACTGTGTTATGTGTGATTGAATATTTTTGTTTATACTTCACATGTGTGTGCAATCAATTTTTCCGCAAAAGATTAACAAGTGGAATAGATTCAGTATCTTGCATAAAGTTAAATGGTGTGAGATCAGGTGGATATTTGACATATTCATGCTTAGTGCATATAATTTCTACATGGCATCGGAGCATTTTTTATTGAAGATTGCAACTGTGAAGTGAGTTTGTGCTGGTGGAAAATTCGAATTTGCTGCAGAAGATTCTTGGTGCAGAAATTGAGTATACATTGAAATGTCTTTCAACGGGTTGAGATTAGAGTATGCCCTTGATGGGAGCTTGAATTACATAGCCTAGAAGGATAGGATGGAGGCGGTGCTGGAGGATAATGGGCTGAAGGAGTTCATCGATAGCGATGTTCCTAAGCCAGGATCTAGCGATGCTGCATTACTTGATGCATGGCAAAAGAAGATTGCAAAGACGAGGAGGATTCTGTTGGAAGGTGTGAAGGACCATATTGTGTCCAGCCTTCACCGTAAAGCCACTCCATTCTTAATGTGTAATGCTTTGAGAGACTTGTTCCAAAGCAGAAGTGACCAGAGGAAGTTGGCGCTTAAAGACAAGCTCAGAAAAATAAAAATGGAAAAAGGCGACAGTATTCCAAAATACGTCACGAAGTTTGTCCACTGCAAGGATGAACTGGGAAGTGTGGGGGTTAATGTTGATGAAGAATAATTTTTGAGCTTGGCTCTCCTTGGGCTTTCGAAGAGTTGGCATAGCTACGAAGACTCTGTCAATGGACAGGAGAAACTGCCGGGATGGGAGCGACTTTGGTCGGATCTTGTGCAGGAGGAGATAAGGCGAGGTACCAGGGATGGATCTTCATCGAAGAATGAAGATGAAGAGAATTTCTCTTTGGCTGCCAAAGCAAGGAAAGGGAAGGGAAAGAAAAATCCTTCAAAATCCGGTGCTAAAGGCAATAAGCAGGACTTGTCCAAAGTGAAGTGTTTTCACTATCACGAGCATGGACATTTTGCCACTAACTATCCACAGAAGAAGAAGAATAAGTAGGTTGCTGGATCTACAGCTGGAGAGGCCTTAGCCTCGCAATTTTAGCTGGATTTTTCCTTAATCACATGCTTGGTTTCAAGATGCATGGGATCAATGTGGTATCTTGACAGTGGTGCGTCTTTCCATATGACGGGAGACAAAGAGTTCTTTAGTGACTTGGAGGAGAAGGACCTTCAGATGCATATAGAGATGGGCGATGATGGTCAATATAGTGCGACTGGAATTGGGACCATTACCTTTGAGAGGGAGTCTGGTAATCCATTCTTGTTGAAGAATGTCATGCATGTTCTAGGTCTAAAGAAGAACTTGGTCTCAGTCGCAATGCTGGAAGAAAGGGATTATGATTTTGTTTTCAGTGAGGGAAAAGCTTTCCTTCGACATAAAACAACGGGTCAAACCAAGAAGATAAGGGTTACAATTAAGAATCTCTACAAGCTGGAGGTATATGGCTACACTACAATGGTGGGAAAAGCAAAAGAAGTGGTGAGTTGGGATGAGGGCGAATTATGGCACAGGAGATTGGGCCATCTTCACCATGGCGCTTTGAAGATTTTGCAGCAATTTTCTACTGGACTTCTCAAGGGTACTCCTGCGCAGTCAGATCAGTGCAAAGGATGTACAATGGGTAAGTTTGTGAAGACCACCTTTCATGAGAAGGAGAACCGTGCTTCGGTGATCCTGGAGAGAATTCACACAGACGTGTGTGGACCATTCTTGGTTGCTTCAACAACAAAAAACAGGTATTATGTGATATTTTTTTATGACTTTTCTCGTAGATGTTGGATCTTATTCATGTAGAAGAAGAGTGAAACGTTCTCAAAGTTCTGTGAGTTCAAGGCATTGGTGGAGAAGGAGTCGAGGAAGTAGGTTAAAGCTATACGAAGTGATAATGGTGGTGAATACATCTCGGGTGAATTCAACGACTTCTGTAGCAAAGAAGGAATTCGAAGAGAACTCATAGTGCCTCATAACCCACAACAGAATGGAGTCGTGGAGAGAAAGAATAGAACGATCATGGGTGCTGCATGACCAGGGCCTACCGATGCACTTGTGGGCGGAAGGATGCAACACTACAGTTTATGTGCAAAACCGTTGTCCTCATAGAGTACTTGGCATGAGTACACCAGAAGAAGCTTTTACTGGTAAGAAGCCTGATATTTCTCATTTGAAGATTTTTGGCTCACTTGTTTACATTCATGTGACGAAGGACGCCAGGAAGAATCTGGAGCCTACTGCAGAAGTTGGGATATTTTTGGGGTACACAGAAATACCCCATAACTATCGTGTTTATTTTCCAAACAGTCGAATGACTGTTATGCAACGAGATATAAAATTCAATGAGGTGAAAACCATGAATTTGTCGCTTGAGAGGGAGCTACACTTGCATGTAGAAGAGGAAATTCTTGTTCCTAAAGATGAGCCTCTGGATGTGGATCAACCAGAGGAGGAGATTCACGGAGTGGAGGAGTCCACTCATGCAAAACCAAACATCAGACAAGGTAGAAATTGTACCACAGAAGTTGAGAGACTGAAGGTGGATGCCACATAGAATGTAGGAGTCCCTACATCACAGCGCAAACAAAGACAGTCACCTGACTGATATACTGGATACATGGCTCTTATGAGCAAGTGTATCATGACTTAGCCATCTTATTTTGAATAAGCAGGGTAGGAGCCCACATGGGTAGATGCCATGGTGGATAAGTATGACTCCATTGTCAAAAACAGTGCTTGGGAGATTGTTTTAAGGCTGGTGGGAAAATTAGTTGTAGGATCAAGATGGATCTACAAGGTAAAGCAAGCTTCTGATGGGAGCGTCAAGAAGTATAAGGCAAGATTTGTTGCCCGGGGCTTCTCATAGATTGAAGGGATTGACTATGAAGAAACCTTTGCACTTGTCGCACGGTATTCTTCCATACGGACCATCCTTTCTCTCTCAGCGCAGATGGGTTGGCACATTCATCAGATGGATGTGAAGACTGTGTTCCTTAATGGGATCATTGAGGAAGAGGTGTACATTGAGTAGCCTGAAGGATTTTAGATCTTTAGCAGCGAGTCGCATGTGTGCAGGCTCAAAAGAGCGTTGTATGGGCTGAAACAAGCACCCCGTGCTTGGTACACTTGGATCGATAGCTATTTCACTGGACTTGGCTTCACCAAGAGTGAGGCGGATGCAAACCTGTACTAGATTGTGGTTGAGGGTAAGCTTTTGATCATTGTACTTTATGTTGATGATTTAATACTAACAGGTTATGAGCAATTGATACACTCATGTAAGGCAGATCTTGCAAAGGAGTTTGAGATGAAGGAGTTGGGCCTCCTTCATTATTTCCTTGGATTGGAAATATGGAAGCGGGAAGGTGAATTGTTTGTGTCTCAAGGCAAGTATGCCCGGGAGATATTGGAGAAGTTTCACATGCAAGGCTGCAAGCCTATAGACACTTCTCTTTCAATAAATTGGAAGAAAGAGGATGCTACATCGGCAGAGGTAGTGGATGCCACTGTTTATCGGCAGTTGGTGGGTTCGCTCATGTATTTAGTCAATACAAGACTGAACATATGCTATGCGGTGAACCAGCTTTCACAAGTGATTGTTAAGCCTACCAAGCTCTTTTGGAAGGCAAGCAAGCATGTCCTGAGATATCTCAAGGACACATCTGAAAATGGTTTATGGTACAAACAGACGGATGAGGTGAAGTTGCATGGCTTCACGGATGCAGATTGGGCAGGAAGCCCAACAGACAGAAAGAGCACATCAGGAGGGATTTTTAGTATTAGATCTATGGCAGTTTCTTGGTACAGTAGGAAACAAATATCCGTGGCAAGTTTAGCTGCATGTGAGGCTATCTGGATGAGGAAGATTCTGGTTGGTTTGTTCAGTTCACATTTAGATCCCACAGTGATTCATTGTGATAATCAGAGTTGCATTAAACTCTCAGTTAATCCTGTGTTTCATGATAGATCTAAACATATTGATATACGGTATCATCATATCAGAGATTGTGTGTAGCGGAAGATCATGTTGCTTCAGTACATTCCTACGGAGGATCAGGATGCAGATATTCTAACGAAGGCGCTCACCATGAGAAAATTCAAATACCATAGAGGCAGGATCGAGGTGAAGGATAATCCCTATCTTGTTGAGAGGGAGTGTTGAGATTCAAAAAGATGATGAGCTTAGTGAAAAGAGTCGCCTTCACTAAGTGGGTCTGCAGGGTATTTTTGGCGCAAGTCTATTTTTAAACTATGTCTATTTTTAGACATGATGATCATATTTCAAAAGTTGCAGGATGCTATTTGTGGATGGTTGATCAAGTTGGAAAAATAGATGAAATTCTATTTTTAGAATATTGGGCGAAGTCTATTTATAGATCGTCAATCTAAAAATAGATGCATGTCGATTATTATTAGCTCTTAATAATAATCAGACTCTAAACAACAAATTATTCTCTTGGAGCACTTCAGTTCAGTGCAAAGATGTGGCACAGTAGCTGATAGAAGGAATTACGCTATTCCTAAGGGTTTACTAGAGCTAATGCATGGATGAATCAGTTAGAACTCAAGTGATAGAGTTATGACACTGTTAGAAGAAGCAGTTATGGAGCTGTATTTAATTTAACTCAGTTAGACTCAGTTGAGCTAGTTGTATCTAGTCTAACTTATTGATACACTAGTGGGAGTGGAGTGAATTAATTAGTTAATTAATTCACAAATAATAACTCATTAATAAACTGAACAATACAACAGTTAACTACAGTGCATGGCAGTTTCAGTGGAGAGTAGTGGAGAGATAGGTGAAAGGGCAAGATAGACTATCTGTTGTGACTATAGTGATGCATTGATTGCATCACACACCCAGTGGAGATGCCAATGAGGATTGCGCATTCAAGGATGGATTAATTCAAATTCATTCAGAGCTATTCTTCAGCAGAGATTGTGCAGTGGAGGCAAGCTAGAAGGTGGCATAGATCGGTGTATGGATTTGCAAGATTAGGCCTGATTAGTGCATGATGATTGTACTGTACTGAGAACTTGTGATAAGCTTTGTATGTTTGTATGAGATTTTCATATGATCTCCATGTTACATAATATATAGTTGGAGTTTTCAACTTCAGGCTTTCCCGGTTAAAAACTGTGTTATGTGCAATTGAATATTTTTGTTTATACTTCACATGTGTGTGCAATTAATTTTTCCGCAAAAGATTAACAAGTGGAATAGGTTAATTATCTTGCATAAAGCTAAATAGTGTGAGATCAGGTGGATCTTGGACATATGCATGCTTAGTGCATATAATTTCTACAAATATTGTGTACCAAGCTCTGAAAGTTTGCGACAATGTTCCTCAGGATTTCAACTTCACGCTCTACAAAATTCAGCTTCTGAACCTTCGTAGAAGAAATGTTATAGAGAAAATTCCGCGATGACCTTTTAAAGTGAAATTTAGGAGCTTGCAAAAAGCCCTAACTTCCACAGATCATATCTCCGAAAATGTTGCGAACTAAGCTCTGAAATTTTGCGACGATGTTCCTCTAGATTTCAGCTTCATACTCTAAAAATTTCAGCTTCTGAAACTTCGTAGAAAAAATGTTATAGAAAAAATTCCATGATTGTTGAGATTCAACAAGATGATGAGCTTAGTGAAAAGAGTCACCTTCACTAAGTGGGCCCGCAGGCTATTTTTGGCACAAAGTCTATTTTTAGACATGTCAATCATATTCTATGAGTTGCAGGATGCTATTTGTGGATGGTTGGTCAAGTTGGAAATAGATGGACTTAAATTTTTAGACATATTATTGGTCTATTTTAGATTAATATGCTTACCACGTCTAAAAATAGATATCGAATATTATTAGCTCTTAATAATATTTGGACTCTAAAAGATTATCTTATTCTCTTGGAGCACTTAGGTTAAATTCTGCAGTGTAGCTACATCAGTAGCGGAAGGAATTATGCTATTCTTTGATATGTTTTCACTGAGCTATTTCATGGAGAGGACTTGATTTAGAACTCATGTGAGTTTGGTGGAGTTGGAGAAGTAGTTGGTGGAGTTGTATTTGGTTTAACTCAGTTAGACTGGATAGAGCTAGTTGTATCTATTCTATTGAAGTTGATACACTAGTAGTGAATTAGATTAATTAGTTAATTAATTCACAAAAATAATAACTTCATTAATAAAGTAAGAATACATCAGTTAACTACAGTGCATGGCATTTTCAGTGGAGACCAGTGGAGAGATAGGTGAAAGAGCAAGTGTGACTATCAGTTGTGACTATAGTGATGCATTGATTGCATCCAACACTCAGTGGAGATGCCAATGAGGATTGCATGAGAAAAGCTAGAGTAATTAGAACTCATTCAGAGCCATTCTTTAGCAGGGATTGCGCAGTAGAGGCAAGCTAGCAGGTGGCAAAGATCAGTGCATGGATTTGCAAGATCGGGCCTGATTAGTGTGTAGCGATTGTCTTGTACTGAGAGCTTGATATGATCAGCTTTGTATGAGGATTGTTACATGATAAATATGACATATATTATATACAGATAGTTGTGGTTTTCAGCTTTAGGATTTCCCGTTAAACAACTGTGTTAATGTGTGTGAATTTTTATTGTTTCATGTGTGCATTGCAATCTTGACTTAATTTCTGCAAATGATCAATGGTGGAATAGATTCTGTATTTTGCATGAAGTTAAAATAGTGTGAGATCAGGAGAATCTTGGACATATAACACATAATTTATATAATTTATACATGGTATTAGAGCAGTATTGATCATAGGAGATTGCAATTATTGAAGCGGTTGAGTTTTGTGCTGGTGGAATTCAAATTTTCTCCAATGTTTTCTTAGTGTCGAAGTTGAGCATTCATTGAAATGTCTTTCAACGGATTGTGATTGGAGTATGCCCTTGATGGGAGCTTGAATTACATAGCATGGAAGGATAGAATGGAGGCAGTGTTGGATGATAATGGGTTGAAGGAGTTCATAGATGTTGATATTCCGAAGCCTTATTCTAGCGATGCAACCGCACTTGACACATGGCAAAAGAAGGTAGCAAAGTGTCGAAGGATTATGTTGGAAGGTGTGAAGGACCACATTGTGTCCATCCTTCACAGTAAATCCACTCCATTCTTAATGTGGAAGTCTTTGATAGAATTTTTCCAAAGCAGAAGTGACCAGAGGAAGTTGGTGCTTAAAGACAAGATCAGAAAAATAAAAATGGAGAAAGGCGACAGTATACCAAAATATCTCACGAAGTTTGTCCACTATAAGGATGAGCTAGGAAGTGTGGGGGTTACTGTTGATGAAAAAGACTTGGTGAGCTTGGCTCTCCTTGGGCTTCCAAAGAGTTGTCATAGCTACAAAGACTCTGTCCATGGATGGAAGAAACTACCAGGATGGGAGCGACTTTGGTCGGATCTTGTGCAGGAGGAGATAAGGTGGGGTACCAGGGATGGATATTCATCAAAGAATGAATATTGGCTGCAAAATCTTGGAAAGGAAAAGGGAATAAATCTTCCAAATCCAAAGCTAAAGGCAAGAAGAAGGATTTGTCCAAGGTGAAGTGTTTTCACTGTCACCAGCACGGGCATTTCGCCACTAATTGCCCACAGAAGAAGAAGAATAAGCAGGTTGTTGGATCTGCAGTTGGAGAAGCCTTAGCCTTGCAGTTTGAGCTGAATTTTTCTTTGATCGCATGCTTGGTTTCAAGTTTGATGGGATCGGTGTGGTTTCTTGACAGTGGTGTGTCTTTCCATATGACCGAAGACAAAGATTTTTTTAGTGATATGGATGAAAAGGATCTTGGAGTGCACATTGAGATGGGCGATGATGGTAGATACATTGCGACTGGTATCGATACCATTTCCTTTGAGAGGGAGTCGGTAAACCTTTCATCTTGAAGGATGTCATGCATGTTATAGGATTGAAGAAGAATCTGATCTCTGTGGCGATGTTGGAAGACAAGGGTTATGATGTTGTGTTTAGCGAGGGAAAATATTTCCTACACCATAAAACAACTGGTCAAACCAAGAAGATATGGATTCGAGTTAAGATTATTTATCAATTGCAGGTAGATGGTTGCGCAGCAATGGCAGGAAAAGCAGAAGGAGTGGTGAGCCGGGATGAGGGCGAATTGTGGTACAGGAGATTAGGCCATCTTCACCATGGCACTTTGAAAATTTTGTAGCAGATTTCTACCGGGCTTCCCAAGGGTACACTTGCGCAGTCAGATCAGTGCAAGGGATGTACTTTGGGAAAATTTGTGAAGACCACTTTTCATGAGAAGGATAGTCGCGCCTCGATGATGCTCGAGAGAATTCACACAGACGTGTGTGGACACTTCTCGGTTGCTTCAACAGCAAAGCACAAGTATTATGTGATATTTGTTGATGAATTTTCTCGTAAGTGTTGGATCTTCTTCATACAGAACAAGAGCAAGACATACTCAAAGTTCTGTGAGTTCAAGGTGTTGGTTGAGAAAGAGTCGGGGAAGTAGGTGAAAGCTCTAAGGAGCGATAATGGTGGTGAATACATCTCTGGAGAATTCAAATACTTCTGTAGAAAAGAAGGAATTCGAAGAGAACTCATAGTGCCTCATAACCCACAGCAGAATGGGGTCGCAGAGAGAAATAACACAACGATCATGGGTGTTGCATAGGTGATGTTGCATGATCAGGGCCTTCCCATACACTTGTGGGCTGAGGCATGCAACACTGCGGATTATGTGCAAAACCATTGTCCTCATAGAGTACTTGGCATGAGTACACCCAAAGAGTCGTTTTCTGGTATGAAGCCTGATATTTCTCATTTGAAGATTTTTGGCTCACCTGTTTACATTCATGTGACGAAGGATGCCAGGAAGAAGCTGGAGCCGACCGCAGAGGTTGGGATATTTTTGGGGTACATAGAAACACCCCACAATTATCGTGTGTATTTTCCAGACAGTTGGATGACTGTTGTGCGACGGGATATCAAATTTCATGAGGAGAAAGCCATGAAGTTGTCACTTGAGAGGGAGCTACACTTGCATGCAGAGGAAGAGCTACTTGTTCCTAAAGATGAGCCTCAAGATGTGGATCAGCCACAAGAGGAGGTTCATGGAGTGGAATAAACCACTCATGCAGCACCAAACATCAGAGGGCTGAAGCGCACTACAAAATCTCAGCAACTGAATCTTGATGCAGTGCAGAATGTAGGAGCTCCCATCATAGCGTAGACAGAGACAATCACCTTACCGATTTACTAGATACATGGCTCTGATGAGCAAGTGTATCGTGATGGAGCCATCCTCTTTCGAGGAAGCTGTGGAGGATCCCGCATGGGTAGATGCCATGGTGGAAGAGTATGATGTGATTGTTAGAAATAGTGCATGGGAGATTGTCCCAAGGCCGAAAGGGAAATCAGTAGTAGGTTCGAGATGGATCTACAAAGTGAAGCAAGCTGCTAACGGGAGTGTCGAGAAGTATAAGGCAAGATTTTTTGTCTGGGGCTTCTCACAGATTGAGGGGATCGACTATGAAGGAACCTTTTCACCTGTCGCAAGGTATTCTTCCATACAGACCATCCTTGCTCTCTCAGCGTAGATAGGTTGACACATTCATCAGATGGATGTGAAGACTGCGTTCCTCAACGACATCATTGAGGAGGAGGTGTACATTGAGCAGCCTGAAGGATTCGAAATCTTCAACAGTGAATCGCATGTGTGGAAGCTCAAAAGAGCGTTCTATGGGCTGAAACAGGCACCTCGTGCTTGGTACACACGGATAGACAATTATTTCACCAAACTTGGTTTTGCCAAGAGTGAGGCGATTCCAAACCTATACCAGATTGTGGTGGAGGGTAAGCTTTTGATCATTGTGCTTTATGTAAATTATTTAATACTAACAGGTGATGAACTATTGATGCACTCATGCAAGGCAAATCTTGCAAAGGAGTTCGAGATGAAGGACTTGGGCCTCCCTCATTATTTCCTGGGATTGGAAATTTGGTAGCGAAAAGGTGAAATATTTGTGTCTCAAGGCAAGTATGCCCGGGAGATACTGGAGAAGTTTCACATGCAAGGCTGCAAGCCTATCGACACTCCTCCTCCTAGTGGTTGGAGGAAAGAGGATGCTACATCGGCAGAGGTAGTGGATGCCACTATTTATCGACAGTTGGTTGGTTCGCTCATGTATTTAGTCAATACACGACCGGACATATGCTATGTTGTGAACCAGCTTTCACAAGTGATGGTGAAGCCTACCAAGCTCTTTTGGAAGGCAGGAAAGCATGTCCTGAGGTATCTCAGGGGCACATATGGGTATGGATTGTGGTACAGACAGTCGGATGAGGTGAAGCTGCATGGCTTCACGGATGTAGATTGGGTAGGAAGCCCAATGGACAAAAAGAGCACATCTGGAGGGATTTTCAGTATCGGATCTAAATCAGTTTCTTGGTACAGTAGGAAAAAAATATCCATGGAACTCAGTTCAGCGGAGGCCGAGTACATGGCAGCAAGTTTGGCTGCATGCGAGGCTATATGGATGAGGAAGATCTTGGTCGGTTTGTCCGGTTCTCATTTAGATTCTAATGTGATATATTGTGATAATCAAAGTTGCATTAAACTCTAGGTTAATCCAGTATTTCATGATAGATCTAAATATATTGCCATCCATTACCATCATATCAGATATTGTGTGCAGTGGAAGATCATGTTGCTTTCTTAAATTCCTATGGAGGATCAAGATGCAGATATTCTGACGAAGGCACTCACCAGGAGAAAATTTGAATACCATAGAGATAGGATCAAGGTGGTAGATAATCCCTATCCTGTTGAGAGGGAGTTTTTAGATTCAACAAGATGATGAGCTTAGTGAAAAGAGTCACCTTCACTAAGTGGGCCCGCAGGCTATTTTTTGCGTAAAGCCTATTTTTAACTATGTCTATTTTTAGACATGTCTATCATATTCTATGAGTTGCAGGATGTTATTTGTGGATGGTTGGTCAAGTTGGAAAAATATATGGACTTCTATTTTTAGACATATTTGGCAGAGTCTATTTTTAGATTGCAAGTATAAAAATAGATATGTCAAATATTATTAGCTCTGAATAATATTTGGACTCTAAACATTATCTTATTCTCTTGGAGCACTTCAGTTAAGTGCACATATGTGGCACAGCAGATGACAGAAGGAATTACACTATTCCTGAGGGTTTACTAGAGCTATTGCATGGAGGACTTCAGTTAGAACTCATGTGACAGAGTTTGGTGGAGTTGGAGAAGTATTTGGTGGAGTTGTATTTAGTTTAACTCAGTTAGACTCAATTGAGCTAGTTGTATCTAGTCTAATTAATTGATACACTAGTGAGAGTGGAGTGAATTAATTAGTTAATTAATTCACAAATAATAACTCATTAATCAACTGAAGAATACATCAGTTAACTACAGTGCATGGCAGTTTCAGTGGAGACCAGTGGAGAGATAGGTGAAAGAGCAAGTGTGACTATCAGTTGTGACCATAGTGATGCATTGATTGCATCCAAAACTCAGCGGAGATGCCAATGAGGATTGCGTGAGCAAGGCTGGAGTAATTCGAACTCATTCAAAGCCATTCTTTAGTAGGGATTGTGTAGTAGAGGTAGGCTAACAGGTGGCAAATATCGGTGCATGGATTTGCAAGATTGGGCCTAATTAGTGTGTAGAAATTGTATTGTACTGAGAGATTGATATGATCAGATTTGTATGAGGATTGTTACATGATCTCTATGACATATATTATATACAAATAGTTGGGGTTTTCAGCTTCAGGCTTTCCCGTTAAACAACTGTGTTAATGTGTGTGAATTTTTATTGTTTCATGTGTGCAATGCAATCTAGATTTAATTTCCGCAAATGATCAATGGTGGAATAGATTATGTATTTTGCATGAAGTTAAAATAGTGTGAGATCAGGAGAATCTTGGACATATAACACATAAGTTATATAATTTATACAATGATGACCTATTTGGAGCACCGAAACCCTAGAATCCAAAGCTCCAATACCAAATGTTCTGAAACGAGCTCCAAAAATAGAAGAAAAGAGATATCAATGCCTTAGAAATAAGCCACTTCGAGGGGGGAACCTAAAATACATTACATGAATGAATAATTCTTGGATGATATAAATTACAAAACTTTGTTTCTATATATAGGAGTCCATGTGGCCCAATGTAATCCTAGTGGGGCCGCAATTTAATCCTAGCCGACCTAACAATAATAATTTAAGGGCACAATAATAACAATATGGGGGTTACAGGGGTACAATAATAACAATAAGGGGGTTACACTAACAACAATAAGGGACTATACTAGTAATATAGGGACCTAACATCTTATGGCGATGAATATTTTATGGATGATGAACTTTTGGATGCTTTGAATTGAAACCCTTTTCACCGCCATGAGAAGATCATGGATTCTTCCATGATTACAAAAAACTTGAGAAGAATTCTTCAAAGGATGACATTGATCTTCCATCTTTCGAAGTTGATGATAATTTACAATAGTCTTTCCAATCTTCAAGCAATCAAGATATATATGAATATTTCTATCAAGCTACCCTTCATTCCTATCCTCTTCTCAATTTTTAATTCATGAAGAAATATGTGTAGATCAGAATTTTGAGTTTTCTTGTAAATAAACTCTAAAGATTCATGATTTATCCATTGAGTTCAAAAACAATGTACAACAGGTTTTTTGTCTTGATTTTGATGAACATTTTCAACAACCTTCAAAGGATCAAGATGTAGAATTTTTTCGGAGCCAAGAAAATTCTCTTTCTGATATACATGAAAATCCACTTGTAGATATTTGTGTTGATGCTCATTTGGCTACGTCAATTGAAGATCTGAAAGAACATAACAATCTTGTCTCTAATCTAGATGATATGGAATATCACATTACTGCATTTCTATTTAAGAGGGATCAGCCAAATGAAGAAGAACAATCAACCATTAAATTTGAAATCGTTTCCCTTTTTTTTGTTGATCAACAAGACGTAATGTTTCATGATTTTCAAGACCCCTTAGACATTATTTTGGAAGCTGTCTTCTCAACTTAATGTTCCTAAATTGATTTCATAAATTGTCAACCAGGGTTAGTAAACTGTTGAAGTGAAGTGCACTATATGTGCCTAGGTATCTGTTTATCACTACGTTGTGTTTAGTGTTTTTCCCAATGTTTTTGGTTTTGTGTTTTTATTCTAAGAGGAAAAGAACTAAGTGTTGGTAAAGAGAAGTTGTTGGTCACACTAAAACAGAGAAAAACCTATTCTAAACTATGTATGGCACTTGAAAACAGAAAATGCAAAACTTTAACAAGAAAAATAACTCATAACATAAATTCAATAACTCATAACATGAACTCAGTCCAATTCATTCATTAGAAATATGTTGGAATAACTTGAGAAAAGGATAAGTTTAATGCAATAAGGTTCTTCTAAGTAAACAACAATCTACAATATCACAGATAAAATCTCATCCATGGCTAGAAATTTGTTGGAACACATTTGGAAAAGATAGTCTGCAACATAGTGAGTGACTCTATTCTAAATTATTCTATGACACTGAAATTAATCCATTCTGCAACTTAAATTGTCACTACTAAGCCTCATTCGAAAGTTAGAAATATTTTGGAATAGTTTTGGGAAAAAAAGGCTATTTGTAAAATTATAAGAGATTGCAGAACAGTCAAAGCCTTGAACTGATATCACTAATTCCTATCCATATGATGATGTGTTGGAAGAGATTAATAACAAGAGTAGTTTGTAAATAATGAAGGCCTAGAAGTCTAATGGAACAGAACTAGCATACAACTAACTAATGAAACTGGAAATACATTAAACAGAACTGAACTAGAATGCAATCATTCAAACTTGAAATACAGTGAACAGAATTGAACTAGAGTGCCATTAACCTCCGGAGTTTTACAACTAAACTAAAATGCAACTAATCACTGAAATACTACAGCTCTATCTCATTTGGTGTTAGTGATATTTTGGAACAATTCATAAGAGAAAGAAATGGCTGTAACAATTGATGTCAGTGATCATAAAAATATGAAGTTCAGAAAAATGCAACTAGACTCTAAAACACCACAGCTATGTCTCATTCCGTGTTAGTGATATTTTGGAACAATTCGTAAGAACAAGACTAGCTGTAACAATTGATGTAAATGAGCATAAAACGTAAAGTTCAGAGAACTACTTAAATTAGGAATGAAACAAGGCTAACATTACTTATCTAAACAGTATGCACAAAGCTTCTCGGGAAGTAGGGGCCCTCTACCACCGGATTAGCATACAAATTTTCTCGAGATTGCCTTCGATCATGCAATGAAGTTGAATGTCTTTCATTAAAGAGAAAATTCTTCAGAAACAGAGTATTACAGACTTTTGAGATCTAACAACAAAACATCAATCTAGCTAACTGTCCCTCAGTCTTCCGAGTCATTCTTATAAAATAAATACATAACTACCCTTGAGAAGAAACATGAACAAGTGTATTTTTCAATCAAAATCAAATTAGAACTCTTGTGGAGGCCTCGTACTTTGCTAGAGACATCTGTAGAGTCCCTGTCCTATTAGGAATCTGCTTCTTAGCTTTTATCTCTTCCACGTGCATAACCACCTGTAGATTCTTGCTCAAACTTCATAAAGAGAAATAAATGATGTGGGAGTGTTGTGGAATTCAACCATATGAATTTTTCCTTGAATTGACACCTGTAACCTGTGAGAACATGAAGATAGCTGCGGAATAGGCGACTAGCTACAGAATGGTTGCATTTTGTAGCTAAGTCTAGTCAAAAATTACTACAACAACAAAACCATGAAAATATAGCAAGTCAGTCATTGTATACATTCCTAAAGTGACTTTAATTAATCCTATTGATCATTTAAGCCTGTAATTGATAAGGGACAAAGGAAATGAAGTGAAATTTGGTGAAAGAAAAGGACATCTTTGGGGCTCAACAGAAGCATCAGAAAATATGGAGTTTGTTTTCTTCACCAACACAAATATTGGGTTCAATTTTCAGTTGCGGTTGTTATTACCACAACGCTTTTATTTTTAGGAAAGTAGGAGGAGAAAGAAATTAGATAGCCATTTGCTTTCATGGTTGCATTGGATCTTCGACTTCACTTAATCAAGTGATTTATGGATTAGTTAGAGTAGGTAAGGTGAGATGAATAAGCTCAAAATTTTGAGCATCTTTTTCAGTGTCAGTTCTAGTAGAGTTTGTAGTTGATGATGTACAGTTCAGCTTTCAGTTTGATTTGAGTCAGTTTGAGGATTGTAGCTGTTGTGACTCCATTGCCCAATGGATGAGGCTACTTGGTCTATGGTGTTATTGATGCCTCCTAAAGGAGCTTCCATCCCCATATGGAGACAATGTTAGTGTCCAAATGTTCAGTGATAAAATGCACTCTTTCAGGTTTACTTAGTAGTGGTCCTAGGTCAAAATTTCATGTTTCAAGTCAAGTTTCAAATAAAATTTTGTTCACTAAATAGGTCTTGGTCTGAAATTATACTCCCTTCACTAAATTCATGGTCATAATAATTTCATAGTTCATTTCATCCATCAATAATCCAGGGTTTGAGTTCATTCAACACATCTTCATTTAGGTCATAGTCTATGTCTCATTTGTTTCGCCACCATAAGAGTCAATTATGTCATAAAATAAAGAGAACAAAATCTAATTTTCACCATACAAGTCATTTGCATAGGGAGTTCGAAAATATATGGAAATAAGTAAATATCTCCTCTCTTTTCACCCTCACACTCCACAACTTCCATGGGTTGAAGAAAAATAAGCAAATTTGTGCCAACACTACCTGTGCTACGCTTTTGGGTGTGTTGCGCAGGTGTTGCGCTTTTGGTGTTTGAGCTCCAAATCAACTCTCCAAGGTTCAAAACCACTACAAAAAGGTTCATACACTTCCTAAAAATTAAGTGGACACCCTCCATACCTCTCTCAAGTCAAAATTCATCAGCAAATGAGTGGTTTCCTTCATTAGGTTACCTCAACTACGTTTTGGTGTTTTTCACATTTTGTTTGTTTTAGCTGATAAAAACCTAATCTAACCATATAAAACCTTCATATAAACTTAATTCACCATACCATAACATCTCCTATCACTCACAACCATATTTTCCATCATTAAAATCCTAATTTTCACTACGTTTTGGTAGAAAAACTAGTGAAACCCTGTGTTTTGACCTTTTAGGTACCTTTCACATGCCCATTCCCAAAATTCCACTTACATCCTATAGCCAACTCATCACCCTATATCCCATAATTTTCAGGTATTTTTTCCTAACTTCCTTCCAGTTCATTTCCATCCCTAAAACCACTCTACCACTATCCCTCGTTTTCCTAATTTTCCACCTTCCCTATCCACTACATCAAGCTAAGGCTTTCCTTGTTCAAAAACATGATGTAGGGTGAGAATATGGTAAATAAGGGAGGTCACCATTCTAGGTTTGAGCCAACTCAGAAACATGGTATAATTTTTAGAGCTTCATGATCAAGCTAGGGTTTACATTGCACACAAGGACAGTTTGGATTCAAAATCAGTTTCTGAAGTGATGGAGGTGAATTTTACAAAAGTGAAAGAGGTTTTTTTCAGTCATAGGCCAGATAAAAAACACCTCCTTCATTTTATGCAGAGGTGTTATGGTTTGAGATAAACTCTCCAATTATAGTTTCTCCGGGTCATTTTATATACTTTTGGATAGGTTGTCTTTAAATCAATGTTTCATGGGCTTAGAGTAGGGTTTTGCAGTGCCTAATGACTCTATTCTATAGATGCCATGGTATGCTTTCCAACCATACCACGTTAATCCCAAAACTCTTGTGGGAAGGCCTCCAACTTCCTCGCAAAGTAGGCGTTATGCTTCTACTCAAAGTGTGCTAGGCTTCTACAAACTTTGAGCGATCAACTTACAACTTGGATTCTGAGAAAATGGGAAAGTATTTTGGGAAAATGGAGGTTTTTGTTCATACCATGACAAAGAACAAAAACCTCTCCTAGGTTTGCAAAAAATGTTATGGTTAGAGATATATTTATCCATATTTAAGCCCTATTTTTGCATATTTTTGGCAATTCCTTTGTTACATTTCTAGAATCAGTTGTTACGCTCTGGGAAGTGTTGTTACACTTCTGTAATTCGATATTGCAACTCCAGAAAGGGTCCATAATTAGGTTTTTGGCTTCAAATATCTTCGAACAAGCTCAAGGCTTGTGAACCCTAATCCTTGGACTTCTCACAAATAGTAAGTCACTACTCTCATACCCTCCCTTGGTCGAGTTATTAAGTTTTCAAAGCATTTTCATGCTTACTCTATATTTCTCCATATCATCACTTCTCCATGACATAGAAATACTTCATTTGATAAACCCTAACCTACTCCAACTAAATAAATCCTAACCCTAGTACCTAAAAACTATCCTACACCTCTCATATGCCTCATCTTCACATCTTCCATCATCCATATCGTCCCTAACATGTAATTTTCATCAAACCCTGAATTCTAGTTAATTTTCAGAGTTGAAAATTGGGAATTTCTTGTGTTTTCTTGATTTAATTACCCTCCTCACATCCATATCCCTTCATTCCACCTAAAATATGGAGCTAACATGGCATCTTATCTACTGAATTTTTTGTAATTTTTCGTAGCTCCATAACCCTCCATCTCACCCTCTAAACCTACATTATTCCTACACTCTGTTTTCCATATTTCACTACATATACCCATCCCATCCACATATTAAGGTTTTCATATTTTCAGTGATAAATAATATGGAGAGTGAGAAGAAGAACTTCAAGGGAGGGACCCACCTCAGGTTATAACCTTTCACTATGCATGAAATCAATGCATCACCCTTGGCCAAAAGATGTTTTGAGAGGACAACATGTTTGAGGTTCTATGAAAATCTCATGGAGGAAGGATATCATCTTCAACTAACAAGCTTATTTTACACATTCGTCAACATGAGAAAGATCAAATGCAGGACATGGAGGCTGAAACACAACCAAGGAGGCAAAAAACAAGAGGCCTCAAAAGGGCGTTGGAGCTATAAGGACAGTCAGCTCACACACCTAAAGAGTTGACCTTTGATGAGCTTATAGCCATGGACATGAATCAAGACAGAGAAATTTGGTTATCAAGGGTAAATTATCATTTGGAGAAGCTCTTGAAGAGATCTAAGAGGGACAATAAACTTCATAGACACATGTCAAATCATTATCGCACCAGGAACACAATTGCTCAAATAAAGCTAAAACAATTAAAGAAAAGGCTAAAAGAAGCACAAATGAAGCTTAAAGAGAAGTATAGCTTGGACTTGTTGGCTGAAGCTTCCTTGGAAATTTAGGCCATCACTCATAGGTGCTACAAAACCAATTTTGAGATGTTTTGAATAATTTTGGTATTTTTTTTATTTTTGCACTATTCTGGAAATTCTTGCTCACAAAAGAGTAACAAACTTTTGTTACGCTTATTTTGGAGGTATCCAAATGATGATTTATTTACATGGATGGATGCATTTTGATGAATAAATTATATATCAAGAATTCCCTTGGCATAACAAGCTTTAATTTTGGAGAAAAATCCCAAAAACCTCTCATTTTCATGTTTCTGCCACCTTTTTGGAGCCTTTGTTACGATTTTGGAGTAACCTTGGGAGAATGGATTTTTGGAGGCCTTCCCTTGGGTCATTTTGTAAAATTCTGGATGTTCTGGAAACTAGACACATAGGGCTTGTAGAAATTATATAAATAATGCATTATACATCCAAGATTCTCCTTATCGCACACTATTTGACTTCATGCAGAATACAAAATCTCTTCTACTATTGATAATCATATGCGGAAATTAAATCAATTGCATGCACACATTGTGTTAGCGCTCAAATCTACCTCAGGCTGAAATGAGGTAAAACTCAAGGCTACATCAAACCATGCTCAGCCTCGTAGCTAGCCCTACGAGGACAGGAGAGGGATCTCTCTGTCAATCTCGATAAAATGAGCAATAGGGTGCGAGATGACTTTAAAAGGGAACTGATTTTAGGCTAGTAAAGAGACAGGTATGTTTGATTTTTGATTTTTGGGTTTTCGCTGGAGAAATGGGGAAAACAAATTTTGGGTCTGGGGATAAGGTCAGACCTTTGCAGATTTCGAGTTGGGGCGAGGTAGGTGATTGTCTTGATGCTTTTGATTGGATATACGGACAGATTAGACCGACGAGGAGCTGAAGAGGGCAAAGAATAACTTGGATCCTCTCCAAACAGTCGAAAACATATAGAACTAAATGAATTCAAAGGCAGAGCACGGTAAACAATGGATTCAACCTCATCTACTCATTCAATTTAGTTCAGAAGCATATGAAAGGAATGGCATACATTAAACATTAAGAACTTACAATAAACAGAGAAGAAACACCATCAAGAACAGAACACCACAAGAATCCCAACAGGTGCCGCAAAACCTCTGATCTTTCCTTAGCCAAAATATGAAAAATATGTACAATGGTGCCAAAAGTTTCCCAAGAGTCCAACCTCTCCAACCTCTGAAAATGATTGAGAAATTACATCATATAGATCACTCTAACCCCTTCCCATGCCTCTAGGGGTCGAAATCCTCCTTCTAGGAGCAGTTCCAACAAATTCTAATCAAGGAGCTAAAATCTAGGCAGCTAACAACTTGCCTCTAAAAGAATGGAAACTGATTCATTTACATGATTTTCACTTTTTTGAGAGTGAATCTTCTAGAATGGGTAAAAATAAGCCAAATTTACATGAAAAACATAAATTTACATCATAATAACTCAAAAATTTCATCCCCAAGCAAAACTGGTCCAAACTGGCCGAAACTCTGAGCTGGAAGTTGAAAATTCAGCCAAAAATTTAAGTGGGTCTCACCCCTGAAACAAGTGGGTCGTGCGCCTTTCAACCTGATTTTGAGGTACTTCCTGGCATCCAAATTGAGCTTAGGATAGCTCGTTGGAAATATCTGGATGTTGGCTATCCAACCCAAGTAGAATTTCCCAATTTGGAGCTCATTTGCCCTGTCAAAAATCAAATCTCCCAACACTACTCCCAGCAGGTGCATCAATCCTCTAGAGGCAATGGTATTTTTGACATTTCTCCAAAACCATGATACCTGTGTAAAAAGTGAAGGAGGTTTATCTGCCTTTGCATGTTGTGGACAAAAACCTCTCTCAGTTTTTCCAAATTCATCTTTTATTTCTCTGAAACATCTTTTGAGTGAAACCGATCCCGATGTGTGAAACAAGGAATTTTGTCGAAATGAAGCGAAATGAAGGGGATAAGGGGCTTCTAAATTCTTGGGGAAATTTTGGGAAATAGGGAGGGATGTTAGGAAGTAGGGGAAAGTGGAATCTCAGATATTGAGTGAGGGGAAGGGGTCCAAAAGGGCAAAACACAGGCCTAGCCTAGAAAATTGCCAAGTTGTGGCAAGAAACTAGGGTTTGTGGAAAAATGAGGAATTTGGGGGATCTCAGTGATGGGAAGTGTTTAATAAGGTATATTAAGGATAGGGAAAGGTGTGTGAACATCAGGATACAAGTTTTTCCGATGATTTGACCATCCAAGAGAAATTACCTCCAAAACCCTAGGAGAGGGAAATGGACCTTACCTAGGCACAACTGAAGCATGAACAAGGTGTAAAATGACTCAATGGAACTTGACATGATGATGAAAACCCTCTGAATGATGGCACACTCAGCTGAATGGTGACATGGACCGACATTTGGACAAATTTGAAAAGAGTGAAAACAAACCCTAGACCTAATGCCTAGTGACCAAATTTTGCTTGAAGACTCTTTGAAATGAAAAAATTTGACCTTGACACCTTAAAATCACTTTGTAAGAGCATGTTTGATCACTGAAGGAAGGCTGCAAAGACTGAAACTAACATTGGCTCCAATGGGGATGGTATCTCCTTGGAGGTGCCAAGAACGACAGATCTTTGGGAGAGCAGACCAGTGCCTTCATCCATTGGGCAATGGAATCAAAAACTCAAACTGAAATGCATGACTGAAAACTGATGACTTGATGACACAAATTGACTCTCACTCAACTAAAAACTGACTCGATACTTAAACACAACTGACAAGCTGGAAAAGATGCTCAAAGTAGAGCTTATTCATCAAACCTACTCTAATTGTACTTTTCACCACCCGATCAAGTGAAATGGAACAGCCAATGCAACCATGTAAGCATGCTGGCTGCTGTTTGATTTCTTCCCACATGCTTGCTTATGAACAACGAGAAATAACTACTGAAAGGCAACTCCCATGGAAACTTTGAACCAAGTGGACTGTTGATAAACTTGCAAAGCATAAATTGACTGGATGACTGCAAGAATACTGCGAATGGATCTTCATAAACATAGCTCTGGTCCAGATAATCTCCATACCTTGATCTTAAAATTTTCCTCACATCTGCGGTGCTTTTCTTTGGTGATTGCAGCAAGCTGTCAAAAGGATCCTGAAATTCATGAAAAATCAAACTCTGTTGCTGATTCCAGACAAAACAAAAGTCTCCTTCATCAATCTCCTCATATGAATGGAAATCTTGACATGTGCTATGCAATGAACAATCTGTTAAACAAGACAATGAAGGTGACCTTTGAATAAGATTATCATCAACATTCTTTTTGGGCACATGGTTAGCTAATGGAGCAGAATTTTTATAACAAACATCATCCAACACACGAGCAATAGGATCATCAAAAACTTGAGAAGACTACTGCACTGTATCCCTTGAAACTGTATGACATCCTACTGGTTGTTCATCTTTTCCTTGAGATATATTACGAAGATTCTGCCTTATAAACTGAAATGCTTCGAAACAAAAGGGTATAGAATTTTCTTGCATCATCAAATCATGTATTTCATCTTCCACACCTTCATCTGTAATCTGACCTTCAATTGCATTGGATGGCTGCAAATCTGATGCTACAAGCTGCTCATCTGAATATTTACTATGCAATTTATCTTTCAAAAGCTGAAATGATTCAAAACAGAAAGGTATGGAGTCACCTTGAATCATTAAATCATGTGTGCCCACTTCCAAGTCTTCAGCTGCAACTTGACAATCAATGACTTTTGGGGGCTGCAAGTCTGAATATGAGAAGTTTTCGTTGTCCTCAAGACGATCCGGATCAAGACTTGTTGACGTTTGATTTCTGATTGCATGGAAGTTATCTCTAATGAACTGAAATGAATCAAAACAAAAAGGCAAAGATCCTTCACTTACATCAAAATTTTCTGCACTTTCCTCATCATTGCCATAGCTGATATGCATCGGTTGATCATTGTACTCGAGCTGCTGAAAGTGAACTTCCTCCTCGTACAAACTATCTACTGATTTGTCTGCAAGATTAGCTTCTGTTTGGAGAACATAATCATCATCATACTGATCAAACTGAGGCAATTCATCGGTATAAAACACATCATCAAACATACACATCATATCAACAGCTCTCTCTTCTTCACAATGATCTATAAAACAATCACTATGACTACTGGGATCAGAAACAAAATGTTTTGGATCAGCAACTTGTTCTTGAATGTCATTTTCATTTTTTGCAGTCATTTTTCGCACCATCTCTTCTACTGCGTTTACCAACATGTCAAGATTTACCTCTAGAGATGTCGATTTCTCCGGATCCATGTTTTTCATCTCTTCTTCCTTCAACCTTGCCCTCCGGATCAGCAAATGAGCCTCTACATTCACTGCCTTGTTTTGCATCTCGTGAAGTGTTGCAATATTCTTTTCTCTCAGCTGAAACTCCATTTCCGGATCAAAGGCACCCGGGTAGTGCAAGAGAGCAGATCTAGGAGAAGGTCTTATATCAACTGGCATCGAATAATAAACTTGGTTAAATCTAGCAGAAAATTGTTGTACTGTCTCACCTGGCATTCTTTTGAGTTGATTATACTTCTCTATAATCAACAAAAAATTCTGTCCGATCATCCACCTGTCAAGGAAAACTTTGACAAACTGCTGGAAATCCGAAATGCTCGCATCAGGCAGGGCTTTAAACCAACTCTTCACTTGGCCTTGCAAAGAAAGAGCAAAAAGCCTAATACTAACATCTTCATCATCAACTTCAAAAAGATCTAGAAAAGTCTCAACATTCTGCACATGTTGCTCAGCGTTGACATTGATACATTCACCGTCAAATCTTGGTAGATATAGATCATAATTTGCAGTAAAAGCATGGAGAACAGAAGGCAAAACAAGAGGTTTATACCGATCTGGAATTTTACAAGGTGTAGAGGTATGTACAAGAGCTGTGAAATCAGTTTTCTTTTCTTTAGGCTCATCACTCTGTAGAGAGTCATCATAAGATGTGTGTTTCGGGGAATTAACACCCTAGAGGTTGGTTGGGATACAACCTCCACAGAGCAGGGGCGTACTACTTAACAGAGACTCACACAACCATGCACGTTCAGAAAAACTAAATAGAGCAGAATGAGAGATTTACCCGTTGGTCCTACGTTTTAAGTAGATCACGTGGAGTCAAAAACTCCCCGTCGAATCCCTTCCTTCTTAACCTGAAATAAAAGAAGAAACCAGCACAAAGGACAAGTTGTACAGCATATATCTACTCTAAATGTTAGTGGGATTCATATAAAACATTA